>JABSNV010000242.1:0-100000 GCA_024085815.1 Flaveria linearis | reverse complement strand
TTTTAAGAGAATTTATGTTTGTCTTGGTCCATTAAAACTGGGTTTTAAAGCTTGTAGAAGGGATATAGTTGGCTTGGATGGCACATTCATAAAGGGTCCATTTCCAGGTCAATTACTTACTGCAGTGGGTATGGATCCTAATAATGGGATATATCCAGTTGCATATGCCATAGTTGAGGCAGAAAGTTCAAATTCCTGGGCTTGGTTTCTAGAAATTCTAAGAGAAGATCTAGATTTACATATGAACCCCAACTTTACATTCATCTCTGATAGACAAAAAGATATCATACCGGCCATTTCAAAGCTATTCCCATCTGCTGAACACAGATACTGTTTAAGACACATTCACCAAAACATGAAGCTTCAATGGAGAGGCAAAGCATACAAAGATATTTTATGGAAAATAGCAACAGCAACAACAATCCAAGAATTTAAAAATAAAATGGAAGATTTGAAGTCTATGAATGTTGCAGCATTTAACTGGTTAAACCAAATTCCATCTGTTCACTGGACTAGAAGCCACTTTTCAGGTTAGTAACATTATTGTTTGAACTATAGCATGTAAATATGATGTTGTGTGATTACTTTGTTTGAACTATAGCATGTAAATATGATTGCAGGTAGAGCAAAGACTGATGTGCTACTAAATAATATGTGTGAGGTGTTTAATTCAAGATTGGTTGATGGAAGGGATAAGCCTATTATAACTGCCTTGGAGTTTGTAAGAGAATATCTCATGAAAAGGATAGTAAATGTCATGAAAGTCATAGATAAATCTGATGGGTTGTTAACTCCTAATGTCACAAAGAAGTTTGAGATTATAAAAAAAAAGGCTGCTAAGTTGACTGTTAAATGGAATGGGGGAGCAAAATTTCAAGTTACATGTTATAATGGGGAACAGTGTGTTGTTGATGTTATTGAGAAAGTATGTTCATGTAGAAGGTGGGAACTGCTGAGCATTCCTTGTAAACATGCAGTTGCAGCAATCTGGGATATGTCATTGAATGGTCAACAGGTTGATATTCCTAAAAAATGGGTGGATTCTTGTTTTTATTTGGATACATGGAAGGAGGTATATTCATACAAAGTCGGACCAATCAATGGTAGAAGCATGTGGCCCAGATCAATGTGTCCTATAATGTTAAAGGAGCCTAAGCATCACAAACCAATTGGGAGGCCAAGAAAGATGAGGAAAAAGGATGCATTGGAGAAGGAAGATGATGTGGTCAAGCATGGCAAACTAACTAGAAAGTGGAAGACAGTGACATGCAAAAAGTGTGGGAAAAAAGGTCACAACAAAAGGAGTTGTACTTGACAAGGGGAACCATCAGTTGCTACTCATTGAAGATTTCTCTGTTGTGTAGTTTATTCAAACTTAAGTGATGTTTTGATGCAGCTTTACTTTTGCTTAATGGTTCAAACTTAAGTTGTACTGGTCATTATGTATTTTGAAACAATGTTATGCATTTTGGTATGTAACTTCTTGGTTTAAGGTACTTGGTTATTATGTAGTCAAAACCAATGTTCTACATTTTGGTATGTTAGTTGTTTGTTTGATGCAGCTTTACTTTTGCTTAATGGTTCAATAAGTTAACTACTTGTGCTTTTGTTCACTGCAAATTGGTTTGGTTATGATATATTGATTAGTGTTCACTGCAAATTGGTTTGCTTATGATATATTGATTAGTGTTCACCGCAAATTGGTTTGCTTATGATATATTGATTAGTGTTCACTGCAAATTGGTTTGGTTCAATAAGTTAACTACTTGTGCTTTTGCTTAGTGTTCTAATTTTGTTCACTGCAAATGGTTCAATAAGTCAAAACCAGTTGTTTGTTACTTGTGCTTTTGTTCACTGTAAATTGTTCACTGCAAATTGTTCACTGCAAATTGGTTTGGTTATTACAATTCAACACACACTGCACATTGGTTTGGTTTGGTTTGTTCACTGCAAATTGTTCACTGCAAATTGTTCACTGCAAATTGATTAGTGTTCACTACAAATTGATTAGTGTTCACCGCAAATTGGTTTGGTTATTACAATTCAACAAACACTGCACATTGGTTTGGTTTGGTTATTACACCATCAATAAAATCATATCATCCCATTTCATAACACCATCAACATAAACATATCAACACACACTGAACATTGGTTTGGTTACATTTCATAACACTGCACATTGAACATTTCCCATTTCATCCATAAATCTGAAAAGTTACACACTTGAACTACATCATATAGAATACAAAAACACCAATCACTACAAACATTAACCAACTTAACATCAATTTCTTGTTCTTCCTTTCAATTTCTTCTGTTAGTGTTCTAATTTGGCTTCAAGGTGGTTAATCCTTTCAATTTCTTCTGTTAGTGTTCTAATTTTGGCTTCAAGGTGGTTCTTTGATTTCAGCAACCCTAGAATGATTTCAGCTGAACGGGGACACATGGGAGGACCACTTCAAACAAAAAATGTGCACTCTGATCGCTGCAAATAAACACGAAGCAGATGAAGATGTAATGACGGATTCAGAAGTTGAAGATGGTTTAGAAGAAATTACCAGTTGTGGGCAAGAGTAGAAGCGTCGTCCAGGGTTGTTGTTAGTCCAAGAGGTTTTTATTATGGCTGCTCTACCACATTTGCACATAACCATGGTTACTTGAAATAATTAGGGCTTCAATTTTTGAAGTCGTTGAAGACGATGATGAAGATGATGAAGAAGAAATGAAGACGATGATGAAGATGATGAAGAAGAAATGAAGACGATGATGAAGATGATGAAGAAGAAATGAAGACGATGATGAAGATGATGAAGAAGAAATGAAGACGATGATGAACAAGGGTTTAAATGGGTAAAGTAAACGTTGCTATTTGGTTTGACTAAATTACCCTCACATTTTTGGCACGTGATGGGGTAATCCGTTAAAAACAAACGGACGTTGCGCTTAGTACCCACATATGTTACAAAATAGTAACCACGATACTCAAAGTTGTTACTCAAAAAAGTTAGTACCCAAACTTGTTACTTTAGGTAAACCACGGGGACTATTTGTGTTATTAACTCTTATTATTATTTCTTGAATATCACATCCACTCAAGTCTCTACCGGTGGTAATGTCTATCTTTACACTTTTGTAATTTAAAGCAAAAAAAACTTTGTTTATTGTGACGGACAATACATACTCGTTATGCAATACATCGCTTGAAGGCTTTGGTCCCCAAATGACAAGTGACAAAGAATAGATATTTAATTATTGTGATGCTTAAGAAAAACACGTTGTTTGACATATCACTTGAAGGATATGGTCCTCCTAAAGACAATAAAATTACAATCGTTGACAAAACAAAAACAAAATGGAGCTCGTGACCACAAAATGGAGCTCATGAATTTTGACAAAACAAAAACCAACTTACATCTCTCAATATAATAGAATATAGTCAGTAACACATATAATCTAATCAATAAAAATATAAATTATATAATTAATATTATTACTTGTTTATCAAACTGACCAATAAACACACTATACTATTAAATATCACTCACACCAGATCATTTTTATGTTTTTAGCAATCAACTCCCACATGTGCTTCAATTACTTACAAAAGTGTCACTTCTCGACTTTTTTATCCAGACAAAAATTGTCGGTGCAAAACTTGTCTCACATAAAAAGAATTGTGGCAGGAGATCACCATCTTTAGTAACGAGGGGACCAAAAGATCAACATGCCTAAATGAGTTGCTGAAATTTTTAAAAAGGAATTACGAGTATAAAATCTTTATAGTTTGACCCATTAGATCATGTAGCAAACTTTCATTTGATTTTTTTCTTCCAACTTCTTATAAAATATTGTTTATCTTATTCAACGATTTCAATCTAAAATCTCATTTAATATAGAGTACCAACAACCTCAATTTACCGGTGGGGAGTAGGGACATATTGTTGACATATGGTATCGTCGACCCTACTAAAATTAATATTCATTTCTTTGCAGGATTATTATAGGGTTTGGTATTTGGACACTACCAAAATTATAAATCAACGTCCTAAATTTTTATACGTGTTGTATAGCACCATACGCGTCGTATATGGGGTCCTATACGTGACGTATAACCCCTTTAACAGCCCCCTGAATTTTTCCTTGTAGTCAGTGTCAAAGTTTGCTATACACGTCGTATAGCCCTATATGTGTCGTATAGGGAGTCGTATAGGGCTATATGTGTCGTATAGCCCTATATGTGTCGTATAGCTCTATATGTGTCGTATAGGGGGTAATATAGGACTATATGTGACGTATAGCTCTCTGACAGCCCCACTGAATTTTCCTTGTATTTAACGTTTTCGACCATATACGCTGCACATGGTATCATACAAAACGTGAAAGGGAATTTCGATTTATAACATAGGGTGTCTATATATTACGACCGTTTTAAGTGTCACGACTATCCAGATACGAATCCTACATACTCATACTCACAAATTATTTTCACTTCCAGTTTCTTATTTTTCTAGCATAAGATAAACAAGATGGTTCTCAACGGCACCTCTGCACACCCACCGGAGTATGACCGGAAAACAGAGCTCAAGGCGTTCGACGAAACGAAAACCGGCGTAAAAGGACTCGTTGACGCCGGAATAACGGAGATCCCTCGAATATTCCGTCTACCTTCACCGGAAAACCTCAACTCCGATCAAGCGGAGCTGATTCTTCCGACCATCGACCTCGAAGGAATCAGCGAAGATCCGATACGACGAAAGGCGGTTGTGGAGAAAGTGAAGGATGCGTTGGAGAGGTGGGGATTCTTCCAGATGGTGAATCATGGGATCCCGATGAGTGTTATGGAGGAGATGATGAAAGGAGTGAGGGAATTTCATGAGCAAGATACAGAGGTAAAGAAGCAGTGGTATACAAGAGACTCGAGTGGGAAGACGAGGGTGGTGTACAACAGCAACTTCGACTTGTACTCTGGACCCGTGACTAACTGGCGTGACACCTTCTACTGCACCATGGCTCCTAACCCCCCCGAACCACACGAGTTGCCACCGCCTTGCAGGTTTGTTAGTCGAGTTTATTATCTTTTATTGTTATTTTTATTTGGGGTGGTGATATGGCGTGGTGGTAAGAACCTAGGATTCTTTAAAAGGGACCCGGGTTCGAACCGTGACTGTTCAATTGGTGTTAAAGTCACCAACATGATCGGGATGGGGCGAGGGCAGGTTGAGTATAATGCAAAATGCGAAGCGGAATCCTGCCACCCATGGTCGAGTATTCACATCTTGCTGGTTAATGAGCCCGATAAGCTTGTTTTATTGATTCGTTATTCGATTTATCATTTATATTTTCCTTTTATTGATTAATTATATTTGTCATTTATATTGGGTTATAATGTACAGACACCCCACATTATTAGGGCTGTTTAGGGATGTAAACGAGCCAAGCCGGCTCGCAAACTACTCGAGATCGACTCGAAAAAACTCGAATCGAGCCGAGCTTAAACGAGCCCGAGATCGAGCTCATATTTTGGCTCGTTTACTAAATGATCTCGAGCCCAAACTTCAGATATCGAGATCGAGCTGGCTCACGAGCCTAAACGAGCTTTTGTGTGTGCGTGTGTATATATATATATATATATATATATATATATATATATATATATATATATATATATATAGGGGAGGGATCAAATGAAAACCATGTTTATAATTGAAAACCGTGAAAACCACCACTTTCCAATCACATAATTTATAATTGATTTAATTTTTAGTTGTTTAAAGTATATTTAAGTAAATTTTAACCTTATTTTTTGAGGTCATTGTTTATTTTTTAATTTAAACTCCAAGGTTGACGATGATAACGAATCGAGGTACGTATACGTAACTTCTATGAGTTAGATGTACGTAACTCTTAGTTGTACACTTGGTAACACGTACTTACAAAAATATAACCCTTACATATGTGTAAGTGTTACACTTACACATATGTAAGGGTTATGTTTTTGTAAGTACGTGTTACCAAGTGTACAACTAAGAGTTACGTACATCTAACTCATAGAAGTTACGTATACGTACCTCGATTCGTTATCATCGTCAACCTTGGAGTTTAAATTAAAAAATAAACAATGATCTCAAAAAATAAGGTTAAAATTTACTTAAATATACTTTAAACAACTAAAAAATTAAATCAATTATAAATTATGTGATTGGAAAGTGGTGGTTTTCACGGTTTTCAATTATAAACATGGTTTTCATTAATCCCTCCCCTATATATATATATATATATATATTATATACATATATATATAATATTTATATATATATATATATATTTTATAATATTTTTTACATATCAAATATATATTTATAATAATATTATTAATTATGTATAAAAATATGATAGAAACAATTAAATGTTATATATTATATTATGTATATGATAAGTATGATTATAAATAAATATAATAGTAATTATAAAAAATAAAAAATTAATGATAAACGAGTCGAGCACGAGCCGAGCTCGAGTTTGAATAATTTTTTACGAGCTCGTGCTCGAGCTTTAGAAATATAACTACAAACGAGCCGAGCTCGAGCTTTATAAAGTAAAACGAGCCGAGCTCGAGCCTAAGCGAGCTCGGGCTCGGCTCGGCTCGTTTACACCCTGACATTATAAATCGACACTCATCTATACGCTTCGTATGGCATCATACGCGAAGTATAGGTTCGAATACACTGAAAATGAGGGAAATTTTGGGGGGCAGCCAGATAGCTAAGTATAACCCATCATAACTAACTAATGAACAAACCCATGCTTATGATGTAAAAAAAATTATGATCTAAAGACTTGAGTATTTATTTCTTGATATTAATTAATCTTTAGTTTAAATATTAGATTAGACGTTTAATTATTATAAATTTATTATTTTGGTTTTCAGTTATTTAGTACGGACACAAAATATGATTCTTATTTCTTTGTTTGTGACCACTTACGTATGAATTTAGTCGTAAACTTTAATTGTTGGATAATATGTTTGGTTGGGACATTGTTGCAGTGATATTATGTTAGAGTACTCAAAACAAGTGATGAAACTTGGTGTTTGTTTATTCGAGTTAATGTCTGAGGCTCTTGGGCTCGATCGCAATCACCTGCACAACATGGGATGTGCCGAGGGGCTAGCTGTTCTTGGTCATTACTATCCTTCTTGCCCGCAACCTGAGCTAACAATCGGCACCCCAAACCACACCGACAATGATTTCATCACGATACTTTTGCAAGATCATATTGGTGGCTTGAAGGTCTTTTATCAGAACCAATGGACCGACGTGCCTCCTATACCAGGAGCTCTTGTATTCAACGCTGGAGATCTTTTGCAACTGATTACGAACGATAAGTTTGTGAGTTCACAACACAAAGTGGTGGCAAACAAGGTTGGGCCAAGAGTATCAGTGGCATCATTCTTTACCACGGGTCCGGTTCAGACGTCAAAGGTGTTTGAACCGATCCCCGAATTGCTTTCGAAAAATAATCCAGCCAAGTATAGAGGCACAACAGTAAGGGAATATGTAGACTACTTCAGAGCAAAGGGACTTGATGGAACTTCTGCCCTTTTGGACTTCAAGATTTAATAATCTTTGTTTAGGAGTCAATTTGGGAATCATCACTACGAGTTAAAAGCTATTATCACCTTATTCATAAGGTAAGGCAAGTAAATCTATCTTCAGATAGTCTTTATCGTGTTATACTATTATTTCTGTAAATTATTAAAGAACTTTGGTTAAGCTGGTATGTTTTGTTACTTGTGAGTTATTGCACGCTCCACGAATGTAAAGTTGAATATCGAATAAATGTATGTTTTTTAAGCAATTTCTATATTTGTTAAAAGAGTAAATTTCGGTTTTGGTCCCGTGGTTTAACCATTTTAACCATTTTAATCCAAAAAGGAATCTTTTATCATATCATGCCCTGTGGTTTCATTTTTGTAATGGTTTTGGTCCCTGACACTAACTTTGTTAGTTTTTACAGTCAAATGTGAGGGTACTTTGATCATTTTACATTTGAAGGACTAGTTATGTAAATTATATTAGATTAGGATAATTATTGTAATTTTTTAAAACAATAAAAAATAAAAAAACAAAACTTAAATATAATCCAACCCAAATCCCAACACTCTCACTATCCTAAAACCCCTTCACCACCCAACTTCCTAATCGGACCCTAACCCCCACCACCCCATCCTCCCTTGCACCATCGCCTGCACCACCTCCACCGCCACCTCCACCGCTGGCACCACCTCCACCGCCACCGTCCGCACCACCGCAACGCCACCGTCTGCACCGTTCACTAGCTATTGGGTCAACAGGCGAAGCAGCTGTTCCTTCAAATCATCGAAGCAACAATTGCAGCAGCATAACTTTCTGTCGCAGAATCCTGTTAGGGTTGTGGGTGTTCGTGAGTAGGAGCGGCTGCTTCAGCATCGTGTTCAGGGGCAGTTGCTTCAGCAACAGGTGCAGCCATTTTAGGTTACTTTGTCACAGCCTCCGCTTATGCAATCGCGGTCTCGCCTGCACAAGCTCCGTTTTCGTGGCCGCAAGCACCACCACCGTCTCAGCCACAACAGCAACAACAGCAACAACCTCCATTTCAGCAGAAATCTCAATTGCAATCACAATCAGAGTCACAAACGCAGGCACATCGGCTATTTCAGTAACAACAAGAAGCTACCCCATTCCAGTTTCCTGATACCATTAACTGTAACAATGATGTAAGGGTGGAAGAAGCTGAAATGGAAGCTGAGGCAGTGGCAGAAGGTGAAACTGAGGCTGCTGATGAGAATGTGGATGATTCGCCTTCGTTTTGGACTACATGTCCTTACTGTTTATTCTTGTATGAGTATCCCACTGAGTATGTCGAATGCAACTTTTCCTTCAAGTGGAGTTGGTGCAAGGGGAGGAAGGGATAGTGGGGTTAGGGTTAGGGTTCCGATTGATGAAAGGGGTTTTAGGATGGTGGGAGTGTTGGGGGTTTGGGTTGGATTACATTTAAGTTTTGTTTTTTTTATTTTTTGTTGTTTTAAAAAATTATAATAATTATCCTAATCTAATATAATTTACATAACTAGTCCTCCTAATGTAAAATGACCAAAGTACCCTCACATTTAACTGTAAAAACTAACAGAGTTAGTGTCAGGGATCAAAACCGTTACAAAAATGAAACCACAGGACATGATGTGATCAAAGATTCCTTTTTGGACCGAAATAGTTAAAATGGTTAAACCAAATGGACCAAAACCGAAATTTACTCTTGTTAAAATAAATACATAACTTACATTCCTTAGGAATTTATCCTATAGGATTTTATCCCTAAATTTTTAGTGAATAAACGTATACATACAAAAGATTTTGTTCATAATCCTACTGATTTGATGGTTATATAGACCTATTTACTAGTAAGTCTTCTGATAACAAATAATAAAATAATATGCAATTGTTAACTATTATGTTATGGACAAATGATAATTGCCCAAGTTGTAACGACTGAGCTTGCTCCCTGTCGATGAAGAATGTTTCGAAAGCAGCCTAAAAGCGGTTAGCTTCGTTTTCCTAAGAGGATAAGACTGTCTCCATCGCGGTGCCCTTGGCCGGCCCAGTCGCCGACGTGAACCGCGCCCGCCGGAAGGGCAGCGATGGGGGAGACGTCCGGCAGGGCATCCGTCCATCCCCAAGGGCTGCTTAAATGTGGTGGTGGTGAGCTCCACATCTTTAAAATCAATTTAAAAACATAAATAAAATGGTGGGGCCCACTTTATAAAATGATTTTAATTGATTTAAATTAAAATGTTTTAAATTAAAAAATTATAAAATCTTTTAATTAAAATAATAATTTAAGTATAGTATTTTAATTAAAATATGTTAATCAAATAAAAAAATTCTAATATTTTTAAATCATAATTATTTAAGTATTCACTTGATCATTTGATATTTATTTTCATTATTAATTTTAATTAAATATATTTACAATAATTTAAATATATTTATTTAAAGTAAATTAAAAATGAAAATGTGAGGTGGAAAAATAAAGGTGTTTGTAGGAAGGATGGTGTTGAAGGAAATATAAGCTTTAGCGTTGTGAACAGTCTAATTGAACGGGTCATTCTATCCTTTGTGTTTTTTACTTTTAATCCTAAAATATTAGCTAATTTATAAATATAAAATGAGTGTAGAGGTTTGTTACTTATTGCTTAGTGACAATTGATCTCTATCATTATTCATTACAACAACTTTGTCATTATTTAGTCAAACATTATGCACAAAGCCGGGGTTTCCTGATTAATCTCTTATCAAAATATAATGAAATGACATATAAGAATTCACATACGTAAGGTACCTTGAATATCAATAGTGCACTTCATGGTGATAAGTTAATTAAACAACTATGTACCAAAGATTTCAAGTAACTGATTAATCAAGTTCGGGTCATAATAAGATTATTTATCAATGTGGTAGACAAGAAAAAAGAGAGTTTTTGACCAAAAGAACCAAAAGAGTTATTCGTGTTTTTGAGAACAACCAAACCTATAGTTAAAATGTTGGTTTTGCTCATATAACAAATACTTACACGATCAACAAATACTGAAGTGACACTAAGTTGTTTGATTAATACGTGAATTAGTGACCCCTTTTGTTACGAGTGATTGTTGCTGTGTCACCATTAATAGTTAAAGGGGATGTAGTTTAGCGGTTTTTAGACATTTAACAAAGTTGTTCCCTTATATGTGGTTAAGAGGCCTAGTCTCGTAATGAACCTTGTTATAGATTTAGTAGTACATTCTAAGGGTGAGTATTTTTCGAATCGAATTTGACAACCTGTGTAGAAATTTCGAATTTAACTCGAACTCTTTTTGGATTTTGAACTCGAGTCCTGTTTAAAAATGTCAAAATTCAACTTTCTCGACTTGACTAGCTTGAATTTGATTCGATATACTTGTACTCAAAGTTTAATCGGACTAAACTAAGATTATGACACTCGAATTTTATAGAAAATTAAGAATCAAAAGAGTACCATGTGATCCGTTCAAAACTTACAATCCCTTGGTTTCTTGTTTACGACCTGAACCTGTTCTTTCTTTTTGTAAAACCGTTTGTAACCAAAAAAATCCTTATAGATCCATATTAAATGAAGACTCAAAATGAATCTTTAAAACGATCCACTTGTAGATCAACTAAATATCCATATTCATTTCAAATAATTGAAGCACAATAATATTTTAATTAGTGGCTCAATATATTTATATACGATCCAACAATACTCTAAACATTTTCCTACTTTAATAAAATGGTAAATACGAGTGTCATGTGTCAGCATCACATTTATTCTTATCAAATTTTTCCCGCTTCTCTCTCCTATTAAATAACAACATTAATTACTAATAATATTATTTATTCGTTTTTACATTATAATTAGTTTTTAATAAATTAAGAAAGAGATCTTTTTAATTAATGTTATTTCTACAGAAATAATTTTTTATAAAAAGAATTTTTTCTAAAATAATAAACTATTTTTACGTAATATTTTAGAAGTGGTTTTTAAAGTAATTTTTTTATAAAAAATAATTAAATAGAAAGTTATAGTAAGGATATTTTTAAAATAAAATTTTTTTAAAACGTTATTTTGAAACAAAATGTTTACTTTATCTTTGAAAAAAATAAAAATATTTAAAAAGTTCATAGTATTGTTTTATTACTTATAGTTATTACTCATACGAATTTTATTATATCATGTCTTAGTATATCGTTTTATAATGTTTGGATCCGGTTTCTTGGATTCGTCTGAATCATTCACCCCTATTTTTCAACTTGTTATATACTCTTCAAGAGTAAACTTCGCTTTTGCTCCCTGTGGTTTGGTCCAAATAATGGTTTCCTTCAAACATTTCAAAATTGTGATTTTACTCCCTGTGGTTTTAAATTTGTCTCAGTTAACGCCAACCAACTAACACCGTCAAATACTTCTGTTAAAATCAAGGGCATTTAGGTCATTTTATATAAAAAGGACTAATGTTGTAATTCACCAAAATTATGTGTCATTTAAACAAAATAATCAAATTATCATCATCCATTCATCGTCCTCATCATCATCTAACTATCACTACATCATCATCACCCACCCACAGCAACCACTACCCACCACAACCACCTGCGAAATCATAACTACACTACCACCATCACCATCTGTCACCATCATTGTTCACAGCTTCTCCGCCATTGCACCACCACAACCACCATTGGTTTCAATCCCTAAACACCATTAAAGACGACATATCTATCCTAAATCAAAGACCCCTTAACCACTATTAAAGATGAAGATGGACTGATTTGTCCAAAATCGAGACCACCATTACATTCACCTTGGTTTCAATCGAAGCCCTAACCTCCCAACTTGAATAGTATACGAGCCCTAGCAATGAATCGAGCCCTAAAAGGGTGGCCTTGTAGTGTTTCGAACCCTTCGTCCGTCCTGCGAAACCTAACCACTTAGCTGCAGCTCCTCCGGCGAACCAGATCTAGGGTTTCGTCGTTGGACGACGATGAAGGATGTTGATTATCATATTCGGTTTAAGGGGTGGGTTAGAGTTGAGGTCAAATAGAGAGGGTTGGGGCGGTGGATGGCCGACGGTGCGGTGGTGGATGGCCGACGGTGCGGTGGTGGATGGCCGACGGTGCGGTGGTGGATGGCCGACGGTGCGGTGGTGGATGGCCGACGGTGCGGTGGTTGATGGCCGACGGAGCGGTGGTGGGTGGCCGGAAGTGGTGGTGGTGCATTATGTCAATGTTGAAGGGGAAGGAGTTGGATTGGGTTTTAATAACTTTAGTAATAATAAAGTAATTTATTAAAAATAGTCCCTACAAGTTAAACGAATTACATTATTAGTCCCTCTATATAAAATGACCTTGATTTTAACAGAAATATTTGACGGTGTTAGTTGGTTGGCGTTAACTGAGACAAATTTAAAACCACAGGGAGTAAAATCGCAATTTTGAAACGTTTGGAGGAAAACCGTTATTTGGACTAAACCACGGGAAGCAAAAACGAAGTTTACTCTATATTCAAACTTTGTTACCAAGATAGTTAAATTTTATTGCATGTAAATAAGAAAACTGACCTAATTACCACTTAATTTAATAAAATTAGAAACAAAGATAATAAAATATGAATATGTTGCATTAACTAATATTTTAATTAAATAAAAACTTTTGTATTATTTTGATGAAATATCCTATCCTCTCAACCGGTGATAATGTCCATATTTATAATTTTGTAATTAAAAAGGAAGAAAAAAAACTTTGTTAAATTATTGTGATGAACAATACATACACGTTATTCAATATATCACTTAAAAGGCTTTGGTCCAAATGACAAATGACAGAAACTAGAGCTTTGATTATTGTGATGAATAATACATACACTGTATGCGAAATATCTCTTGAAGGATTTGGTCTATCTAGAAGACAATGAGAATATTAGCACTCGTTGACATGTCCGTCCAACTGGACTATGACCACAACATGGGCTCAACACTTTAGACAAAACAAAAATCTGGTCAAAGAGATTAGCTCATTTTAAAATAACCGATGTCACTCGTTACGCAGAAGTATAATCAGCAACACGTGTAGTGTAATCAATAATGAGATAAAATCTTACTTCTCTAATAAAAGAGTAACTTGAAGTGTCACGTGTCAGCACCACAATCATCCTCCCCAAAATTTTCCCGTCTCTCTCATCTTAAATAATTACCTTAAATACTAATAATATTATTTAACATTCTTTTATATTTAATAAATTAAAAAATATCTATCTATTAATGTTATTTCTAAATAAACAAATTTAATGTAAAATAATAAAATTTTCTAAAGCATAATTTTTTTTAAAATACGAAATATTTTAAAAATGGTATTTTTAAAAATTCAATTTTTAAAACCAAAAAAAATGAATTTGGGAGATATAATAAGAAAATTTCTAAACATGGCATTTTTATACATTTTGTTTTAGAACAACATGTTTATTTGTTTTTTGGAAAAAAAATTAAAAATAAAATTTTAAAAAGTTGATATCACTGTTTTTAGTTAGTGTAGTCATTTCTCATACGTAATTTCAGTCATATCATATCTTAGAATATTATTTTATAATTAGTAAATATTATTAGATTAATATTCTATTTATTAAACCCGTGTAATACACGGGTTTACTAAAGCTAGTATACAAATATATTAGTACTTATTAACTAATAACATGGTATGGAATTTTAAAATTATGTAGTGTGATCATCAATACATATACTATGCAATTAACGTTTTACTCATTACAAAACCACCGCATCACTTTTTACGTTTTAGCAATGGACTCACACGTGTGTTTCGTTTACTTACAAAAATGGCACTTCTTGATGTTTTTATCCGGAAACAATTTTTGGTGATAGTTTCGTCTCATCTAAAAAGCATTGTGGTAGGAGATAATTGCCATCTTTACTTCTTTAGTAATGAGGGGACCAAAACTCAAGATGCCTAAACAAGTTGTTGATTTTTTAGAAAGAAATACGAATAGAAAATGTTATAGTAGTGACCTTAGATATTCATATAGCAAAGTTTTATTTGATTTCTTTCTTTTAAGTTTAAGTCAATATTGTTTATCTTAATATATAAATCTATATAATAGAGGGATGTTAGGTAAAACATAGTCTTAGAAACTTTTACTCTGACCATAAAATTTAGCTTTTTAATTACCTACTCCTCTTTTAAAATCATGTTATACATAAGTAATGTCACACCCCAACCTTGACGGCGGAATCGTCGAGGCGTGAGAGTTACGATTGTTCACAGCCACATAACGCTATTGCCTGAAACATGTTAAAAATAAAAGGTCAACATATTGTTGGTGAGCATTCTATAGTTTTTCATACATAAGTATATAAAAGATGGCAATTCATGTTGTAAATTAGAGAACAAGGTAACTAGGGATGTAAGACAGAATGCACAATCAAACCTTGACAATGTTTTACAAGTATCAAACGACGTTAATATTCTATTAACGTTAAAAGTATATACGATTAGCTAAGTGTACTTGGATCAACCAAGCAGGCTTGTCAGGCCCATAGATCTATGGCGTCGCCAGGCTAGCAATAGTTAATGATTGTACATATATTCGACATTACATGGTAGCTACAAGATTCAACTAATCACAACACACAAGCAAATTGCCATAAGTTTACAAGAATCAAACGTGTTTACAAGTGTAACGTTTATACGGTAACATGTTTCACCCAAAAGTGTGTGAAATAATAAAATGGGTATAGAAATACTCACGTTGACGTATAGGTGTACAAAGTGATAATACGGATTAAGCGGCGTTCCAATAATTTCTTTTACGAGGCACCTAATTATAAATAAGACAACGCGTTATAATTTGTTTGATGATTAGTTATGTTTTAGGGTTGTAGGTCTATTAGGATTTATTATTACTCGTATTCATTACATGTTAATAATGTGATCGGTTTGATGGAACGAATGGATTTTTATACTTGGTATAATTAATTGTTTGTGCGTAAAAGGAAAGAATATAAGAATGACTTGATTTAATTGTTTATTAAATCGATTTATAAAGATTGTATATAATAATTTTAATAAGTGATTTTAGTCATTAAAAGGAATATATATATATATATTTATAAGTAATTAAACAATTTAATTGTTTGAATATATATATATAAGAACATATATACTAAGCAGTTATAATATTATATGTAATAATTATATTAAGTGATTTAGTTATTTAAGGAAATATGTATAATTATATATATATATTTATAAGTAACTAAACAATTTAATTGTTTGAATATATATAAAATATATATATACTAAACAATTATAATATTGTGTGTAATGATCATAATAAGTGATTTAGGTAGTAAAGGAAGTATTTATAAAATATATATATAAATATATACCCAACTATTATATTCACATATTTCTTTTGTATTTTTAAATATACAATAATGTATTTATAAATACAAAAGTAGTTTATAAAAATTTACTTAGTCACTAATTAGTTAAACAATAATTTAAATAAATTCTGCAATTTTTAAAATAATTTTAGAAATTTTTCAGAATTTAAAAGGGTTAAATATGTAAATAAAAAA
This sequence comes from Flaveria linearis, assembly GCA_024085815.1. Classification (NCBI taxonomy): domain Eukaryota; kingdom Viridiplantae; phylum Streptophyta; class Magnoliopsida; order Asterales; family Asteraceae; genus Flaveria; species Flaveria linearis. Next base: position 83,814 of record JABSNV010000242.1, on the reverse strand, counting down.
AAAATCAGAAAAGAAAAGAAGGAAAAAGGGGGTTGCCGGGGTCGAACCCGGGACCTCCCTAGCATATGGGGCGCAGGAACCGGTGAAACAAGAGTACTTCCGCGATTAAACACTGTTTCAAAATGATTTAAACTCAATCTCAAACAAACCCCCAATTATCCGAATGAGCCCTAGATCAATTGGATTCAAATTGACCTTCAATTCGAGTTTGTTAATCAAATTAACGTTAGGGCTTTTGTTCCCCACTGTAAACCGAGCATGTAGGTATATTAAATTACCTAAATGGTGTTCGATTTGATGCTTGACTCGTCAAGAACAGTCGCGGCTCAAGGTATGAATCGAATGGTGCTCAAACGACCATTATAATCGAATTAAATTGATAGACAGCTTCGGATTGTGTTGTAGACCAAAAGCCCCTTATTAGATTTGATTAAATTGCTCGGAGATGGGTCTTTACTTGAGTTGCAGGTCCGCGATGAAGACGATGAGTGATTTCGATGTATGTGTGTGTGTTTGATCAAAATGGGATTTCAGGAAGTTTGTGTGTTCGATTATGGAGGTTTACCCTCTATTATTTAGGTGTAATTTGAGTGGAAGAGCTCAATTCAAATTTGATTTTGAACGGGTACGCGGGTTGGATTTTGAACTTGTAAACGAGGCAAAATTTTGAATTGGGTAGGGCCATGTGTTCGAATCATTGTCGCGAACCTGTCTGTAGCTTTTAATTCGAATGAAGTCGTGTAATTTGGGCGGCGAGGCCTCGCCGGAGTTGTGCCGGCGATGGCCGGAATTTTCACCGGGAAAACGAGGGGGAAAAGGGGCCGGGGGGTTGGGTTGTAAATTTTAAATTTACAATAATGGTCCCTGCAGTTTGAATTTTATTATTTTAAGTGAGAAACTTTCATTTCAAGTTTCAGAAATGACGAAATGCCCCCTGGACTTTATTATTATTATTATTATTATTATTATTATTATTATTATTATTATTATTATCATGATTATTGTTATTTATATTATTATTATTATTATTATTATCATTACCTTTATTATTATTGTTATTATTATTATTATTATTATTATTATTATTATTATTATCATTATTATTATTATTATTATTATATTATTATTATTATTATTATTATTATTATTATTATTTATTATTATTAACGCGCCGTGAAAATACGAGATGTTACAGTCTCCCCTACTTTAGGAAATTTCGTCCCGAAATTTGTTTACGAAGAGACTGAGTCGAAAAGACGAGGATGCTAGAATTTCATTTGATCCTCACGTTCTCCAGTGAATCAGAAGGTGAGCATGAAGTCACAGATAAGTCATAGTGATTCTCTTTCTCTTTCTTGATGCAGTTTGTGTTCTCATTTTCTGAGGTATACTTTGAAGAACTTTCAGGTTTTGAATAGGTATCAAAAGAAGAAAATTCATCATCGATTAAGCTGACCGCTTTAGTGTTTACTTTATGTGCAATGGCAAAGCCATTAGAGGTAAAAAGAGAGCCTAGAGTATGTGGCTTCCAGTTAACATTATAAGCCTTCACGTTGATTAAGGATGAACGTTAATACAAAATGTTACCGTCTCCCCTACTTTAAAGAATTTCGTTTCGAAATTTAGAATGAACTTAAATGAGCAGAAGAGTTAAAACGAAAGATAAGTGGTCAAACTAACAGTGATTGACGTTTAATTACAGATGAAACGCTTCACTTGATGGAATCTTACAAGATTCTTGGCATAATGCATGCCAATTTGAACCCTGTGAGACGTTTTGAGATGAAATGTTGGAAAGCGATGCCGAGTTACCATCGCATATTATACTTATAAATCACAACTTCCAGAATATAATTTCATGGTAAGGTGATTTTAGATATCAATAAAAGACCAACAATGGTAAGAAATGTTAACCGTCGGAATTTTAAGAATCCCAAATGTCACCATATGAAACGATCTTAACGCATATCTTGTGAATATGCATTTCTCCTTTGACCAACCATCGGTCTAAGAATAATACGTTATGCGAAGATCTTGGAATAAGTTTACAACTATGATTAAGAATTTTATTAAGAACAGAAAATGAATCAATCATTCAAGATATCGATAGATGTTTTAACGTCATACCATGGTATACGAATATTTGAAACAGATACCGGTAAATTTCTCGACGTTGTGAGATAATGGGTCGAATTGAATTTTTAGCAAATCGGTCTATAATGCACCAATTGTCATCATGACATTTAAAATAAGAGGCACTTAGTGGATGAAAGGTTAAACAGAAGATTTACGGGAACACGGAGATTAGGTTTTGTCATATGTAAAGGTAAGACACTTGGACACATGCCAAGTTATATCTTTTCTTTTATGCCAAACCCATGACTACAGATTACGAAATTTTTATGAATCATTATATCCACATCGCAGTGAGGATAATAACGAGTCTTGTTGTTCAAAACCAAGTTAGAATTTCAATGATTTTCAAGATTAAAGATTCAAAAACGATTCAAGAAATGACACAGTCAATAAGAAAGGGTATTTGTAACCATGTTTTACAAGGTAACAAATTGTCGAATGCAGATTGCATACGTATTCATCAATCTCGTAAATACAGTCGAGAACATTCGTATGACTAGAGAGACATGATCACGAGTTGATAATATCTTTATTTGACAAAGAATTGTTTAGGAAGACTATACTTATGGGTTTGATGATATCTCAAGATGAAAGTTGATAAGTAAGGAATAAATTGTTCGATGTAGCTAGATCGAGTCAATATATGAAGATAAAAGGAAAGAATTTGATTTAAGAATTTACATGCTTCAAGCTTGGAATCAAGATCAAATTAAAACGATCGGGTCTCCTTTCAAGTTCAGAGATCATGCTTTGGCTTGATAGGTCGAATCACCAACATTGATTCACCCTTCAAGTTACTACACGCTTCTCGTCACTTGATTACAACCATGGTAAGTTGAAGATCAAAAAAAATGAGAGCAGTCATCAAGGTGTGGTTTTCACTCCTAACTTGATGGTGTATTCCCAAGATATGACCACTAACTTACCAATCAAAAAGTTCGATCCTAACTCGTTGTTGAGGATCCACATAAATAAGACGTGGTAACTCACCATTAAGGTAAGGAAAATCACTCCTATCTTAACGGTGAAGTTCTTACAAAACAAAATATAACAAAATGAACTTCTTCATCAAAATCCAGAATTCACTCCTACTTTGACGAGGACGTTTCATTTGAGAAAATACAATTCATAAAAATGAAATTATCATCAAGGTATGGAATTCACGCCTATCTTGATGATTGAGCTTCATAATAACAAGGAAACATCAAAGATTATCATTTGTCACCAAAGTACGGGTTTCAATCCTATTTTGGTGAGGTCATGTCATTTGTGAAAAGCCATTCCAAATAGAATACTTGAAGTCAATCCTCAAGATAAAGTAATCACCCTAATCCAGAGGATTAAATTGCATAAAACACACAATTGGAAATCATTTATCGAAACGAATAGAGAACCATCAAAGTAAGGGAATCACCCCTGTTTTGATGAGTTAGAATCATTTAGGAGATACGAATGTTTTTAGTCATAGGTTGACTTACAAACTCTTGCATCTCCCACGATACAAATGGTACGAAGTTTGACATCACAGCGAAAAGAAAAGAATATCAATTAGAAATTCAGAAAATTCAAGTTACATCAATGTAACAAAAGAGAAAATCATTCTTACAAGCTTAAGATTCAAGGTTCGAGATAACAGAATTTGTTATGGTGTTCTAATCTTGGATGGTTTTAAATCGGAAAAACGAAATCAAGGACAGAAATTATTCAACACCACAATAAGATGTGAACATTCGATTCACAATCGAAGGGAATACATGGACTTCTCAAGACATGAGGTCAGTCATAACCGTATTGCAGACACGCGTACTTATAAGTGATGACTCATCTTAAGGGTTTCGAGTCAAGTAAATGGATTCAATGATCGAATCAAATCACCATTTACACTTGTTTAGACAAAGTATCCCGATGTAGAAATTCCACTCACAGCATTGCATGTTCTTAGTTATGGGACACATCCTTAAGAGGATTTTGGAATCATAAGTAACGGTTTAAAGTTTTAAAGACCATACGGTTTAGATTCTCAATATCTTGGGTAAGGTATTGAAATCCATGTTCTCGTTGGTCAAGGTTAGAATTGGTTACATGAAACGCTGAGAAACTGTACACGTGTTGAGCGTAAACGTAGAGTTGAATTGGATTCAAGAATTTTTAAGATACGAAAGGATGGTTCCATTTGGTAATGCATTACCATTTGGAATCGTTGACACGTCAAGGTAAATTGACTCATTTGCCTTAGAGATTTGTGTATTTTGACCATAGTTTATCACTCATCCCAGAAATCCCCAGGTAAGCATAACAGGTCTCACAATGAGATTTATGCGATATGCTTGCCTTAGCCCAAAGGCCTTTTGCCAGGAAATCCAGAATACAGGTGTCTATGTGCCACACAAATTTCTTTGGTTTATGAAATCAAACCTTGATGAGATTTTCACAGATTAGACATAGAGTCTAAGGAATTAAACCCACGATGATAAGTGTAGATTCCACATGTCGTTGAGAGTAGGTTTAGGAAGTTCATTTGTCGGGGAGAGTCAAAAGTCAAAGTTAAGTTTAAGGAGTCAAGTAACTAAGTTTTAAGCATACATAAGGCATTCCTATGCTAAGGCATCAAGTTGCACAAAAGGCATAGCATTATGTAGCATTTCAAACAATATGTGAGCACAAAAGTATAAAGATCTTTCTATGAGGTTCATGCAACTATAGTCTAGGTCACCATTTCTAATAACCTAAATCCCTATAGTTATGGGCTCTGATACCAATCTGTCACACCCCAACCTTGACGGCGGAATCGTCGAGGCGAGTGAGAGTTACGATTGTTCACAGCCACTAACGCTATTGCCTGAAACATGTTAAAAATAAAAGGTCAACATATTGTTGGTGAGCATTCTATAGTTTTTCATACATAAGTATATAAAAGATGGCAATTCATGTTGTAAATTAGAGAACAAGGTAACTAGGGATGTAAGACAGAATGCACAATCAAACCTTGACATGTTTTACAAGTATCAAACGACGTTAATATTCTATTAACGTTAAAAGTATATACGATTAGCTAAGTGTACTTGGATCAACCAAGCAGGCTTGTCAGGCCCATAGATCTATGACGTCGCCAGGCTAGCAATAGTTAATGATTGTACATATTCGACATTACATGGTAGCTACAAGATTCAACTAATCACAACACACAAGCAAATTGCCATAAGTTTACAAGAATCAAACGTGTTTACAAGTGTAACGTTTATACGGTAACATGTTTCACCCAAAAGTGTGTGAAATAATAAATGGGTATAGAAATACTCACGTTGACGTATAGGTGTACAAAGTGATAATACGGATTAAGCGGCGTTCCAACAATTTCTTTTACGAGGCACCTAATTATAATAAGACAACGCGTTATAATTTGTTGATGATTAGTTATGTTTTAGGGTTGTAGGTCTATTAGGATTTATTAATTACTCGTATTCATTACATGTTAATAATGTGATCGGTTTGATGGAACGAATGGATTTTTATACTTGGTATAATTATTGTTTGTGCGTAAAAGGAAAGAATATAAGAATGACTTGATTTAATTGTTTATTAAATCGATTTATAAAGATTGTATATAATAATTTTAATAAGTGATTTTAGTCATTAAAGGAATATATATATATATTTATTAAAGTAATTAAACAATTTAATTGTTTGAATATATATATATAAGAACATATATACTAAGCAGTTATAATATTATATGTAATAATTATATTAAGTGATTTAGTTATTTAAGGAAATATGTATAATTATATATATATATTATAAGTAACTAAACAATTTAATTGTTTGAATATATATAAAATATATATATACTAAACAATTATAATATTGTGTGTAATGATTATAATAAGTGATTTAGGTAGTAAAGGAAGTATTTATAAAATATATATAAATATATACCCAACTATTATATTCACATATTTCTTTGTATTTTAAATATACAATAATGTATTTATAAATACAAAAGTAGTTTATAAAAATTACTTAGTCACTAATTAGTTAAACAATTTAAATAAATTCTGCAATTTTTAAATAATTTTAGAAATTTTTCAGAATTTAAAAGGGTTAAATATGTAAATAAAAAAAAAAATCAGAAAAGAAAAGAAGGAAAAAGGGGGGTTGCCGGGGTCGAACCCGGGACTCCCCTAGCATATGGGGCGCAGGAACCGTGTGAAACAGAGTACTTCCGCGATTAAACACTGTTTCAAAATGATTTAAACTCAATCTCAAACAAACCCCCAATTATCCGAATGAGCCCTAGATCAATGGATTCAAATTGACCTTCAATTCGAGTTTGTTAATCAAATTAACGTTAGGGCTTTTGTTCCCCACTGTAAACCGAGCATGTAGGTATATTAAATTACCTAAATGGTGTTCGATTTGATGCTTGACTCGTCAAGAACAGTCGCGGCTCAAGGTATGAATCGAATGGTGCTCAAACGACCATTATAATCGAATTAAATTGATAGACAGCTTCGGATTGTGTGTGTAGAACCAAAAGCCCCTTATTAGATTTGATTAAAATTGCTCGGAGATGGGTCTTTACTTGAGTTGCAGGTCCGCGATGAAGACGATGAGTGATTTCGATGTGTGTGTGTGTTTGATCAAAATGGGATTTCAGGAAGTTTGTGTGTTCGATTATGGAGGTTTACCCTCTATTATTTAGGTGTAATTTGAGTGGAAGAGCTCAATTCAATTTGATTTTGAACGGGTACGGGGTTGGATTTTGAACTTGTAAACGAGGCAAATTTTGAATTGGGTAGGGCCATGTGTTCGAATCATTGTCGCGAACCTGTCTGTAGCTTTTAATTCGAATGAAGTCGTGTAATTTGGGCGGCGAGGCCTCGCCGGAGTTGTGCCGGCGATGGCCGGAATTTTCACGGGAAAACGAGGGGGAAAAGGGCCGGGGGGTTGGGTTGTAAATTTTAAATTTACAATAATGGTCCCTGCAGTTTGAATTTTATTATTTTAAGTGAGAAACTTTCATTTCAAGTTTCAGAAATGACGAAATGCCCCCTGGACTTTATATTATTATTATTATTATTATTATTATTATTATTATTATTATTATTATATATATTATTATGATTATGATTATGATTATATTTTATATTATTATTATTTTATTATTATTATTATCATTACCTTTATTATTATTGTTATTATTATTATTATTATTATTATTATTATTATTATTATTATCATTATATTATTATTATTATTATTATATTATTATTATTATTATTATTATTATTATTATTATTATTATTATTAACGCGCCGTGAAAATACGAGATGTTACAAGTAAGGGGCTCTTTGGCAGCCTCTTAATCAGTCTCTTAATGGTTCAGATGTATGAATGGTTTAACACTTAATGGTTCAGACTGTTTGTTTCGCGAGCAAATATCTGAATGGTTAAGACATTTACCTCTGAATGGTTAAGAATTATACTAATGTTGAATGGTTAAGAGGTCTAATGCTGAATTGTTAGATCTCTTATCTGAATTGGTCAGACATTTGCTTTTGAATAATTAAGCGATATACTAGCTCTTAATGGTCCAGACCTCTTAATGGTGCATTTAATGATTCATAAAACATATTGGTTCAGCAATTAATCATTTGTATTATCAAACAACCCCTAACTCTTTCATATCACTTTGTTATCTCCATTGGTGATTGAAATAGTTAAAACTATATTATTGCTACCACATCTTACAATTATAATTAGTCTTAATATATATTGTGTAATTTTTATGATTTTTAAAATTTTAAATTTCAAATATATCATTGTAGAGTGTTTATTTTTATTTATAATTCAACAAGTTTTTTGAATAATTCAAAATATAACGATACAAATAGTTATTTATATCATTGTTCTAATGTACATTTAATTAAGATCAAACAAGTCAAATATAATATATCATATTTATCTTGTCTCGTTTCCATTAAAAGAGTATTGAATATCAATTCGTCTCCGCACGTACCGCGGGTGAAAGCCACTCTTACATCTAAAATCTCATTTGCTAATGTGGGGCTAGCCCACTTGGTAGAGGTTTTGCCTCTTAGAGATGAGATCATGAGTTCAAACCCAAACATGATATAATTTGATGTAATTTAAAAATAAGAGTATGATAGATTTACAGTTAAAAAAAATCTAAAATTTCATTTAATATAAAGTACCAACAAACTCAATTTACCGTCATTTGATACGGTGGATCCCGATAAAATAATTTTCTTTCTTTTTGTAGACTTTGCCACTATGCAGTATTATTTGATGTCTTAATAGTTAAATATTGAAGTGAAAGATTATTGTCATACGTATATCCTATTATCCTTCAGACTTACACTCACACATATTAGTTATCATCACACTTTGAGCTATGTTTCTACCATTTGATAATCAAGATGGTTCTCAACGGCACCACTGCATTCCCACCGGAGTATGACCGGAAAAACCGGCGTAAAAGGACTCGTTGACGCCGGAATAACGGAGATCCCTCGAATATTCCGTCTACCTTCACCGGAAAACCTCAACTCCGATCAAGCGGAGCTGATTCTTCCGACCATCGACCTCGAAGGAATCAGCGAAGATCCGATACGACGAAAGGCGGTTGTGGAGAAAGTGAAGGATGCGTTGGAGAGGTGGGGATTCTTCCAGATGGTGAATCATGGGATCCCGATGAGTGTTATGGAGGAGATGATGAAAGGAGTGAGGGAATTTCATGAGCAAGATACAGAGGTAAAGAAGCAGTGGTATACAAGAGACTCGAGTGGGAAGACGAGGGTGGTGTACAACAGCAACTTCGACTTGTACTCTGGACCCGTGACTAACTCTGGCACTACAAGAAAATGGGTCTATAGCAACGAAAAATTGAGACCTTATAGGGACGACATGTCGTCGCTATAAACTATTTTGATCTATAGCGACGACATGTCGTCGCTATAGATTTTGTCCCAAAAAATTAGTAGTTATAAGTTAAAATGTCGTTGGGATAGACGTCGTCAGCATAAATTTAGCAATAGCACGACATGTCGACCCTATAACAGTCGTGGTTTCTGAAATTGACGAATAAAAAAATAAAAAAAATATATGTATATTATCTATAGCGACGAAATGTCGTCGCTATAGATGATATTTATTTTTTTTATTATCTATAGCGACGACATGTCGTTCCTATAAATAATATATATTTTTTTATGTTATCTATAGCGACGACTTGTCGTCCCTATAGATAATATTATATTTTTTTTAAAAAAAAGATAAGAGTCTATAGCGACGACATGTCGTCGCTATAGACTATTATTTATTATTTTTTTTAGGAACCTGCTTTTTTTATAAAAATTAAACAAACACATAATTGATGCAAATTTAACAAACATATAATGAGTGCAAATCACATTCAAGTTTAACACACAAATAGTTCATATAATTTTAAAGTAGTTTAAAGTTCTATAAAATCTAATAAAAATATAAACTCTAATTGCCTCCAGGTGGTCGTTGCTGCTGGAAGTAACGCATCATTTCCATCTGCTCTTGGATCAGTCGTTGCATCTCTTCTATTTGTTGTTGTTGTTGTGTTGTTGTGATTGTCTAAGCTCTGCAACTTCATCTTGCAATGTTGTGTTGGAGGTTGTGAGCTAGAAAAATCAGGGGTGGGATGTCTCACCACGCGACCAACACCTCGTATATGTCCTCGCCTTTGACCTAAGGCGCGCTCAATGCATTGAATCTCATCAACAGCAGATAAGTCTCCACCAGTCTCGCTAGAGGATCTCACATACTCCTCTTGAATTCGTTCCTGCATTAAACATATAAAAATATTAATTCAAATAGGTCATTTTGACCCAAACACACTTAAAACTATAATCAATCAAAAGTTAGTCCAAATGGGTCATTTTGACCCCAACACACTTAAACATGCTAGAATCAATCAAAAGTTAGTTCAAATGAGCAATTTTGACCCAAACACACTTAAACATGCTAGAATCAATCAAAAGTTAGTCCAAATGGGTCATTTTGACCCAAACACACTTAAACATACTAGAATTGCTTAAAATGAGCCATTTTAACCCAAACACACTTAAACATGCTAGAATCAATCAAAGTTAGTCCAAATGGGCATTTTGACCCAAACACACTTAAACATGCTAGAATCAATCAAAAGATAGTTCAAATGGGTCATTTTGGCCCAAACACACTTAAACATGCTAGAATCAATCAAAAGTTAGTTCAAATGAGCAATTTTGACCCAAACACACTTAAACATGCTAGAATCAATCAAAAGTTAGTCCAAATGGGTCATTTTGACCCAAACACACTTAAACATACTAGAATTGCTTAAAATGAGCCATTTAACCCAAACACACTTAAACATGCTAGAATCAATCAAAAGTTAGTTCAAATGGGTCATTTGACCCAAACACACTTAAACATGCTAGAATCAATCAAAAGATAGTTCAAATGGGTCATTTTGGCCCAAACACACTTAAACATGCTAGAATCAATCAAAAGTTAGTTCAAATGAGCAATTTTGACCCAAACACACTTAAACATGCTAGAATCAATCAAAAGTTAGTCCAAATGGGTCATTTTGACCCAAACACACTTAAACATACTAGAATTGCTTAAAATGAGCCATTTTAACCCAAACACACTTAAACATGCTAGAATCAATCAAAAGTTAGTCCAAATGGGTCATTTGACCCAACACACTTAAACATGCTAGAATCAATCAAAAGATAGTTCAAATGGGTCATTTTGGCCCAAACACACTTAAACATGCTAGAATCAATCAAAAGTTAGTTCAAATGAGCAATTTGACCCAAACACACTTAAACATGCTAGAATCAATCAAAAGTTAGTCCAATGGGTCATTTTGACCCAAACACACTTAAACATACTAGAATTGCTTAAAATGAGCCATTTTAACCCAAACACACTTAAACATGCTAGAATCAATCAAAAGTTAGTCCAAATGGGTCATTTTGACCCAAACACACTTAAACATGCTAGAATCAATCAAAAGATAGTTCAAATGGGTCATTTTGACCCAAACACACTTAAACATGCTAGAATCAATCAAAGATAGTTCAATGGGTCATTTTGGCCCAAACACACTTAAACATGCTAGAATCAATCAAAAGATAGTTCAAATGGGTCATTTTGACCCAAACACACTTAAACATGCTAGAATCAATCAAAAGTTAGTCCAAATGAGTCATTTTAACCCAAACACACTTAAACATGCTAGAATCAATCAAAAGATAGTTCAAATGGGTCATTTGGCCCAACACACTTAAACATGCTAGAATCAATCAAAAGTTAGTACAAATGGGTCATTTTGACCCAAACACACTTAAACATGCTAGAATCAATCAAAAGATAGTTCAAATGGGTCATTTTGGCCTAAACACACTTAAACATGCTAGAATCAAACAAAGTTAGTTCAAATGAGCAATTTTGACCCAAACACACTTAAACATGCTAGAATCAATCAAAAGTTAGTCCAAATGGGTCATTTTGACCCAAACACCTTAAACATACTAGAATTGCTTAAAATGAGCCATTTTAACCCAAACACACTTAAACATGCTAGAATCAATCAAAAGTTAGTCCAAATGGGTCATTTTGACCCAAACACACTTAAACATGCTAGAATCAATCAAAAGATAGTTCAAATGGGTCATTTTGGCCCAAACACACTTAAACATGCTAGAATCAATCAAAAGTTAGTTCAAATGAGCAATTTTGACCCAAACACACTTAAACATGCTAGAATCAATCAAAAGTTAGTTCAAATGGGTCATTTGACCCAAACACACTTAACATACTAGAATTGCTTAAAATGAGCCATTTTAACCCAACACACTTAAACATGCTAGAATCAATCAAAAGTTAGTCCAAATGGGTCATTGACCAAACACACTTAAACATGCTAGAATCAATCAAAAGATAGTTCAAATGGGTCATTTTGACCCAAACACACAAACATGCTAGAATCAATCAAAAGATAGTTCAAATGGGTCATTTTGGCCCAAACACCCTTAAACATGTAGAATCAATCAAAAGTTAGTTCAAATGGTCATTTTGACCCAAAAAAACACTTAAACATGCTAGAATCAATCAAAAGTTAGTTTCAAATGGGTCATTTTGACCCAACACACTTAAACATGCTAGAATCAATCAAAAGATAGTTCAAATGGGTCATTTTGGCCCAAATGTAACATCCGACCCATTTGAAATTGTAACCGAACTCGTTTATATCAGTAAATGAAATCTATTCATTTAAAACGTATTGATGTGTCATTAATTCACATTACATATAATTATTAATATGATTTTATAAAAAAAATATATATTATAAAATTATATTAGTAATTATGAAGTTTAAACAAAAATATAATAATAATAATAATGATAATAATAATAATAAAAATAAATACTACTATTAATATTAGTAAAAATATTATATATATATATATAAATATATATATATATATACATATATATATATATAAGCATGTATTAAAATTGAATATATAAGTCCAGGGGTGATCATGTAAATTATGAAACTTATTTTACAAAACTTTAGCATAAAATAAAAGTATTAAACCACAGGGACCTATTGTGTAATTTCCCCTAAAGACATCCAACCCCACCCCATTCACCCGTTTCTTTTTCCCTCTTTCGCGGCTGGTTGTTGCCATAATTGACCACCAAATTCCAAAAATAATCAAATTGGTCCCACCTAAAATCACTAATCGATTACTATCCCAAACAAGCTGAAATATCCCCTTCTTCTTCCTCCCGTCGCGACCGAGCCCCACCATCTACCATTGTCGGCCAAAGAAACCCAAAAATCGGGCACTACGTATTATGTTATTCGAAGTAATCACGCACTAATCGTTTATAACCTACATTCGAATTCAATTTTATGAAAAACAAACCGAAACATCACCTCTCGAACACACCCGAACCGTCGGACCTGCAACTTCGTTTTAACCCCATCAACGATCGTTTTTCACAAAATTAACTTAGGGGTTTTCATCCTTATCACCATACGAAGCTTCCCCTAAGATTAATTTGAAAACAAACATCATTTGATCATCAAACGATTACACCCCACGAGTCGCGATTGTTCTTCAACGGGTAAGCTTCGAATGATACACCATGCATGCAATAAACACACATACACGTTCGGTTTTTCATGGGGAACAAAAGCCCCATGTTTATCATCGTTAACGAAATCGAATTTGAGTTCAATTTGGTGAGATTCGAACTAGGGCTCGAATCTGAAATTGGGGTTCGATGGAGATTGTGTTTAAAACATGTTGAACCCGGTTCTTGCACGGCTAGTCCTTTTGGTTTGCTGGTTCTGTGCTTCCATGACCAACAGGAGGTCCCGGGTTCGAAACCCGGCCACCTCAACCATTTTTTTAGGCTATTTTAAGCCTCTAAAAATTCTAAAAAATTCATAAAAATCATAAAAAAATATTTTTAAGACATTAAAATATTTAAACAACTAAATTATTTTTCTGGAATTTATTTCAATATTTTATCTATTTTTAATAAATGTTTTAAATAAATAAAGTTATAAATAATACAAAATTATTTAAATAAAAATGAACTCCTAATAATAATTAATATATTGAATTATTATTTGACACAATATTATTTGTAATATTTCACACAATATTATTATTGTTTAAATAATGATTAAATATAAAATTTATTATATTTAAATCATTTTAAATAACAATTTCATTTCTTTTATAAATTAAATAATAAACATATTAGTTAATTATCACATAATAATTAATAAGATTAATTATTTATTTTTCCACATTTTCACAATAAATCAAACAGATACGTAAACTAATACGTTTATTTCTAAAATCTAAACATAATCATTTTCAATAAATCTATTTGTTTCAAGACATACAAATTAGATAGAATATTAAACCACCATTCAAAATCAAAATGGAAACCTTAAAACATTCCCAAACTTTCAAATCATTATTATTCTAACACGAGACACCGTTCCTTAGGTTAACCGTAGGAAATCACAGGTGTCTAACCTATCACGATCAAAATCCAATCTCATCAATCGGGTGAGTATTCATATCCCCTTTTATATCATTTCCTATTTGGGGGAAATCATGTGATACAATATATTCTATCATGATATCTATTGTTATTTCATTTTCAATTCAATTCAAGACAGGTTATGTTATTACATGCAATTACGTGAACATACTGTGATAAACTGGACGACAGTAGAACCCTAATTCAATCAATCAATCAATCCTGGCAACAATGTAGATCTACTGGTTTGGATAACCCACCCCATATGGCTTACGAGTGGTGATTGTGCCAGAGGCAATTAGTCAATCTATGGTGTTTGTGTGGAGTCTATTATATGCAAGTGTCAAGTCAAGGGGTTTATATTGTGTCGGTTTATCTATATGCTTCGCGGTTGCCATATAAGTCTTAATATTACCTTGTGAATTGAATTACAATCGATGGGTCAATCAATCATATATATATATATATATTCAACTGTGATTACTCACCAGCTAACTCGTTAGCTGACTTTATTTTCTCACATGATTTCAGGTTAAGCAAGATAGTGGACTTCTACGTGCTCATCTAAGACACGGACCTAGTTAAAATAAAAGACGTTTATTATTTGTGGTTTCGATTGTGTATTTGTGTATGATGAACTTATTTTATCTTGTAATCTGATTGTAATATATTTCCACTATTAGACAACCATGTGTTATGAACAATCATTTCCCTCGTCCGCTCCGATGATTCCGCCGTCGGTCGGGGTGTGACAGATTGGTATCAGAGCCATGGTTATAGGAATTAGGTTATTAGAATGGAATGACCTAGACTATAACTAAGTACCTTTACACATGAGTCCTCTCATGTATTTTATATGCTTAGACAGGATTTTATGTGCTTTACATGTTTATACTTGACTATGTGATTTTCTGTTTATGTGATTCTTCTTATACTATGAATCTATCAATATACACACGAAACTTAACTCATATTCTAAGGCATTGTGTGCCTAATTCAAGTGATTTCAAACTCCAAAACTCGATTGTTATTCATGGTTTTCAAATCTCGTCAAAGTCCGTGTCACACGACCAAGAACATGCAATGCTGGAAGAGTGGGATACCTGTATCTAAGGTGTTCTGTCTAGGCAAGGTATTTCATACAACTTGATTACCTACCTGGGAACCCTCGAGATGAGTATTCGCTTATAGGTACGCATGTCCTCGTGCTGGACACAAATACTTTGATAAGTCAACGTATTCGTTTTGGTTTGCGAACCGAACGTTTACACTCCTAACCTCTCATTGTTGTTTTAAACAATCTCATTAACGATTTCATTATTTGAAAAGTTTTAAAAAATCAATTACCCGTTACTCATAAAGGTTTCTTCGTTCCTTATTATACAGCATGTCTCTCGTCAAAAACCGCTCCCGATCTAGAAGCTCTGGCCGCAAGATTGCTGCTATGGTGGCACGTGAAGTTGCTGCGGTTATCCCAACACTGCTTACTCATTTGAACCAAGGCAACAATGCTGTCCAAAACACAACTGCACCAAACACTATCCAAACCCAACGCAACCAAACCCTCCCAAACTTGTACTTACAAGCATTTCAATTCCTGCAATCCCACTAAGTTTAGTGGAGCCGAAGGTGCCACCGGTCTTCTGCAATGGTTCGAGAGTATTGAAAACACGTTTCTTAACAGCGAATGTCCTGAAAATCTCAAAGTTCGCTACGCTACCAGTGTTTTCCAGAAGAGAGAGCTTTATTTGTGGAACGGGGAGAAACGAACCCGTGGCACTGATGCTGCCCTGGCATTGACGTGGGCTGAAGTAAAGGAACTCATGACACGAGAATTCTGCCCACGAAATGAAATCAAAAGACTAGAAGCTGAATTCTGGGATTTGGCTCAGGAAAGCGGCGAGAATCTGGTTTACACTAACCGTTTTCACGAGTTGAGTCTTCTGGTTCCTCATCTAGTTACTCCCTCATCTCGAGCTATCGAGAAGTACATAGGTGGTCTCCCTATGCAAATTCAGGATACCGTGTGGGGTAGGAACCCTACTAACTTGGCAGATGCTATCCGTCTAGCAGCTCAGTTAACCGACAACCATGTCAAGGCCGGTACCTTGACCAGGAAGGGTGACAAGAAGAAAGTGGAGAAGTCTTCTACTGAAACACCAAGGAAGACAAGCCTGAAACTTCCAGGAACCGGAAGAGGAAGGCTAACTCTCAAAACTTTGCTGTAATTCCCCTGCTGTTCCAATCAACCAAGTCGCACCGACCTATCAACCAACCATGAATAATCAAGCCCCAACAAAGAAACCTTACACCGGGCCATTTCCACAATGCAACATCTGCAAGTATCATCATCCTACTGGTGCTAAGTGTCGTCAGTGCACCAGTTGTGGTCGTTTGGCCATACATTCAACATATGCAGGAATGCTGCTAAGGTATTGGTAAATGCGCCAGTCCAACAAAACCCTCCAGCAATTGCTCAAGTTCGTGCATGTTATCATGCGGTGATCCAACTCATTTCCGTAACCGATGTCCTCAGCTCGTTAATGCCGTACCCGCAGCACAAGGCGTGCTTTTAACATCATGCCCAACAAGCTCAGGCTGCCAATGATGTGGTGAATGGTACGTTCCTAATCGCATCAATATGCTTCAATTTTATTTGATACCGTGCCGATAAAAGTTTTGTATCCTTAGAATTTGAACCTTTGCTTGTTAATACCCGAACTAAGTTAGGGAACCGTTTACAGTAGAAATAGCTGATGGAAAATCCGTCACAATTGATTCTGTCATCCAAAATTGTACCCTTAAACTTAGTGAACACGAATTTCCTGTCGATCTTATACCGATGCCACTTGGAAGTTTTGACGTCATTATAGGCATGGATTGGTTGTCAAAGAACCATGCTGAAGTCGTCTGGTTCGAGAAAATCATCCGATCCCCGCGCATCTGGAAGTGTCTAATATTTACGGGGAAAAGCTTCCCAAGGATTAAAACTCATGTCCTGCACCAAAGCTCAAAAACCTCCGCAACATTACGTGGCTTTCTTAGCTCATATCGTGAAGGCAGATGAGAAACCGAAGAAGATTGAAGACATTCCGGTTGTTCGAGAGTTTCCTGAAGTCTTTCCCGATGATTTAAACCGGTCTTCCTCCTGTTCGTCAAGTCGAATTCCGTATTGACCTTGTGCCTGGCGCAACTCCAGTAGCAAAATCTCCCTATCGACTTGCAACCATCTGAGATGCAAGAGCTTGCTAGTCAACTTCAAGAGCTCTCCGATAAAGGATTCATTCGACCAGTTCCTCGCCCTGGGGACCCCAGTTTTGTTTGTGAAGAAGAAGGACGGTTCTCTTTCGAATGTGCATCGACTACCGGGAGCTTATAAGCTTACTATCAAAAACCGGTATCCTCTACCCAGGATCGACGATTTATTTGATCAGCTTCAAGGAGCCTCTCATTTTTCCAAAATCGATCTCCGCTCAGGTTATCATCAATTACGAGTGCACGATGATGATATTCCCAAGACAGCTTTTCGCACAAGATATGGCCATTACGAGTTTACAGTAATGCCATTCGGGTAACCAATGCACCTGCTGTGTTCATGGATTTAATGAACCGAAGAAATGAAGACGATGATGAAGATGATGAAGAAGAAATGAAGACGATGATGAAGATGATGAAGAAGAAATGAAGACGATGATGAACAAGGGTTTAAATGGGTAAAGTAAACGTTGCTATTTGGTTTGACTAAATTACCCTCACATTTTTGGCACGTGATGGGGTAATCCGTTAAAAAAACAAACGGACGTTGCGCTTAGTACCCACATATGTTACAAAATAGTAACCACGATACTCAAAGTTGTTACTCAAAAAAGTTAGTACCCAAACTTGTTACTTTAGGTAAACCACGGGGACTATTTGTGTTATTAACTCTTATTATTATTTCTTGAATATCACATCCACTCAAGTCTCTACCGGTGGTAATGTCTATCTTTACACTTTGTAATTTAAAGCAAAAAAAACTTTGTTTATTGTGACGGACAATACATACTCGTTATGCAATACATCGCTTGAAGGCTTTGGTCCCCAAATGACAAGTGACAAAGATAGATATTTAATTATTGTGATGCTTAAGAAAAACACGTTGTTTGACATATCACTTGAAGGATATGGTCCTCCTAAAGACAATAAAATTACAATCGTTGACAAAACAAAAACAAAATGGAGCTCGTGACCACAAAAATGGAGCTCATGAATTTTGACAAAACAAAAACCAACTTACATCTCTCAATATAATAGAATATAGTCAGTAACACATATAATCTAATCAATAAATAATAAATTATATAATTAATATTATTACTTGTTATCAAAATGACCAATAAACACACTATACTATTAAATATCACTCACACCAGATCATTTTTATGTTTTTAGCAATCAACTCCCACATGTGCTTCAATTACTTACAAAAGTGTCACTTCTCGACTTTTTTATCCAGACAAAAATTGTCGGTGCAAAACTTGTCTCACATAAAAGAATTGTGGCAGGAGATCACCATCTTTAGTAACGAGGGACCAAAAGATCAACATGCCTAAATGAGTTGCTGAAATTTTTAAAAAGGAATTACGAGTATAAAATCTTTATAGTTGACCATTAGATCATGTAGCAAACTTTCATTTGATTTTTTTCTTCCAACTTCTTATAAAATATTGTTTATCTTATTCAACGATTTCAATCTAAAATCTCATTTAATATAGAGTACCAACAACCTCAATTTACCGGTGGGGAGTAGGGACATATTGTTGACATATGGTATCGTCGACCCTACTAAAATTAATATTCATTTCTTTGCAGGATTATTATAGGGTTGGTATTTGGACACTACCAAAATTATAAATCAACGTCCTAAATTTTTATACGTTGGTATAGCACCATACGCGTCGTATATGGGGTCCTATACGTGACGTATAACCCTTTAACAGCCCCCTGAATTTTTCCTTGTAGTCAGTGTCAAAGTTTGCTATACACGTCGTATAGCCCTATATGTGTCGTATAGGGAGTCGTATAGGGCTATATGTGCGTATAGCCCTATATGTGTCGTATATCTATATGTGTCGTATAGGGGGTAATATAGGACTATATGTGACGTATAGCTCTCTGACAGCCCCACTGAATTTTTCTTGTATTTAACGTTTTCGACCATATACGCTGCACATGGTATCATACAAAACGTGAAAGGGAATTTCGATTTATAACATAGGGTGTCTATATATTACGACCGTTTTAAGTGTCACGACTATCCAGATACGAATCCTACATACTCATACTCACAAATTATTTTCACTTCCAGTTTCTTATTTTTCTAGCATAAGATAAACAAGATGGTTCTCAACGGCACCTCTGCACACCCACCGGAGTATGACGGCGAAACAGAGCTCAAGGCGTTCGACGAAACGAAAACCGGCGTAAAAGGACTCGTTGACGCCGGAATAACGGAGATCCCTCGAATATTCCGTCTACCTTCACCGGAAAACCTCAACTCCGATCAAGCGGAGCTGATTCTTCCGACCATCGACTCGAAGGAATCAGCGAAGATCCGATACGACGAAAGGCGGTTGTGGAGAAAGTGAAGGATGCGTTGGAGAGGTGGGGATTCTTCCAGATGGTGAATCATGGGATCCCGATGAGTGTTATGGAGGAGATGATGAAAGGAGTGAGGGAATTTCATGAGCAAGATACAGAGGTAAAGAAGCAGTGGTATACAAGAGACTCGAGTGGGAAGACGAGGGTGGTGTACAACAGCAACTTCGACTTGTACTCTGGACCCGTGACTAACTGGCGTGACACCTTCTACTGCACCATGGCTCCTAACCCCCCCGAACCACACGAGTTGCCACCGCCTTGCAGGTTTGTTAGTCGAGTTTATTATCTTTTATTGTTATTTTTATTTGGGGGGGTGATATGGCGTGGTGGTAAGAACTAGGATTCTTTAAAGGGACCCGGGTTCGAACCGTGACTGTTCAATTGGTGTTAAAGTCACCAACATGATCGGGATGGGGCGAGGGCAGGTTGAGTATAATGCAAAATGCGAAGCGGAATCCTGCCACCCATGGTCGAGTATTCACATCTTGCTGGTAATGAGCCCGATAAGCTTGTTTTATTGATTCGTTATTCGATTTATCATTTATATTTTCCTTTTATTGATTAATTATTTGTCATTATATTGGGTTATAATGTACAGACACCCCACATTATTAGGGCTGTTTAGGGATGTAAACGAGCCAAGCCGGCTCGCAAACTACTCGAGATCGACTCGAAAAAACTCGAATCGAGCCGAGCTTAAACGAGCCCGAGATCGAGCTCATATTTTGGCTCGTTTACTAAATGATCTCGAGCCCAAACTTCAGATATCGAGATCGAGCTGGCTCACGAGCCTAAACGAGCTTTTGTGTGTGCGTGGTATATATATATATATATATATATATATTATATATATATATATATATATATATATATAGGGGAGGGATCAAATGAAAACCATGTTTATAATTGAAAACCGTGAAAACCACCACTTTCCAATCACATAATTTATAATTGATTTAATTTTTAGTTGTTTAAAGTATATTTAAGTAAATTTTAACCTTATTTTTGAGGTCATTGTTTATTTTTTAATTTAAACTCCAAGGTTGACGATGATAACGAATCGAGGTACGTATACGTAACTTCTATGAGTTAGATGTACGTAACTCTTAGTGTACACTTGGTAACACGTACTTACAAAAATATAACCCTTACATATGTGTAAGTGTTACACTTACACATATGTAAGGGTTATGTTTTTGTAAGTACGTGTTACCAAGTGTACAACTAAGAGTTACGTACATCTAACTCATAGAAGTTACGTATACGTACCTCGATTCGTTATCATCGTCAACCTTGGAGTTTAAATTAAAAAATAAACAATGATCTCAAAAAATAAGGTTAAAATTTACTTAAATATACTTTAAACAACTAAAAAATTAAATCAATTATAAATTATGTGATTGGAAAGTGGTGGTTTTCACGGTTTTCAATTATAACATGGTTTTCACTTAATCCCTCCCCTATATATATATATATATATATAATTATATACATATATATATAATATTTATATATATATATATATTTTATAATATTTTTTACATATCAAATATATTTATATAATATTATTAATTATGTATAAAAATATGATAGAAACAATTAAATGTTATATATTTATTTGTATATGATAAGTATGATTATAAATAAATATAAATAGTAATTATAAAAAATAAAAAATTAATGATAAACGAGTCGAGCACGAGCCGAGCTCGAGTTTGAATAATTTTTTACGAGCTCGTGCTCGAGCTTTAGAAATAAATACAAACGAGCCGAGCTCGAGCTTTATAAAGTAAAACGAGCCGAGCTCGAGCCTAAGCGAGCTCGGGCTCGGCTCGGCTCGTTTACACCCTGACATTTAAATCGACACTCATCTATACGCTTCGTATGGCATCATACGCGAAGTATAGGTTCGAATACACTGAAAATGAGGGAAATTTTGGGGGGCAGCCAGATAGCTAAGTATAACCCATCATAACTAACTAATGAACAAACCCATGCTTATGATGTAAAAAAAAATGATCTAAAGACTTGAGTATTTATTTCTTGATATTAATTAATCTTTAGTTTAAATATTAGATTAGACGTTTAATTATTATAAATTTATTATTTTGGTTTTCAGTTATTTAGTACGGACACAAAATATGATTCTTATTTCTTTGTTTGTGACCACTTACGTATGAATTAGTCGTAAACTTTAATTGTTGGATAATATGTTTGGTTGGGACATTGTTGCAGTGATATTATGTTAGAGTACTCAAAACAAGTGATGAAACTTGGTGTTTTTTTCGAGTTAATGTCTGAGGCTCTTGGGCTCGATCGCAATCACCTGCACAACATGGGATGTGCCGAGGGGCTAGCTGTTCTTGGTCATTACTATCCTTCTTGCCCGCAACCTGAGCTAACAATCGGCACCCCAAACCACACCGACAATGATTTCATCACGATACTTTTGCAAGATCATATTGGTGGCTTGAAGGTCTTTTATCAGAACCAATGGACCGACGTGCCTCCTATACCAGGAGCTCTTGTATTCAACGCTGGAGATCTTTTGCAACTGATTACGAACGATAAGTTTGTGAGTTCACAACACAAAGTGGTGGCAAACAAGGTTGGGCCAAGAGTATCAGTGGCATCATTCTTTACCACGGGTCCGGTTCAGACGTCAAAGGTGTTTGAACCGATCCCCGAATTGCTTTCGAAAATAATCCAGCCAAGTATAGAGGCACAACAGTAAGGGAATATGTAGACTACTTCAGAGCAAAGGGACTTGATGGAACTTCTGCCCTTTTGGACTTCAAGATTTAATAATCTTGTTAGGAGTCAATTGGGAATCATCACTACGAGTTAAAAGCTATTATCACCTTATTCATAAGGTAAGGCAAGTAAATCTATCTTCAGATAGTCTTTATCGTGTTATACTATTATTTCTGTAAATATTAAAGAACTTTGGTTAAGCTGGTATGTTTTGTTACTTGTGAGTTATTGCACGCTCCACGAATGTAAAGTTGAATATCGAATAAATGTATGTTTTTTAAGCAATTCTATATTGTTAAAAGAGTAAATTTCGGTTTGGTCCCGTGGTTTAACCATTTTAACCATTTTAATCAAAAAGGAATCTTTTATCATATCATGCCCTGTGGTTTCATTTTTGTAATGGTTTTGGTCCCTGACACTAACTTTGTAGTTTTTACAGTCAAATGTGAGGGTACTTTGATCATTTTACATTTGAAGGACTAGTTATGTAAATTATATTAGATTAGGATAATTATTGTAATTTTTTAAAACAATAAAAAATAAAAAAACAAAACTTAAAATAATCCAACCCAAATCCCAACACTCTCACTATCCTAAAACCCCTTCACCACCCAACTTCCTAATCGGACCCTAACCCCCACCACCCCATCCTCCCCTTGCACCATCGCCTGCACCACCTCCACCGCCACCTCCACCGCTGGCACCACCTCCACCGCCACCGTCCGCACCACCGCAACGCCACCGTCTGCACCGTTCACTAGCTATTGGGTCAACAGGCGAAGCAGCTGTTCCTTCAAATCATCGAAGCAACAATTGCAGCAGCATAACTTTCTGTCGCAGAATCCTGTTAGGGTTGTGGGTGTTCGTGAGTAGGAGCGGCTGCTTCAGCATCGTGTTCAGGGGCAGTTGCTTCAGCAACAGGTGCAGCCATTTTAGGTTACTTTGTCACAGCCTCCGCTTATGCAATCGCGGTCTCGCCTGCACAAGCTCCGTTTTCGTGGCCGCAAGCACCACCACCGTCTCAGCCACAACAGCAACAACAGCAACAACCTCCATTTCAGCAGAAATCTCAATTGCAATCACAATCAGAGTCACAAACGCAGGCACATCGGCTATTTCAGTAACAACAAGAAGCTACCCCATTCCAGTTTCCTGATACCATTAACTGTAACAATGATGTAAGGGTGGAAGAAGCTGAAATGGAAGCTGAGGCAGTGGCAGAAGGTGAAACTGAGGCTGCTGATGAGAATGTGGATGATTCGCCTTCGTTTTGGACTACATGTCCTTACTGTTTATTCTTGTATGAGTATCCCACTGAGTATGTCGAATGCAACTTTTCCTTCAAGTGGAGTTGGTGCAAGGGAGGAAGGGATAGTGGGGTTAGGGTTAGGGTTCCGATTGATGAAAGGGTTTTAGGATGGTGGGAGTGTTGGGGGTTTGGGTTGGATTACATTTAAGTTTTTTTTTTTTATTTTTTTGTTGTTTTAAAAAATTATAATAATTATCCTAATCTAATATAATTTACATAACTAGTCCTCCTAATGTAAAATGACCAAAGTACCCTCACATTAACTGTAAAAACTAACAGAGTTAGTGTCAGGGATCAAAACCGTTACAAAAATGAAACCACAGGACATGATGTGATCAAAGATTCCTTTTTGGACCGAAATAGTTAAAATGGTTAAACCAAATGGACCAAAACCGAAATTTACTCTTGTTAAAATAAATACATAACTTACATTCCTTAGGAATTTATCCTATAGGATTTTATCCCTAATTTTTTAGTGAATAAACGTATACATACAAAAGATTTTGTTCATAATCCTACTGATTTGATGGTTATATAGACCTATTTACTAGTAAGTCTTCTGATAACAAATAATAAAATAATATGCAATTGTTAACTATTATGTTATGGACAAATGATAATTGCCCAGTTGTAACGACTGAGCTTGCTCCCTGTCGATGAAGAATGTTTCGAAAGCAGCCTAAAAGCGGTTAGCTTCGTTTTCCTAAGAGGATAAGACTGTCTCCATCGCGGTGCCCTTGGCCGGCCCAGTCGCCGACGTGAACCGCGCCCGCGGAAGGGCAGCGATGGGGGAGACGTCCGGCAGGGCATCCGTCCATCCCCAAGGGCTGCTTAAATGTGGTGGTGGTGAGCTCCACATCTTTAAAATCAATTTAAAAATAAATAAAATGGTGGGGCCCACTTTATAAAATGATTTTAATTGATTTAAATTAAATGTTTTAAATTAAAAATTATAAAATCTTTTAATTAAAATAATAATTTAAGTATAGTATTTTAATTAAAATATGTTAATCAAATAAAAAAATTCTAATATTTTAAATCATAATTATTTAAGTATTCACTTGATCATTGATATTTATTTTCATTATTAATTTTAATTAAATATATTTACAATAATTTAAATATATTTATTTAAAGTAAATTAAAAATGAAAATGTGAGGTGGAAAATAAAGGTGTTTGTAGGAAGGATGGTGTTGAAGGAAATATAAGCTTTAGCGTTGTGAACAGTCTAAGTTGAACGGGTCATTCTATCCTTTGTGTTTTTTACTTTTAATCCTAAAATATTAGCTAATTTATAAATATAAAATGAGTGTAGAGGTTTGTTACTTATTGCTTAGTGACAATTGATCTCTATCATTATTCATTACAACAACTTTGTCATTATTTAGTCAAACATTATGCACAAAGCCGGGGTTTCCTGATTAATCTCTTATCAAAATATAATGAAATGACATATAAGAATTCACATACGTAAGGTACCTTGAATATCAATAGTGCACTTCATGGTGATAAGTTAATTAAACAACTATGTACCAAAGATTTCAAGTAACTGATTAATCAAGTTCGGGTCATAATAAGATTATTTATCAATGTGGTAGACAAGAAAAAAGAGAGTTTTTGACCAAAAGAACCAAAAGAGTTATTCGTGTTTTTGAGAACAACCAAACCTATAGTTAAAATGTTGGTTTTGCTCATATAACAAATACTTACACGATCAACAAATACTGAAGTGACACTAAGTTGTTTGATTAATACGTGAATTAGTGACCCCTTTTGTTACGAGTGATTGTTGCTGTGTCACCATTAATAGTTAAAGGGGATGTAGTTTAGCGGTTTTTAGACATTTAACAAAGTTGTTCCCTTATATGTGGTTAAGAGGCCTAGTCTCGTAATGAACCTTGTTATAGATTTAGTAGTACATTCTAAGGGTGAGTATTTTTCGAATCGAATTTGACAACCTGTGTAGAAATTTCGAATTTAACTCGAACTCTTTTTGGATTTTGAACTCGAGTCCTGTTTAAAAATGTCAAAATTCAACTTTCTCGACTTGACTAGCTTGAATTTGATTCGATATACTTGTACTCAAAGTTTAATCGGACTAAACTAAGATTATGACACTCGAATTTTATAGAAAATAAGAATCAAAAGAGTACCATGTGATCCGTTCAAAACTTACAATCCCTTGGTCTTGTTTACGACCTGAACCTGTTCTTTCTTTTTGTAAAACCGTTTGTAACCAAAAAAATCCTTATAGATCCATATTAAATGAAGACTCAAAATGAATCTTTAAAACGATCCACTTGTAGATCAACTAAATATCCATATTCATTTCAAATAATTGAAGCACAATAATATTTTAATTAGTGGCTCAATATATTATATACGATCCAACAATACTCTAAACATTTTCCTACTTTAATAAAATGGTAAATACGAGTGTCATGTGTCAGCATCACATTTATTCTTATCAAATTTTCCCGCTTCTCTCTCCTATTAAATAACAACATTAATTACTAATAATATTATTATTCGTTTTTACATTATAATAGTTTTTAATAAATTAAGAAAGAGATCTTTTTAATTAATGTTATTTCTACAGAAATAATTTTTTAAAAAAATTTTTCTAAAATAATAAACTATTTTTACGTAATATTTTAGAAGTGGTTTTTAAAGTAATTTTTTTATAAAAAATAATTAAAATAGAAAGTTATAGTAAGGATATTTTTAAAATAAAATTTTTTAAAACGTTATTTTGAAACAAAATGTTTACTTTATCTTTG
The DNA here is from genome assembly GCA_024085815.1 of Flaveria linearis. Lineage (NCBI taxonomy): Eukaryota > Viridiplantae > Streptophyta > Magnoliopsida > Asterales > Asteraceae > Flaveria > Flaveria linearis. The sequence goes on along the minus strand of JABSNV010000242.1, from coordinate 57,074 downwards.
AAAAAATAAAAATATTTAAAAAGTTCATAGTATTGTTTTATTACTTATAGTTATTACTCATACGAATTTTATTATATCATGTCTTAGTATATCGTTTTATAATGTTTGGATCCGGTTTCTTGGATTCGTCTGAATCATTCACCCCTTTTTCAACTTGTTATATACTCTTCAAGAGTAAACTTCGCTTTTGCTCCCTGTGGTTTGGTCCAAATAATGGTTTCCTTCAAACATTTCAAAATTGTGATTTTACTCCCTGTGTTTTAAATTTGTCTCAGTTAACGCCAACCAACTAACACCGTCAAATACTTCTGTTAAAATCAAGGGCATTTAGGTCATTTTATATAAAAAGGACTAATGTTGTAATTCACCAAAAATATGTGTCATTTAAACAAAATAATCAAATTATCATCATTTCCATTCATCGTCCTCATCATCATCTAACTATCACTACATCATCATCACCCACCCACAGCAACCACTACCCACCACAACCACCTGCGAAATCATAACTACACTACCACCATCACCATCTGTCACCATCATTGTTCACAGCTTCTCCGCCATTGCACCACCACAAACCACCATTGGTTTCAATCCCTAAACACCATTAAAGACGACATATCTATCCTAAATCAAAGACCCCTTAACCACTATTAAAGATGAAGATGGACTGATTTGTCCAAAATCGAGACCACCATTACATTCACCTTGGTTTCAATCGAAGCCCTAACCTCCCAACTTGAATAGTATACGAGCCCTAGCAATGAATCGAGCCCTAAAAGGGTGGCCTTGTAGTGTTTCGAACCCTTCGTCCGTCCTGCGAAACCTAACACTTAGCTGCAGCTCCTCCGGCGAACCAGATCTAGGGTTTCGTCGTTGGACGACGATGAAGGATGTTGATTATCATATTCGGTTTAAGGGGTGGGTTAGAGTTGAGGTCAAATAGAGAGGGTTGGGGCGGTGGATGGCCGACGGGTGCGGTGGTGGATGGCCGACGGTGCGGTGGTGGATGGCCGACGGTGCGGTGGTGGATGGCCGACGGTGCGGTGGTGGATGGCCGACGGTGCGGTGGTTGATGGCCGACGGAGCGGTGGTGGGTGGCCGGAAGTGGTGGTGGTGCATTATGTCAATGTTGAAGGGGAAGGAGTTGGATGGGTTTTAATAACTTTAGTAATAATAAAGTAATTTATTAAAAATAGTCCCTACAAGTTAAACGAATTACATTATTAGTCCCTCTATATAAAATGACCTTGATTTTAACAGAAATATTTGACGGTGTTAGTTGGTTGGCGTTAACTGAGACAAATTTAAAACCACAGGGAGTAAAATCGCAATTTTGAAACGTTTGGAGGAAAACCGTTATTTGGACTAAACCACGGGAAGCAAAAACGAAGTTTACTCTATATTCAAACTTTGTTACCAAGATAGTTAAATTTTATTGCATGTAAATAAGAAAACTGACCTAATTACCACTTAATTTAATAAAATTAGAAACAAAGATAATAAAATATGAATATGTTGCATTAACTAATATTTTAATTAAATAAAACTTTTGTATTATTTTGATGAAATATCCTATCCTCTCAACCGGTGATAATGTCCATATTTATAATTTTGTAATTAAAAAGGAAGAAAAAAAACTTTGTTAAATTATTGTGATGAACAATACATACACGTTATTCAATATATCACTAAAAGGCTTTGGTCCAATGACAAATGACAGAAACTAGAGCTTTGATTATTGTGATGAATAATACATACACTGTATGCGAAATATCTCTTGAAGGATTTGGTCTATCTAGAAGACAATGAGAATATTAGCACTCGTTGACATGTCCGTCCAACTGGACTATGACCACAACATGGGCTCAACACTTTAGACAAAACAAAAATCTGGTCAAAGAGATTAGCTCATTTTAAAATAACCGATGTCACTCGTTACGCAGAAGTATAATCAGCAACACGTGTAGTGTAATCAATAATGAGATAAAATCTTACTTCTCTAATAAAAGAGTAACTTGAAGTGTCACGTGTCAGCACCACAATCATCCTCCCCAAAAATTTCCCGTCTCTCTCATCTTAAATAATTACCTTAAATACTAATAATATTATTTAACATTCTTTTATATTTAATAAATTAAAAAAATATCTATCTATTAATGTTATTTCTAAATAAACAAATTTAATGTAAAATAATAAAATTTTCTAAAGCATAATTTTTTTTAAAATACGAAATATTTTAAAAATGGTATTTTTAAAAATTCAATTTTTAAAACCAAAAAAAATGAATTTGGGAGATATAATAAGAAAATTTCTAAACATGGCATTTTTATACATTTTGTTTTAGAACAACATGTTTATTTGTTTTTGGGAAAAAATTAAAATAAAATTTTAAAAAGTTGATATCACTGTTTTATTAGTTGTAGTCATTTCTCATACGTAATTTCAGTCATATCATATCTTAGAATATTATTTTATAATTAGTAAATATTATTAGATTAAATTCTATTTATTAAACCCGTGTAATACACGGGTTTACTAAAGCTAGTATACAAATATATTAGTACTTATTAACTAATAACATGGTATGGAATTTTAAAATTATGTAGTGTGATCATCAATACATATACTATGCAATTAACGTTTTACTCATTACAAAACCACCGCATCATTTTACGTTTTAGCAATGGACTCACACGTGTGTTTCGTTTACTTACAAAAATGGCACTTCTTGATGTTTTATCCGGAAACAATTTTTGGTGATAGTTTCGTCTCATCTAAAAGCATTGTGGTAGGAGATAATTGCCATCTTTACTTCTTTAGTAATGAGGGGACCAAAAACTCAAGATGCCTAAACAAGTTGTTGATTTTTTTAGAAAGAAATACGAATAGAAAATGTTATAGTAGTGACCTTAGATATTCATATAGCAAAGTTTTATTTGATTTCTTTCTTTTAAGTTTAAGTCAATATTGTTTATCTTAATATATAAATCTATATAATAGAGGGATGTTAGGTAAAACATAGTCTTAGAAACTTTTACTCTGACCATAAAATTTAGCTTTTTAATTACCTACTCCTCTTTTAAAATCATGTTATACATAAGTAATGTCACACCCCAACCTTGACGGCGGAATCGTCGAGGCGTGAGAGTTACGATTGTTCACAGCCACATAACGCTATTGCCTGAAACAGTTAAAAATAAAAGGTCAACATATTGTTGGTGAGCATTCTATAGTTTTTCATACATAAGTATATAAAAGATGGCAATTCATGTTGTAAATTAGAGAACAGGTAACTAGGGATGTAAGACAGAATGCACAATCAAACCTTGACAATGTTTTACAAGTATCAAACGACGTTATATTCTATTAACGTTAAAAGTATATACGATTAGCTAAGTGTACTTGGATCAACCAAGCAGGCTTGTCAGGCCCATAGATCTATGGCGTCGCCAGGCTAGCAATAGTTAATGATTGTACATATATTCGACATTACATGGTAGCTACAAGATTCAACTAATCACAACACACAAGCAAATTGCCATAAGTTTACAAGAATCAAACGTGTTTACAAGTGTAACGTTTATACGGTAACATGTTTCACCCAAAAGTGTGTGAAATAATAAAATGGGTATAGAAATACTCACGTTGACGTATAGGTGTACAAAGTGATAATACGGATTAAGCGGCGTTCCAATATTTCTTTTACGAGGCACCTAATTATAAATAAGACAACGCGTTATAATTTGTTTGATGATTAGTTATGTTTTAGGGTTGTAGGTCTATTAGGATTTATTAATTACTCGTATTCATTACATGTAATAATGTGATCGGTTTGATGGAACGAATGGATTTTTATACTTGGTATAATTAATTGTTTGTGCGTAAAAGGAAAGAATATAAGAATGACTTGATTTAATTGTTTATTAAATCGATTTATAAGATTGTATATAATAATTTTAATAAGTGATTTTAGTCATTAAAAGGAATATATATATATATATTATAAGTAATTAAACAATTTAATGTTTGAATATATATATAAGAACATATATACTAAGCAGTTATAATATTATATGTAATAATTATATTAAGTGATTTAGTTATTTAAGGAAATATGTATAATTATATATATATATTTATAAGTAACTAAACAATTTAATTGTTTGAATATATATAATATATATATACTAAACAATTATAATATGTGTGTAATGATCATAATAAGTGATTTAGGTAGTAAAGGAAGTATTTATAAAATATATATATAAATATATACCCAACTATTATATTCACATATTTCTTTTGTATTTTTAAATATACAATAATGTATTTATAAATACAAAAGTAGTTTATAAAAATTTACTTAGTCACTAATTAGTTAAACAATAATTTAAATAAATTCTGCAATTTTTAAAATAATTTAGAAATTTTTCAGAATTAAAAGGGTTAAATATGTAAATAAAAAAAAATCAGAAAAGAAAAGAAGGAAAAAGGGGGGTTGCCGGGTCGAACCCGGGACCTCCCCTAGCATATGGGGCGCAGGAACCGGTGAAACAAGAGTACTTCCGCGATTAAACACTGTTTCAAAATGATTTAAACTCAATCTCAAACAAACCCCAATTATCCGAATGAGCCCTAGATCAATTGGATTCAAATTGACCTTCAATTCGAGTTTGTTAATCAAATTAACGTTAGGGCTTTTGTTCCCCACTGTAAACCGAGCATGTAGGTATATTAAATTACCTAAATGGTGTTCGATTTGATGCTTGACTCGTCAAGAACAGTCGCGGCTCAAGGTATGAATCGAATGGTGCTCAAACGACCATTATAATCGAATTAAATTGATAGACAGCTTCGGATTGTGTTGTAGACCAAAAGCCCCTTATTAGATTTGATTAAAATTGCTCGGAGATGGGTTTACTTGAGTTGCAGGTCCGCGATGAAGACGATGAGTGATTTCGATGTATGTGTGTGTGTTTGATCAAAATGGGATTTCAGGAAGTTTGTGTGTTCGATTATGGAGGTTTACCCTCTATTATTAGGTGTAATTTGAGTGGAAGAGCTCAATTCAAATTTGATTTTGAACGGGTACGCGGGTTGGATTTTGAACTTGTAAACGAGGCAAAATTTTGAATTGGGTAGGGCCATGTGTTCGAATCATTGTCGCGAACCTGTCTGTAGCTTTTAATTCGAATGAAGTCGTGTAATTTGGGCGGCGAGGCCTCGCCGGAGTTGTGCCGGCGATGGCCGGAATTTTCACCGGGAAAACGAGGGGGAAAAGGGGCGGGGGGTTGGGTTGTAAATTTTAAATTTACAATAATGGTCCCTGCAGTTTGAATTTATTATTTTAAGTGAGAAACTTTCATTTCAAGTTTCAGAAATGACGAAATGCCCCCTGGACTTTATTATTATTATATTATTATTATTATTTATTATATATTATTTATTATCATGATTATTGTTATTTATATTATTATTATTATTATTATTATCATTACCTTTATTATTATTGTTATTATTATTATATTATTATTATTATTATTATTATTATCATTATTATTATTATTATATTATTATTATTATTATTATTATTATATTATTTTATTTATTATTATTATTAACGCGCCGTGAAAATACGAGATGTTACAGTCTCCCCTACTTTAGGAAATTTCGTCCCGAAATTTGTTTACGAAGAGACTGAGTCGAAAAGACGAGGATGCTAGAATTTCATTTGATCCTCACGTTCTCCAGTGAATCAGAAGGTGAGCATGAAGTCACAGATAAGTCATAGTGATTCTCTTTCTCTTCTTGATGCAGTTTGTGTTCTCATTTTCTGAGGTATACTTTGAAGAACTTTCAGGTTTTGAATAGGTATCAAAAGAAGAAAATTCATCATCGATTAAGCTGACCGCTTTAGTGTTTACTTTATGTGCAATGGCAAAGCCATTAGAGGTAAAAAGAGAGCCTAGAGTATGTGGCTTCCAGTTAACATTATAAGCCTTCACGTTGATTAAGGATGAACGTTAATACAAAATGTTACCGTCTCCCCTACTTTAAAGAATTTCGTTTCGAAATTTAGAATGAACTTAAATGAGCAGAAGAGTTAAAACGAAAGATAAGTGGTCAAACTAACAGTGATTGACGTTTAATTACAGATGAAACGCTTCACTTGATGGAATCTTACAAGATTCTTGGCATAATGCATGCCAATTTGAACCCTGTGAGACGTTTTGAGATGAAATGTTGGAAAGCGATGCCGAGTTACCATCGCATATTATACTTATAAATCACAACTTCCAGAATATAATTTCATGGTAAGGTGATGTTTAGATATCAATAAAAGACCAACAATGGTAAGAAATGTTAACCGTCGGAATTTTAAGAATCCCAAATGTCACCATATGAAACGATCTTAACGCATATCTTGTGAATATGCATTTCTCCTTTGACCAACCATCGGTCTAAGAATAATACGTTATGCGAAGATCTTGGAATAAGTTTACAACTATGATTAAGAATTTTATTAAGAACAGAAAATGAATCAATCATTCAAGATATCGATAGATGTTTTAACGTCATACCATGGTATACGAATATTTGAAACAGATACCGGTAAATTTCTCGACGTTGTGAGATAATGGGTCGAATTGAATTTTTAGCAATCGGTCTATAATGCACCAATTGTCATCATGACATTTAAAATAAGAGGCACTTAGTGGATGAAAGGTTAAACAGAAGATTTACGGGAACACGGAGATTAGGTTTTGTCATATGTAAAGGTAAGACACTTGGACACATGCCAAGTTATATCTTTTCTTTTATGCCAAACCCATGACTACAGATTACGAAATTTTTATGAATCATTATATCCACATCGCAGTGAGGATAATAACGAGTCTTGTTGTTCAAAACCAAGTTAGAATTTCAATGATTTTCAAGATTAAAGATTCAAAAACGATTCAAGAAATGACACAGTCAATAAGAAGGTATTTGTAACCATGTTTTACAAGGTAACAAATTGTCGAATGCAGATTGCATACGTAATTCATCAATCTCGTAAATACAGTCGAGAACATTCGTATGACTAGAGAGACATGATCACGAGTTGATAATATCTTTATTTGACAAAGAATTGTTTAGGAAGAATACTTATGGGTTTGATGATATCTCAAGATGAAAGTTGATAAGTAAGGAATAAATTGTTCGATGTAGCTAGATCGAGTCAATATATGAAGATAAAAGGAAAGATTTGATTTAAGAATTTACATGCTTCAAGCTTGGAATCAAGATCAAATTAAAACGATCGGGTCTCCTTTCAAGTTCAGAGATCATGCTTTGGCTTGATAGGTCGAATCACCAACATTGATTCACCCTTCAAGTTACTACACGCTTCTCGTCACTTGATTACAACCATGGTAAGTTGAAGATCAAAAAAAATGAGAGCAGTCATCAAGGTGTGGTTTTCACTCCTAACTTGATGGTGTATTCCCAAGATATGACCACTAACTTACCAATCAAAAAGTTCGATCCTAACTCGTTGTTGAGGATCCACATAAATAAGACGTGGTAACTCACCATTAAGGTAAGGAAAATCACTCCTCTTAACGGTGAAGTTCTTACAAAACAAAATATAACAAAATGAACTTCTTCATCAAAATCCAGAATTCACTCCTACTTTGACGAGGACGTTTCATTTGAGAAAATACAATTCATAAAAATGAAATTATCATCAAGGTATGGAATTCACGCCTATCTTGATGATTGAGCTTCATAATAACAAGGAAACATCAAAGATTATCATTTGTCACCAAAGTACGGGTTTCAATCCTATTTTGGTGAGGTCATGTCATTTGTGAAAAGCCATTCCAAATAGAATACTTGAAGTCAATCCTCAAGATAAAGTAATCACCCTAATCCAGGATTAAATTGCATAAAACACACAATTGGAAATCATTTATCGAAACGAATAGAGAACCATCAAAGTAAGGGAATCACCCCTGTTTGATGAGTTAGAATCATTTAGGAGATACGAATGTTTTTAGTCATAGGTTGACTTACAAACTCTTGCATCTCCCACGATACAAATGGTACGAAGTTTGACATCACAGCGAAAAGAAAAGAATATCAATTAGAAATTCAGAAAATTTCAAGTTACATCAATGTAACAAAAGAGAAAATCATTCTTACAAGCTTAAGATTCAAGGTTCGAGATAACAGAATTTGTTATGGTGTTCTAATCTTGGATGGTTTTAAATCGGAAAAACGAAATCAAGGACAGAAATTATTCAACACCACAATAAGATGTGAACATTCGATTCACAATCGAAGGGAATACATGGACTTCTCAAGACATGAGGTCAGTCATAACCGTATTGCAGACACGCGTACTTATAGTGATGACTCATCTTAAGGGTTTCGAGTCAAGTAAATGGATTCAATGATCGAATCAAATCACCATTTACACTTTGTTTAGACAAAGTATCCCGAGATGTAGAAATTCCACTCACAGCATTGCATGTTCTTAGTTATGGGACACATCCTTAAGAGGATTTTGGAATCATAAGTAACGGTTTAAAGTTTAAAGACCATACGGTTTAGATTCTCAATATCTTGGGTATATTGAAATCCATGTTCTCGTTGGTCAAGGTATAGAATTGGTTACATGAAACGCTGAGTTCAATACTGTTACACGTACACGTTGAGCGTTCAAACGTAAGAGTTGAATTGTAGGATGGGTTTAATATTAACAGGATATTATTTAGGTTAAGAACGAGAAAGTATGATAAACCAGTTCAAGGATTCAAGAATTTTTAAGATACGAAAGGATGGTTCCATTTGGTAATGCATTACCATTTGGAATCGTTGACACGTCAAGGTAAATTGACTCATTTGCCTTAGAGATTTGTGTATTTTGACCATAGTTTATCACTCATCCCAGAAATCCCCAGGTAAGCATAACAGGTCTCACAATGAGATTTATGCGATATGCTTGCCTTAGCCCAAAGGCCTTTTGCCAGGAAATCCAGAATACAGGTGTCTATGTGCCACACAAATTTCTTTGGTTTATGAAATCAAACCTTGATGAGATTTTCACAGATTAGACATAGAGTCTAAGGAATTAACCCACGATGATAAGTGTAGATTCCACATGTCGTTGAGAGTAGGTTTAGGAAGTTCATTTGTCGGGGAGAGTCAAAAGTCAAAGTTAAGTTTAAGGAGTCAAGTAACTAAGTTTTAAGCATACATAAGGCATTCCTATGCTAAGGCATCAAGTTGCACAAAAGGCATAGCATTATGTAGCATTTCAAACAATATGTGAGCACAAAAGTATAAAGATCTTTCTATGAGGTTCATGCAACTATAGTCTAGGTCACCATTTCTAATAACCTAAATCCCTATAGTTATGGGCTCTGATACCAATCTGTCACACCCCAACCTTGACGGCGGAATCGTCGAGGCGTGAGAGTTACGATTGTTCACAGCCACATAACGCTATTGCCTGAAACATGTTAAAAATAAAAGGTCAACATATTGTTGGTGAGCATTCTATAGTTTTTCATACATAAGTATATAAAAGATGGCAATTCATGTTGTAAATTAGAGAACAAGGTAACTAGGGATGTAAGACAGAATGCACAATCAAACCTTGACAATGTTTTACAAGTATCAAACGACGTTAATATTCTATTAACGTTAAAAGTATATACGATTAGCTAAGTGTACTTGGATCAACCAAGCAGGCTTGTCAGGCCCATAGATCTATGACGTCGCCAGGCTAGCAATAGTTAATGATTGTATATATTCGACATTACATGGTAGCTACAAGATTCAACTAATCACAACACACAAGCAAATTGCCATAAGTTTACAAGAATCAAACGTGTTTACAAGTGTAACGTTTATACGGTAACATGTTTCACCCAAAGTGTGTGAAATAATAAATGGGTATAGAAATACTCACGTTGACGTATAGGTGTACAAAGTGATAATACGGATTAAGCGGCGTTCCAACAATTTCTTTTACGAGGCACCTAATTATAAATAAGACAACGCGTTATAATTTGTTTGATGATTAGTTATGTTTTAGGGTTGTAGGTCTATTAGGATTTATTAATTACTCGTATTCATTACATGTTAATGTGATCGGTTTGATGGAACGAATGGATTTTTATACTTGGTATAATTAATTGTTTGTGCGTAAAGGAAAGAAATATAAGAATGACTTGATTTAATTGTTTATTAAATCGATTTATAAAGATTGTATATAATAATTTTAATAAGTGATTTTAGTCATTAAAAGGAATATATATATATATATTTATAAGTAATTAAACAATTTAATTGTTTGAATATATATATATAAGAACATATATACTAAGCAGTTATAATATTATATGTAATAATTATATTAAGTGATTTAGTTATTTAAGGAAATATGTATAATTATATATATATATTTATAAGTAACTAAACAATTAATTGTTTGAATATATATAATAATATATATACTAAACAATTATAATATTGTGTGTAATGATTATAATAAGTGATTTAGGTAGTAAAGGAAGTATTTATAAAATATATATAAATATACCCAACTATTATATTCACATATTTCTTTTGTATTTTTAATATACAATAATGTATTTATAAATACAAAAGTAGTTTAAAAAATTTACTTAGTCACTAATTAGTTAAACAATAATTTAAATAAATTCTGCAATTTTTAAAATAATTTTAGAAATTTTTCAGAATTTAAAAGGGTTAAATATGTAAATAAAAAAAAAATCAGAAAAGAAAAGAAGGAAAAAGGGGGGTTGCCGGGGTCGAACCCGGGACTCCCCTAGCATATGGGGCGCAGGAAACGGTGAAACAAGAGTACTTCCGCGATTAAACACTGTTTCAAAATGATTTAAACTCAATCTCAAACAAACCCCCAATTATCCGAATGAGCCCTAGATCAATGGATTCAAATTGACCTTCAATTCGAGTTTGTTAATCAAATTAACGTTAGGGCTTTTGTTCCCCACTGTAAACCGAGCATGTAGGTATATTAAATTACCTAAATGGTGTTCGATTTGATGCTTGACTCGTCAAGAACAGTCGCGGCTCAAGGTATGAATCGAATGGTGCTCAAACGACCATTATAATCGAATTAAATTGATAGACAGCTTCGGATTGTGTTGTAGACCAAAAGCCCCTTATTAGATTTGATTAAAATTGCTCGGAGATGGGTCTTTACTTGAGTTGCAGGTCCGCGATGAAGACGATGAGTGATTTCGATGTATGTGTGTGTGTTTGATCAAAATGGGATTTCAGGAAGTTTGTGTGTTCGATTATGGAGGTTTACCCTCTATTATTTAGGTGTAATTTGAGTGGAAGAGCTCAATTCAATTTGATTTTGAACGGGTACGCGGGGGGATTTTGAACTTGTAAACGAGGCAAAATTTTGAATTGGGTAGGGCCATGTGTTCGAATCATTGTCGCGAACCTGTCTGTAGCTTTTAATTCGAATGAAGTCGGTGTAATTTGGGCGGCGAGGGCCTCGCCTGTGCCGGCGATGGCCGGAATTTTCACCGGGAAAACGAGGGGGAAAAGGGCCGGGGGGTTGGGTTGTAAATTTTAAATTTACAATAATGGTCCCTGCAGTTTGAATTTTATTATTTTAAGTGAGAAACTTTCATTTCAAGTTTCAGAAATGACGAAATGCCCCCTGGACTTTATTATTATTATTATTATTATTATTATTATTATTATTATTATTATTATTTATATTATATTATTATGATTATGATTATGTTATTTATATTATTTATTATTATTATTATATTATCATTACTTTATTTATTGTTATTATTATTATTATTATTATATTATTATTATTATTATTATCTATTATATTATTATTATTATTATTATTATTATTATTATATTATTATTATTATTATTATTATTATTATTAACGCGCCGTGAAAATACGAGATGTTACAAGTAAGGGGCTCTTTGGCAGCCTCTTAATCAGTCTCTTAATGGTTCAGATGTATGAATGGTTTAACACTTAATGGTTCAGACTGTTTGTTTCGCGAGCAAATATCTGAATGGTTAAGACATTTACCTCTGAATGGTTAAGAATTATACTAATGTTGAATGGTTAAGAGGTCTAATGCTGAATTGTTAAGATCTCTTATCTGAATTGGTCAGACATTTGCTTTTGAATAATTAAGCGATATACTAGCTCTTAATGGTCCAGACCTCTTAATGGTGCATTTAATGATTCATAAAACATATTGGTTCAGCAATTAATCATTCATGTATTATCAAACAACCCCTAACTCTTTCATATCACTTTGTTATCTCCATTGGTGATTGAAATAGTTAAAACTATATTATTGCTACCACATCTTACAATTATAATTAGTCTTAAATATATATTGTGTAATTTTTATGATTTTAAAATTTTAAATTTCAAATATATCATTGTAGAGTGTTTATTTTTATTTATAATTCAACAAGTTTTTTGAATAATTCAAAATATAACGATACAAATAGTTATTTATATCATTGTTCTAATGTACATTTAATTAAGATCAAACAAGTCAAATATAATATATCATATTTATCTTGTCTCGTTTCCATTAAAAGAGTATTGAATATCAATCGTCTCCGCCACGTACCGCGGGTGAAAGCCACTCTTACATCTAAAATCTCATTTGCTAATGTGGGGCTAGCCCACTTGGTAGAGGTTTTGCCTCTTAGAGATGAGATCATGAGTTCAAACCCAAACATGATAAATTTGATGTAATTTAAAATAAGAGTATGATAGATTTACAGTTAAAAAAAATCTAAAATTTCATTTAATATAAAGTACCAACAAACTCAATTTACCGTCATTTGATACGGTGGATCCCGATAAAATTAATTTTCTTTCTTTTTGTAGACTTTGCCACTATGCAGTATTATTTGATGTCTTAATAGTTAATAATTGAAGTGAAAGAATTATTGTCATACGTATATCCTATTATCCTTCAGACTTACACTCACACATATTAGTTATTCATCACTTTGAGCTATGTTTCTACCATTTGATAATCAAGATGGTTCTCAACGGCACCACTGCATTCCCACCGGAGTATGACCGGAAAACCGGCGTAAAAGGACTCGTTGACGCCGGAATAACGGAGATCCCTCGAATATTCCGTCTACCTTCACCGGAAAACCTCAACTCCGATCAAGCGGAGCTGATTCTTCCGACCATCGACCTCGAAGGAATCAGCGAAGATCCGATACGACGAAAGGCGGTTGTGGAGAAAGTGAAGGATGCGTTGGAGAGGTGGGGATTCTTCCAGATGGTGAATCATGGGATCCCGATGAGTGTTATGGAGGAGATGATGAAAGGAGTGAGGGAATTTCATGAGCAAGATACAGAGGTAAAGAAGCAGTGGTATACAGAGACTCGAGTGGGAAGACGAGGGTGGTGTACAACAGCAACTTCGACTTGTACTCTGGACCCGTGACTAACTGGCACTACAAGAAAATGGGTCTATAGCAACGAAAAATTGAGACCTTATAGGGACGACATGTCGTCGCTATAAACTATTTTGATCTATAGCGACGACATGTCGTCGCTATAGATTTTGTCCCAAAAAATTAGTAGTTATAAGTTAAAATGTCGTTGGGATAGACGTCGTCAGCATAAATTTAGCAATAGCAACGACATGTCGACCCTATAACAGTCGTGGTTTCTGAAATTGACGAATAAAAAAATAAAAAAAAATTATGTATATTATCTATAGCGACGAAATGTCGTCGCTATAGATGATATTTATTTTTTTATATTATCTATAGCGACGACATGTCGTTCCTATAAATAATATATATTTTTTTATGTTATCTATAGCGACGACTTGTCGTCCCTATAGATAATATATATATTTTTTTTAAAAAAAAGATAAGAGTCTATAGCGACGACATGTCGTCGCTATAGACTATTATTTATTATTTTTTTTAGGAACCTGCTTTTTTTTATAAAAATTAAACAAACACATAATTGATGCAAATTTAACAAACATATAATGAGTGCAAATCACATTCAAGTTTAACACACAAATAGTTCATATAATTTTAAAGTAGTTTAAAGTTCTATAAAATCTAATAAAAATATAAACTCTAATTGCCTCCAGGTGGTCGTTGCTGCTGGAAGTAACGCATCATTTCCATCTGCTCTTGGATCAGTCGTTGCATCTCTTCTATTTGTTGTTGTTGTTGTTGTTGTTGTGATTGTCTAAGCTCTGCAACTTCATCTTGCAAATGTTGTGTTGGAGGTTGTGAGCTAGAAAAATCAGGGGTGGGATGTCTCACCACGCGACCACCTCGTATATGTCCTCGCCTTTGACCTAAGGCGCGCTCAATGCATTGAATCTCATCAACAGCAGATAAGTCTCCACCAGTCTCGCTAGAGGATCTCACATACTCCTCTTGAATTCGTTCCTGCATTAAACATATTAAAAATATTAATTCAAATAGGTCATTTTGACCCAAACACACTTAAACATGCTATAATCAATCAAAAGTTAGTCCAAATGGGTCATTTTGACCCCAACACACTTAAACATGCTAGAATCAATCAAAAGTTAGTTCAAATGAGCAATTTTGACCCAAACACACTTAAACATGCTAGAATCAATCAAAAGTTAGTCCAAATGGGTCATTTTGACCCAAACACACTTAAACATACTAGAATTGCTTAAAATGAGCCATTTTAACCCAAACACACTTAAACATGCTAGAATCAATCAAAAGTTAGTCCAAATGGGTCATTTTGACCCAAACACACTTAAACATGCTAGAATCAATCAAAGATAGTTCAAATGGGTCATTTTGGCCCAAACACACTTAAACATGCTAGAATCAATCAAAAGTTAGTTCAAATGAGCAATTTTGACCCAAACACACTTAAACATGCTAGAATCAATCAAAAGTTAGTCCAAATGGGTCATTTTGACCCAAACACACTTAAACATACTAGAATTGCTTAAAATGAGCCATTTAACCCAAACACACTTAAACATGCTAGAATCAATCAAAAGTTAGTTCAAATGGGTCATTTTGACCCAAACACACTTAAACATGCTAGAATCAATCAAAAGATAGTTCAAATGGGTTTTGGCCCAAACACACTTAAACATGCTAGAATCAATCAAAAGTTAGTTCAAATGAGCAATTTTGACCCAAACACACTTAAACATGCTAGAATCAATCAAAAGTTAGTCCAAATGGGTCATTTTGACCCAAACACACTTAAACATACTAGAATTGCTTAAAATGAGCCATTTTAACCCAAACACACTTAAACATGCTAGAATCAATCAAAAGTTAGTCCAAATGGGTCATTTTGACCCAAACACACTTAAACATGCTAGAATCAATCAAAAGATAGTTCAAATGGGTCATTTTGGCCCAAACACACTTAAACATGCTAGAATCAATCAAAAGTTAGTTCAAATGAGCAATTTTGACCCAAACACACTTAAACATGCTAGAATCAATCAAAAGTTAGTCCAAATGGGTCATTTTGACCCAAACACACTTAAACATACTAGAATTGCTTTAAATGAGCCATTTTAACCCAAACACACTTAAACATGCTAGAATCAATCAAAAGTTAGTCCAAATGGGTCATTTTGACCCAAACACACTTAAACATGCTAGAATCAATCAAAAGATAGTTCAAATGGGTCATTTTGACCCAAACACACTTAAACATGCTAGAATCAATCAAAAGATAGTTCAAATGGGTCATTTTGGCCCAAACACACTTAAACATGCTAGAATCAATCAAAAGATAGTTCAAATGGGTCATTTTGACCCAAACACACTTAAACATGCTAGAATCAATCAAAAGTTAGTCCAAATGAGTC
The DNA here is from genome assembly GCA_024085815.1 of Flaveria linearis. Lineage (NCBI taxonomy): Eukaryota > Viridiplantae > Streptophyta > Magnoliopsida > Asterales > Asteraceae > Flaveria > Flaveria linearis. The sequence goes on along the minus strand of JABSNV010000242.1, from coordinate 41,154 downwards.
ATTTTAACCCAAACACACTTAAACATGCTAGAATCAATCAAAAGATAGTTCAAATGGGTCATTTTGGCCCAAACACACTTAAACATGCTAGAATCAATCAAAAGTTAGTACAAATGGGTCATTTTGACCCAAACACACTTAAACATGCTAGAATCAATCAAAAGATAGTTCAAATGGGTCATTTTGGCCTAAACACACAAACATGCTAGAATCAAACAAAAGTTAGTTCAAATGAGCAATTTTGACCCAAACACACTTAAACATGCTAGAATCAATCAAAAGTTAGTCCAAATGGGTCATTTTGACCCAAACACACTTAAACATACTAGAATTGCTTAAAATGAGCCATTTTAACCCAAACACACTTAAACATGCTAGAATCAATCAAAAGTTAGTCCAAATGGGTCATTTTGACCCAAACACACTTAAACATGCTAGAATCAATCAAAAGATAGTTCAAATGGGTCATTTTGGCCCAAACACACTTAAACATGCTAGAATCAATCAAAAGTTAGTTCAAATGAGCAATTTTGACCCAAACACACTTAAACATGCTAGAATCAATCAAAAGTTAGTTCAAATGGGTCATTTTGACCCAAACACACTTAAAACTACTAGAATTGCTTAAAATGAGCCATTTTAACCCAAACACACTTAAACATGCTAGAATCAATCAAAAGTTAGTCCAAATGGGTCATTTTGACCCAAACACACTTAAACATGCTAGAATCAATCAAAAGATAGTTCAAATGGGTCATTTTGACCCAAACACACTTAAACATGCTAGAATCAATCAAAAGATAGTTCAAATGGGTCATTTTGGCCCAAACACCCTTAAACATGTTAGAATCAATCAAAAGTTAGTTCAAATGGGTCATTTTGACCCAAAAACACTTAAACATGCTAGAATCAATCAAAAGTTAGTTCAAATGGGTCATTTTGACCCAAACACACTTAAACATGCTAGAATCAATCAAAAGATAGTTCAAATGGGTCATTTTGGCCCAAATGTAACATCCGACCCATTTGAAATTGTAACCGAACTCGTTTATATCAGTAAATGAAATCTATTCATTTAAAACGTATTGATGTGTCATTAATTCACATTACATATAATTATTAATATGATTTTATAAAAAAAATATATATTATAAAATTATATTAGTAATTATGAAGTTTAAACAAATAATAATAATAAATAATGATAATAATAATAATAAAAATAAATACTACTATTAATAATTAGTAAAAATATTATATATAATATATATATATATATATATATACATATATATATATATAAGCATGTATTAAAATTGAATATATAAGTCCAGGGGTGATCATGTAAATTATGAAACTTATTTTACAAAACTTTAGCATAAAATAATAAGTATTAAACCACAGGGACCTATTGTGTAATTTCCCCTAAAGACATCCAACCCCACCCCATTCACCCGTTTCTTTTTCCCTCTTTCGCGGCTGGTTGTTGGCCATAATTGACCACCAAATTCCAAAAATAATCAAATTGGTCCCACCTAAAATCACTAATCGATTACTATCCCAAACAAGCTGAAATATCCCCTTCTTCTTCCTCCCGTCGCGACCGAGCCCCACCATCTACCATTGTCGGCCAAAGAAACCCAAAAATCGGGCACTACGTATTATGTTATTCGAAAGTAATCACGCACTAATCGTTTATAACCTACATTCGAATTCAATTTTATGAAAAACAAACCGAAACATCACCTCTCGAACACACCGAACCGTCGGACCTGCAACTTCGTTTTAACCCCATCAACGATCGGTTTTTCACAAAATTAACTTAGGGGTTTCATCCTTATCACCATACGAAGCTTCCCCTAAGATTAATTTGAAAACAAACATCATTTGATCATCAAACGATTACACCCCACGAGTCGCGATTGTTCTTCAACGGGTAAGCTTCGAATGATACACCATGCATGCAATTAACACACATACACGTTCGGTTTTTCATGGGGAACAAAAGCCCCATGTTTATCATCGTTAACGAAATCGAATTTGAGTTCAATTTGGTGAGATCGAACTAGGGCTCGAATCTGAAATTGGGGTTCGATGGAGATTGTGTTTAAAACATGTTGAACCCGGTTTCTTGCACGGCTAGTCCTTTTGGTTGCTGGTTCTGTGCTTCCATGACCAACAGGAGGTCCCGGGTTCGAAACCCGGCCACCTCAACCATTTTTTTAGGCTATTTTAAGCCTCTAAAAATTCTAAAAAATTCATAAAAATCATAAAAAAATATTTTTAAGACATAAAAATATTTAAACAACTAAATTATTTTTCTGGAATTTATTTCAATATTTTATCTATTTTTAATAAATGTTTAAATAAATAAAGTTATAAATAATACAAAATTATTAAATAAAAATGAACTCCTAATAATAATTTAATATATTGAATTATTATTTGACACAATATTATTTGTAATATTTCACACAATATTTATTATTGTTTAAATAATGATTAAATATAAATTTATTATATTTAAATCATTTTAAATAACAATTTCATTTCTTTTAATAAATTAAATAATTAAACATATTAGTTAATTATCACATAATTAATTAATAAGATTAATTATTTATTTTTCCACATTTTCACAATAAATCAAACAGATACGTAAACTAATACGTTTATTTCTAAAATCTAAACATAATCATTTTCAATAAATCTATTTGTTTCAAGACATACAAATTAGATAGAATATTTAAACCACCATTCAAAATCAAAATGGAAACCTTAAAACATTCCCAAACTTTCAAATCATTATTATTCTAACACGAGACACCGTTCCTTAGGTTAACCGTAAGGAAATCACAGGTGTCTAACCTATCACGATCAAAATCCAATCTCATCAATCGGGTGAGTATTCATATCCCTTTTTATATCATTTCCTATTTGGGGGAAATCATGTGATACAATATATTCTATCATGATATTCTATTGTTATTTCATTTTCAATTCAATTCAAGACAGGTTATGTTATTACATGCAATTACGTGAACATACTGTGAAAACTGGACGACAGTAGAACCCTAATTCAATCAATCAATCAATCCTGGCAACAATGTAGATCTACTGGTTTGGATAACCCACCCCATATGGCTTACGAGTGGTGATTGTGCCAGAGGCAATTAGTCAATCTATGGTGTTGTGTGGAGTCTATATGCAAGTGTCAAGTCAAGGGGTTTATATGTGTGTCGGTTTATCTATATGCTTCGCGGTTGCCATATAAGTCTTAATATTACCTTGTGAATTGAATTACAATCGATGGGTCAATCAATCAATATATATATATATTCAAAACTGTGATTACTCACCAGCTAACTCGTTAGCTGACTTTATTTTCTCACATGATTTCAGGTTAAGCAAGATAGTGGACTTCTACGTGCTCATCTAAGACACGGACCTAGTTAAAATAAAAGACGTTTATTATTTGTGGTTTCGATTGTGTATTTGTGTATGATGAACTTATTTTATCTTGTAATCTGATTGTAATATTATTTCCACTATTAGACAACCATGTGTTATGAACAATCCATCATTCCCTCGTCCGCTCCGATGATTCCGCCGTCGGTCGGGGGTGTGACAGATTGGTATCAGAGCCATGGTTATAGGGAATTAGGTTATTAGAAATGGAATGACCTAGACTATAACTAAGTACCTTTACACATGAGTCCTCTCATGTATTTTATATGCTTAGACAGGATTTTATGTGCTTTACATGTTTATACTTGACTATGTGATTTTCTGTTTATGTGATTCTTCTTATACTATGAATCTATCAATATACACACGAAACTTAACTCATATTCTAAGGCATTGTGTGCCTAATTCAAGTGATTTCAAACTCCAAAACTCGATTGTTATTCATGGTTTTCAAATCTCGTCAAAGTCCGTGTCACACGACCAAGAACATGCAATGCTGGAAGAGTGGGATACCTGTATCTTAAGGTGTTCTGTCTAGGCAAGGTATTTCATACAACCTTTACATTCATCTCTGATAGACAAAAAGATATCTACCGGCCATTTCAAACTATTCCCATCTGCTGAACCAGATACTGTTTAAGACACATTCACCAAAACATGAAGCTTCAATGGAGATGCAAAGCATACAAAGATATTTATGGAAAATAGCAACAGCAACAACAATCCAGAATTTAAAAATAAAATGGAAGATTTGAAGTCTATGAATGTTGCAGCATTTAACTGGTTAAACCAATTCCATCTGTTCACTGGACTAGAAGCCACTTTTCAGGTTAGTAACATTATTGTTTGAACTATAGCATGTAAATATGATGTTGTGTTATTACTTTGTTTGAACTATAGCATGTAAATATGATTGCGGTAGAGCAAAGACTGATGTGCTACTAAATAATATGTGTGAGGTGGTTAATTCAAGATTGGTTGATGGAAGGGATAAGCCTATTATAACTGCCTTGGAGTTTGTAAGAGAATATCTCATGAAAAAGGATAGTAAATGTCATGAAAGTCATAGATAATCTGATGGTTGTTAACTCCTAATGTCACAAAGAGTTTGAGATTATAAAAAAAAGGCTGCTAAGTTGACTGTTAAATGGAATGGGGGAGCAAAATTTCAAGTTACATGTTATAATGGGAACAGTGTGTTGTTGATGTTATTGAAAAGTATGTTCATGTAGAAGGTGGGAACTGCTGAGCATTCCTTGTAACATGCAGTTGCAGCAATCTGGGATATGTCATTGAATGGTCAACAGGTTGATATTCCTAAAAAATGGGTGGATTCTTGTTTTTATTTGGATACATGGAAGGAGGTATATTCATACAAACCGGACCAATCAATGGTAGAAGCATGTGGCCCAGATCAATGTGTCCTATAATGTTAAAGGAGCCTAAGCATCACAAACCAATTGGGAGGCCAAGAAAGATGAGGAAAAAGGATGCATGGAGAAGGAAGATGATGTGGTCAAGCATGGCAAACTAACTAGAAAGTGGAAGACAGTGACATGCAAAAGTGTGGGAAAAAAGGTCACAACAAAAGTTTACTTGACAAGGGGAACCATCAGTTGCTACTCATTGAAGATTTCTCTGTTGTGTAGTTTATTCAAACTTAAGTGATGTTTTTGATGCAGCTTTACTTTTGCTTAATGGTTCAAACTTAAGTTGTACTGGTCATTATGTATTTTGAAACAATGTTATGCATTTTGGTATGTAACTTCTTGGTTTAAGGTACTTGGTTATTATGTAGTCAAAACCAATGTTCTACATTTTGGTATGTTATTTTGTTTGATGCAGCTTTACTTTTGCTTAATGGTTCAATAAGTTAACTACTTGTGCTTTTGTTCACTGCAAATTGGTTTGGTTTATGATATATTGATTAGTGTTCACTGCAAATTGGTTTGCTTATGATATATTGATTAGTGTTCACCGCGCATTGGTTTGCTTATGATATATTGATTAGTGTTCACTGCAAATTGGTTTGGTTCAATATTAACTACTTGTGCTTTTGCTTAGTGTTCTAATTTTGTTCACTGCAAATGGTTCAATAAGTCAAACCCAGTTGTTTGTTACTTGTGCTTTTGTTCACTGTAAATTGTTCACTGCAAATTGTTCACTGCAAATTGGTTTGGTTATTACAATTCAACACACTGCACATTGGTTTGGTTTGGTTTGTTCACTGCAAATTGTTCACTGCAAATTGTTCACTGCAATTGATTAGTGTTCACTACAAATTGATTAGTGTTCACCGCAAATTGGTTTGGTTATTACAATTCAACAACACTGCACATTGGTTTGGTTTGGTTATTACACCATCAATAAATCATATCATCCCATTTCATAACACCATCAACATAAACATATCAACACACACTGAACATTGGTTTGGTTACATTTCATAACACTGCACATTGAACATTTCCCATTCATCCATAAATCTGAAAAGTTACACACTTGAACTACATCATATAGAATACAAAAAACACCAATCACTACAAACATTAACCAACTTAACATCAATTTCTTGTTCTTCCTTTCAATTTCTTCTGTTAGTGTTCTAATTTGGCTTCAAGGTGGTTAATCCTTTCAATTTCTTCTGTTAGTGTTCTAATTTTGGCTTCAAGGTGGTTCTTTGATTTCAGCAACCCTAGAATGATTTCAGCTGAACGGGGACACATGGGAGGACCACTTCAAACAAAAATGTGCACTCTGATCGCTGCAAATAAACACGAAGCAGATGAAGATGTAATGACGGATTCAGAAGTTGAAGATGGTTTAGAAGAAATTACCAGTTGTGGGCAAGAGTAGAAGCGTCGTCCAGGGTTGTTGTTAGTCAAGAGGTTTTTATTATGGCTGCTCTACCACATTTGCACATAACCATGGTTACTTGAAATAATTAGGGCTTCAATTTTTGAAGTCGTTGAAGACGATGATGAGATGATGAAGAAGAAATGAGACGATGATGAAGATGATGAAGAAGAAATGAAGACGATGATGAAGATGATGAAGAAGAAATGAAGACGATGATGAAGATGATGAAGAAGAAATGAAGACGATGATGAACAAGGGTTTAAATGGGTAAAGTAAACGTTGCTATTTGGTTTGACTAAATTACCCTCACATTTTTGGCACGTGATGGGTAATTCGTTAAAACAAACGGACGTTGCGCTTAGTACCCACATATGTTACAAAATAGTAACCACGATACTCAAAGTTGTTACTCAAAAAGTTAGTACCCAAACTTGTTACTTTAGGTAAACAGGGGACTATTGTGTTATTAACTCTTATTATTATTTCTTGAATATCACATCCACTCAAGTCTCTACCGGTGGTAATGTCTATCTTTACACTTTTGTAATTTAAAGCAAAAAAAACTTTGTTTATTGTGACGGACAATACATACTCGTTATGCAATACATCGCTTGAAGGCTTTGGTCCCCAAATGACAAGTGACAAAGAATAGATATTTAATTATTGTGATGCTTAAGAAAACACGTTGTTTGACATATCACTTGAAGGATATGGTCCTCCTAAAGACAATAAAATTACAATCGTTGACAAAACAAAACAAAATGGAGCTCGTGACCACAAAATGGAGCTCATGAATTTTGACAAAACAAAAACCAACTTACATCTCTCAATATAATAAATATAGTCAGTAACACATATAATCTAATCATAAAAATAATATTATATAATTAATATTATTACTTGTTTATCAAACTGACCAATAAACACACTATACTATTAAAATATCACTCACACCAGATCATTTTTTATGTTTTTAGCAATCAACTCCCACATGTGCTTCAATTACTTACAAAAGTGTCACTTCTCGACTTTTTTATCCAGACAAAAATTGTCGGTGCAAACTTGTCTCACATAAAAAAATTGTGGCAGGAGATCACCATCTTTAGTAACGAGGGACCAAAAGATCAACATGCCTAAATGAGTTGCTGAAATTTTTAAAAAGGAATTACGAGTATAAAATCTTTATAGTTTGACCCATTAGATCATGTAGCAAACTTTCATTTGATTTTTTTTTCTTCCAACTTCTTATAAAATATTGTTTATCTTATTCAACGATTTCAATCTAAAATCTCATTTATATAGAGTACCAACAACCTCAATTTACCGGGGGAGTAGGGACATATTGTTGACATATGGTATCGTCGACCCTACTAAAATTAATATTCATTTCTTTGCAGGATTATTATAGGGTTTGGTATTTGGACACTACCAAAATTATAAATCAACGTCCTAAATTTTTATACGTGTTGTATAGCACCATACGCGTCGTATATGGGGTCCTATACGTGACGTATAACCCCTTTAACAGCCCCCTGAATTTTTCTTGTAGTCAGTGTCAAGTTTGCTATACACGTCGTATAGCCCTATATGTGTCGTATAGGGAGTCGTATAGGGCTATATGTGTCGTATAGCCCTATATGTGTCGTATAGCTCTATATGTGTCGTAGGGGGTAATATAGGACTATATGTGACGTATAGCTCTCTGACAGCCCCACTGAATTTTCCTTTTATTTAACGTTTTCGACCATATACGCTGCACATGGTATCATACAAAACGTGAAAGGAATTTTCGATTTATAACATAGGGTGTCTATATATTACGACCGTTTTAAGTGTCACGACTATCCAGATACGATCCTACATACTCATACACAAATTATTTTCACTTCCAGTTTCTTATTTTTCTAGCATAAGATAAACAAGATGGTTCTCAACGGCACCTCTGCACACCCACCGAGTATGACCGAAAACAGAGCTCAAGGCGTTCGACGAAACGAAAACCGGCGTAAAAGGACTCGTTGACGCCGGAATAACGGAGATCCCTCGAATATTCCGTCTACCTTCACCGGAAAACCTCAACTCCGATCAAGCGGAGCTGATTCTTCCGACCATCGACCTCGAAGGAATCAGCGAAGATCCGATACGACGAAAGGCGGTTGTGGAGAAAGTGAAGGATGCGTTGGAGAGGTGGGGATTCTTCCAGATGGTGAATCATGGGATCCCGATGAGTGTTATGGAGGAGATGATGAAAGGAGTGAGGGAATTTCATGAGCAAGATACAGAGGTAAAGAAGCAGTGGTATACAAGAGACTCGAGTGGGAAGACGAGGGTGGTGTACAACAGCAACTTCGACTTGTACTCTGGACCCGTGACTAACTGGCGTGACACCTTCTACTGCACCATGGCTCCTAACCCCCCGAACCACACGAGTTGCCACCGCCTTGCAGGTTTGTTAGTCGAGTTTATTATCTTTTATTGTTATTTTTATTTGGGGTGGTGATATGGCGTGGTGGTAAGAACCTAGGATTCTTTAAAGGGACCCGGGTTCGAACCGTGACTGTTCAATTGGTGTTAAAGTCACCAACATGATCGGGATGGGGCGAGGGCAGGTTTGAGTATAATGCAAAATGCGAAGCGGAATCCTGCCACCCATGGTCGAGTATTCACATCTTGCTGGTTAATGAGCCCGATAAGCTTGTTTTATTGATTCGTTATTCGATTTATCATTTATATTTCCTTTTATTGATTATTATATTTGTCATTTATATTGGGTTATAATGTACAGACACCCCCCATTATTAGGGCTGTTTAGGGATGTAAACGAGCCAAGCCGGCTCGCAAACTACTCGAGATCGACTCGAAAAAACTCGAATCGAGCCGAGCTTAAACGAGCCCGAGATCGAGCTCATATTTTGGCTCGTTTACTAAATGATCTCGAGCCCAAACTTCAGATATCGAGATCGAGCTGGCTCACGAGCCTAAACGAGCTTTTGTTGTGTGCGTGTGTATATATATATATATATATATAATATATATATATATATATATATATTAATATATAGGGGAGGGATCAAATGAAAACCATGTTTATAATTGAAAACCGTGAAAACCACCACTTTCCAATCACATAATTTATAATTGATTTAATTTTTAGTTGTTTAAAGTATATTTAAGTAAATTTTAACCTTATTTTTGAGGTCATTGTTTATTTTTTAATTTAAACTCCAAGGTTGACGATGATAACGATCGAGGTACGTATACGTAACTTCTATGAGTTAGATGTACGTAACTCTTAGTTGTACACTTGGTAACACGTACTTACAAAAATATAACCCTTACATATGTGTAAGTGTTACACTTACACATATGTAGGGTTATGTTTTTGTAAGTACGTGTTACCAAGTGTACAACTAAGAGTTACGTACATCTAACTCATAGAAGTTACGTATACGTACCTCGATTCGTTATCATCGTCAACCTTGGAGTTTAAATTAAAAAAAAACAATGATCTCAAAAAATAAGGTTAAAATTTACTTAAATATACTTTAAACAACTAAAAATTAAATCAATTATAAATTATGTGATTGAAAGTGGTGGTTTTCACGGTTTTCAATTATAAACATGGTTTTCACTTAATCCCTCCCCTATATAATATATATATATAAATATTATATACATATATATATAATATTATATATATATATATATTTTTATAATATTTTTTACATATCAAATATATATTTATAATAATATTATTAATTGTATAAAAATATGATAGAAACAATTAAATGTTATATATTATTTATGTATATGATAAGTATGATTATAAATAAATATAATAGTAATTATAAAAAATAAAAAATTAATGATAAACGAGTCGAGCACGAGCCGAGCTCGAGTTTGAATAATTTTTTACGAGCTCGTGCTCGAGCTTTAGAAATATAACTACAACGAGCCGAGCTCGAGCTTTATAAAGTAAAACGAGCCGAGCTCGAGCCTAAGCGAGCTCGGGCTCGGCTCGGCTCGTTTACACCCCTGACATTATAATCGACACTCATCTATACGCTTCGTATGGCATCATACGCGAAGTATAGGTTCGAATACACTGAAAATGAGGGAAATTTTGGGGGCAGCCAGATAGCTAAGTATAACCCATCATAACTAACTAATGAACAAACCCATGCTTATGATGTAAAAAAAAAATTATGATCTAAAGACTTGAGTATTTATTTCTTGATATTAATTAATCTTTAGTTTAAATATTAGATTAGACGTTTAATTATTATAAATTTATTATTTTGGTTTTCAGTTATTTAGTACGGACACAAAATATTTCTTATTTCTTTGTTTGTGACCACTTACGTATGAATTTAGTCGTAAACTTTAATTGTTGGATAATATGTTTGGTTGGGACATTGTTGCAGTGATATTAGTTAGAGTACTCAAAACAAGTGATGAAACTTGGTGTTTGTTTATTCGAGTTAATGTCTGAGGCTCTTGGGCTCGATCGCAATCACCTGCACACATGGGATGTGCCGAGGGCTAGCTGTTCTTGGTCATTACTATCCTTCTTGCCCGCAACCTGAGCTAACAATCGGCACCCCAAACCACACCGACAATGATTTCATCACGATACTTTTGCAAGATCATATTGGTGGCTTGAAGGTCTTTATCAGAACCAATGGACCGACGTGCCTCCTATACCAGGAGCTCTTGTATTCAACGCTGGAGATCTTTTGCAACTGATTACGAACGATAAGTTTGTGAGTTCACAACACAAAGTGGTGGCAAACAAGGTTGGGCCAAGAGTATCAGTGGCATCATTCTTTACCACGGGTCCGGTTCAGACGTCAAAGGTGTTTGAACCGATCCCCGAATTGCTTTCGAAAAATAATCCAGCCAAGTATAGAGGCACAACAGTAAGGGAATATGTAGACTACTTCAGAGCAAAGGGACTTGATGGAACTTCTGCCCTTTTGGACTTCAAGATTTAATAATCTTTGTTTAGGAGTCAATTTGGGAATCATCACTACGAGTTAAAAGCTATATCACCTTATTCATAAGGTAAGGCAAGTAAATCTATCTTCAGATAGTCTTTATCGTGTTATACTATTATTTCTGTAATTATTAAAGAACTTTGGTTAAGCTGGTATGTTTTGTTACTTGTGAGTTATTGCACGCTCCACGAATGTAAAGTTGAATATCGAATAAATGTATGTTTTTTAAGCAATTCTATATTTGTTAAAAGAGTAAATTTCGGTTTTGGTCCCGTGGTTTAACCATTTTAACCATTTTAATCCAAAAAGGAATCTTTTATCATATCATGCCCTGTGGTTTCATTTTTGTAATGGTTTTGGTCCCTGACACTAACTTTGTTAGTTTTTACAGTCAAATGTGAGGGTACTTTGATCATTTTACATTTGAAGGACTAGTTATGTAAATTATATTAGATTAGGATAATTATTGTAATTTTTTTAAACAATAAAAAATAAAAAAACAAAACTTAAATATAATCCAACCCAATCCCAACACTCTCACTATCCTAAAACCCCTTCACCACCCAACTTCCTAATCGGACCCTAACCCCCACCACCCCATCCTCCCCTTGCACCATCGCCTGCACCACCTCCACCGCCACCTCCACCGCTGGCACCACCTCCACCGCCACCGTCCGCACCACCGCAACGCCACCGTCTGCACCGTTCACTAGCTATTGGGTCAACAGGCGAAGCAGCTGTTCCTTCAAATCATCGAAGCAACAATTGCAGCAGCATAACTTTCTGTCGCAGAATCCTGTTAGGGTTGTGGTGTTCGTGAGTAGAGCGGCTGCTTCAGCATCGTGTTCAGGGGCAGTTGCTTCAGCAACAGGTGCAGCCATTTTAGGTTACTTTGTCACAGCCTCCGCTTATGCAATCGCGGTCTCGCCTGCACAAGCTCCGTTTTCGTGGCCGCAAGCACCACCACCGTCTCAGCACCAACAGCAACAACAACAACAACACCTCCATTCAGCAGAAATCTCAATTGCAATCACAATCAGAGTCACAAACGCAGGCACATCGGCTATTTCAGTAACAACAAGAAGCTACCCCATTCCAGTTTCCTGATACCATTAACTGTAACAATGATGTAAGGGTGGAAGAAGCTGAAATGGAAGCTGAGGCAGTGGCAGAAGGTGAAACTGAGGCTGCTGATGAGAATGTGGATGATTCGCCTTCGTTTTGGACTACATGTCCTTACTGTTTATTCTTGTATGAGTATCCCACTGAGTATGTCGAATGCAACTTTTCCTTCAAGTGGAGTTGGTGCAAGGGAGGAAGGGATAGTGGGGTTAGGGTTAGGGTTCCGATTGATGAAAGGGTTTTAGGATGGTGGGAGTGTTGGGGGTTTGGGTTGGATTACATTAAGTTTTGTTTTTTTTTATTTTTTTGTTGTTTTAAAAAATTATAATAATTATCCTAATCTATATAATTTACATAACTAGTCCTCCTAATGTAAAATGACCAAAGTACCCTCACATTTAACTGTAAAAACTAACAGAGTTAGTGTCAGGGATCAAAACCGTTACAAAAATGAAACCACAGGACATGATGTGATCAAAGATTCCTTTTTGGACCGAAATAGTTAAAATGGTTAAACCAAATGGACCAAACCGAAATTTACTCTTGTTAAAATAAATACATAACTTACATTCCTTAGGAATTTATCCTATAGGTTTTATCCCTAAATTTTTAGTGAATAAACGTATACATACAAAAGATTTTGTTCATAATCCTACTGATTTGATGGTTATATAGACCTATTTACTAGTAAGTCTTCTGATAACAAATAATAAAATAATATGCAATTGTTAACTATATGTTATGGACAATGATAATTGCCCAGTTGTAACGACTGAGCTTGCTCCCTGTCGATGAAGAATGTTTCGAAGCAGCCTAAAAGCGGTTAGCTTCGTTTTCCTAAGAGGATAAGACTGTCTCCATCGCGGTGCCCTTGGCCGGCCCAGTCGCCGACGTGAACCGCGCCCGCCGGAAGGGCAGCGATGGGGAGACGTCCGGCAGGGCATCCGTCCATCCCCAAGGGCTGCTTAAATGTGGTGGTGGTGAGCTCCACATCTTTAAAATCAATTTAAAAACATAAATAAAATGGTGGGGCCCACTTTATAAAATGATTTTAATTGATTTAAATTAAAATGTTTTAAATTAAAAATTATAAAATCTTTTAATTAAAATAATAATTTAAGTATTATTTTAATTAAAATATGTTAATCAAATAAAAAATTCTAATATTTTTAAATCATAATTATTTAAGTATTCACTTGATCATTTGATATTTATTTTCATTATTAATTTTAATTAAATATATTTACAATAATTTAAATATATTTATTTAAAGTAAATTAAAAATGAAAATGTGAGGTGGAAAAATAAAGGTGTTTGTAGGAAGGATGGTGTTGAAGGAAATATAAGCTTTAGCGTGTGAACAGTCTAAGTTGAACGGGTCATTCTATCCTTTGTGTTTTTACTTTTAATCCTAAAATATTAGCTAATTTATAAATATAAAATGAGTGTAGAGGTTTGTTACTTATTGCTTAGTGACAATTGATCTCTATCATTATTCATTACAACAACTTTGTCATTATTTAGTCAAACATTATGCACAAAGCCGGGGTTTCCTGATTAATCTCTTATCAAAATATAATGAAATGACATATAAGAATTCACATACGTAAGGTACCTTGAATATCAATAGTGCACTTCATGGTGATAATTTAATTAACACTATGTACCAAAGATTTCAAGTAACTGATTAATCAAGTTCGGGTCATAATAAGATTATTATCAATGTGGTAGACAAGAAAAAAGAGAGTTTTTGACCAAAAGAACCAAAAGAGTTATTCGTGTTTTTGAGAACAACCAAACCTATAGTTAAAATGTTGGTTTTGCTCATATAACAAATACTTACACGATCAACAAATACTGAAGTGACACTAAGTTGTTTGATTAATACGTGAATTAGTGACCCCTTTTGTTACGAGTGATTGTTGCTGTGTCACCATTAATAGTTAAAGGGGATGTAGTTTAGCGGTTTTTAGACATTTAACAAAGTTGTTCCCTTATATGTGGTTAAGGCCTAGTCTCGTAATGACCTTGTTATAGATTTAGTAGTACATTCTAAGTGAGTATTTTTCGAATCGAATTTGACAACCTGTGTAGAAATTTCGAATTTAACTCGAACTCTTTTGGATTTTGAACTCGAGTCCTGTTTAAAATGTCAAAATTCAACTTTCTCGACTTTGACTAGCTTGAATTTGATTCGATATACTTGTACTCAAAGTTTAATCGGACTAAACTAAGATTATGACACTCGAATTTTATAGAAAATTAAGAATCAAAAGAGTACCATGTGATCCGTTCAAAACTTACAATCCCTTGGTTTCTTGTTTACGACCTGAACCTGTTCTTTCTTTTTTGTAAAACCGTTTGTAACCAAAAAAACCTTATAGATCCATATTAAATGAAGACTCAAAATGAATCTTTAAAACGATCCACTTGTAGATCAACTAAATATCCATATTCATTCAAATAATTGAAGCACATAATATTTTAATTAGTGGCTCATATATTTATATACGATCCAACAATACTCTAAACATTTTCCTACTTTAATAAAATGGTAAATACGAGTGTCATGTGTCAGCATCACATTTATTCTTATCAAATTTTTCCCCGCTTCTCTCTCCTATTAAATAACAACATTAATTACTAATAATATTATTATTCGTTTTTACATTATAATTAGTTTTTTAATAAATTAAGAAAGAGATCTTTTTAATTAATGTTATTTCTACAGAAATAATTTTTTATAAAAAGAATTTTTTCTAAAATAATAAACTATTTTTACGTAATATTTTAGAAGTGGTTTTTAAAGTAATTTTTTATAAAAATAATTAAAATAGAAAGTTATAGTAAGGATATTTTTAAAATAAAATTTTTTAAAACGTTATTTTGAAACAAAATGTTTACTTTATCTTTGAAAAAAATAAAAATATTTAAAAAGTTCATAGTATTGTTTTATTACTTATAGTTATTACTCATACGAATTTTATTATATCATGTCTTAGTATATCGTTTTATAATGTTTGGATCCGGTTTCTTGGATTCGTCTGAATCATTCACCCCTATTTTTCAACTTGTTATATACTCTTCAAGAGTAAACTTCGCTTTTGCTCCCTGTGGTTTGGTCCAAATAATGGTTTCCTTCAAACATTTCAAAATTGTGATTTTACTCCCTGTGGTTTTAAATTTGTCTCAGTTAACGCCAACCAACTAACACCGTCAAATACTTCTGTTAAAATCAAGGGCATTTAGGTCATTTTATATAAAAAGGACTAATGTTGTAATTCACCAAAAATTATGTGTCATTTAAACAAAATAATCAAATTATCATCATCCATTCATCGTCCTCATCATCATCTAACTATCACTACATCATCATCACCCACCCACAGCAACCACTACCCACCACAACCACCTGCGAAATCATAACTACACTACCACCATCACCATCTGTCACCATCATTGTTCACAGCTTCTCCGCCATTGCACCACCACAACCACCATTGGTTTCAATCCCTAAACACCATTAAAGACGACATATCTATCCTAAATCAAAGACCCCTTAACCACTATTAAAGATGAAGATGGACTGATTTGTCCAAAATCGAGACCACCATTACATTCACCTTGGTTTCAATCGAAGCCCTAACCTCCCAACTTGAATAGTATACGAGCCCTAGCAATGAATCGAGCCCTAAAAGGGTGGCCTTGTAGTGTTTCGAACCCTTCGTCCGTCCTGCGAAACCTAACCACTTAGCTGCAGCTCCTCCGGCGAACCAGATCTAGGGTTTCGTCGTTGGACGACGATGAAGGATGTTGATTATCATATTCGGTTTAAGGGGTGGGTTAGAGTTGAGGTCAAATAGAGAGGGTTGGGGCGGTGGATGGCCGACGGTGCGGTGGTGGATGGCCGACGGTGCGGTGGTGGATGGCCGACGGTGCGGTGGTGGATGGCCGACGGTGCGGTGGTGGATGGCCGACGGTGCGGTGGTTGATGGCCGACGGAGCGGTGGTGGTGGCCGGAAGTGGTGGTGGTGCATTATGTCAATGTTGAAGGGGAAGGAGTTGGATTGGGTTTTAATAACTTTAGTAATAATAAAGTAATTTATTAAAAATAGTCCCTACAAGTTAAACGAATTACATTATTAGTCCCTCTATATAAAATGACCTTGATTTTAACAGAAATATTTGACGGTGTTAGTTGGTTGGCGTTAACTGAGACAAATTTAAAACCACAGGGAGTAAAATCGCAATTTTGAAACGTTTGGAGGAAAACCGTTATTTGGACTAAACCACGGGAAGCAAAAACGAAGTTTACTCTATATTCAAACTTTGTTACCAAGATAGTTAAATTTTATTGCATGTAAATAAGAAAACTGACCTAATTACCACTTAATTTAATAAAATTAGAAACAAAGATAATAAAATATGAATATGTTGCATTAACTAATATTTTAATTAAATAAAACTTTTGTATTATTTTGATGAAATATCCTATCCTCTCAACCGGTGATAATGTCCATATTTATAATTTTGTAATTAAAAAGGAAGAAAAAAACTTTGTTAAATTATTGTGATGAACAATACATACACGTTATTCAATATATCACTTAAAAGGCTTTGGTCCAAATGACAAATGACAGAAACTAGAGCTTTGATTATTGTGATGAATAATACATACACTGTATGCGAAATATCTCTTGAAGGATTTGGTCTATCTAGAAGACAATGAGAATATTAGCACTCGTTGACATGTCCGTCCAACTGGACTATGACCACAACATGGGCTCAACACTTTAGACAAAACAAAAATCTGGTCAAAGAGATTAGCTCATTTTAAAATAACCGATGTCACTCGTTACGCAGAAGTATAATCAGCAACACGTGTAGTGTAATCAATAATGAGATAAAATCTTACTTCTCTAATAAAAGAGTAACTTGAAGTGTCACGTGTCAGCACCACAATCATCCTCCCCAAAATTTTCCCGTCTCTCTCATCTTAAATAATTACCTTAAATACTAATAATATTATTTAACATTCTTTTATATTTAATAAATTAAAAAAATATCTATCTATTAATGTTATTTCTAAATAAACAAATTTAATGTAAATAATAAAATTTCTAAAGCATAATTTTTTTTAAAATACGAAATATTTTAAAAATGGTATTTTTAAAAATTCAATTTTTAAAACCAAAAAAAATGAATTTGGGAGATATAATAAGAAAATTTCTAAACATGGCATTTTTATACATTTTGTTTTAGAACAACATGTTTATTTGTTTTTTGGAAAAAAAATTAAAAATAAAATTTTAAAAAGTTGATATCACTGTTTTATTAGTTGTAGTCATTTCTCATACGTAATTTCAGTCATATCATATCTTAGAATATTATTTTATAATTAGTAAATATTATTAGATTAATATTCTATTTATTAAACCCGTGTAATACACGGGTTTACTAAAGCTAGTATACAAATATATTAGTACTTATTAACTAATAACATGGTATGGAATTTTAAAATTATGTAGTGTGATCATCAATACATATACTATGCAATTAACGTTTTACTCATTACAAAACCACCGCATCACTTTTTACGTTTTAGCAATGGACTCACACGTGTGTTTCGTTTACTTACAAAAATGGCACTTCTTGATGTTTTATCCGGAAACAATTTTTGGTGATAGTTTCGTCTCATCTAAAAAGCATTGTGGTAGGAGATAATTGCCATCTTTACTTCTTTAGTAATGAGGGGACCAAAAACTCAAGATGCCTAAACAAGTTGTTGATTTTTTTAGAAAGAAATACGAATAGAAAATGTTATAGTAGTGACCTTAGATATTCATATAGCAAAGTTTTATTTGATTTCTTTCTTTTAAGTTTAAGTCAATATTGTTTATCTTAATATATAAATCTATATAATAGAGGGATGTTAGGTAAAACATAGTCTTAGAAACTTTTACTCTGACCATAAAATTTAGCTTTTTAATTACCTACTCCTCTTTTAAAATCATGTTATACATAAGTAATGTCACACCCCAACCTTGACGGCGGAATCGTCGAGGCGTGAGAGTTACGATTGTTCACAGCCACATAACGCTATTGCCTGAAACATGTTAAAAATAAAAGGTCAACATATTGTTGGTGAGCATTCTATAGTTTTTCATACATAAGTATATAAAAGATGGCAATTCATGTTGTAAATTAGAGAACAAGGTAACTAGGGATGTAAGACAGAATGCACAATCAAACCTTGACAATGTTTTACAAGTATCAAACGACGTTAATATTCTATTAACGTTAAAAGTATATACGATTAGCTAAGTGTACTTGGATCAACCAAGCAGGCTTGTCAGGCCCATAGATCTATGGCGTCGCCAGGCTAGCAATAGTTAATGATTGTACATATATTCGACATTACATGGTAGCTACAAGATTCAACTAATCACAACACACAAGCAAATTGCCATAAGTTTACAAGAATCAAACGTGTTTACAAGTGTAACGTTTATACGGTAACATGTTTCACCCAAAAGTGTGTGAAATAATAAAATGGGTATAGAAATACTCACGTTGACGTATAGGTGTACAAAGTGATAATACGGATTAAGCGGCGTTCCAATAATTTCTTTTACGAGGCACCTAATTATAAATAAGACAACGCGTTATAATTTGTTTGATGATTAGTTATGTTTTAGGGTTGTAGGTCTATTAGGATTTATTAATTACTCGTATTCATTACATGTTAATAATGTGATCGGTTTGATGGAACGAATGGATTTTTATACTTGGTATAATTAATTGTTTGTGCGTAAAAGGAAAGAATATAAGAATGACTTGATTTAATTGTTTATTAAATCGATTTATAAGATTGTATATAATAATTTAATAAGTGATTTTAGTCATTAAAAGGAATATATATATATATATTTATAAGTAATTAAACAATTTAATTGTTTGAATATATATATATAAGAACATATATACTAAGCAGTTATAATATTATATGTAATAATTATATTAAGTGATTTAGTTATTTAAGGAAATATGTATAATTATATATATATTTATAAGTAACTAAACAATTTAATTGTTTGAATATATATAAAATATATATATACTAAACAATTATAATATTGTGTGTAATGATCATAATAAGTGATTTAGGTAGTAAAGGAAGTATTTATAAAATATATATATAAATATATACCCAACTATTATATTCACATATTTCTTTTGTATTTTTAAATATACAATAATGTATTTATAAATACAAAAGTAGTTTATAAAAATTTACTTAGTCACTAATTAGTTAAACAATAATTTAAATAAATTCTGCAATTTTTAAAATAATTTTAGAAATTTTTCAGAATTTAAAAGGGTTAAATATGTAAATAAAAAAAAATCAGAAAAGAAAAGAAGGAAAAAGGGGGGTTGCCGGGGTCGAACCCGGGACCTCCCCTAGCATATGGGGCGCAGGAACCGGTGAAACAAGAGTACTTCCGCGATTAAACACTGTTTCAAAATGATTTAAACTCAATCTCAAACAAACCCCCAATTATCCGAATGAGCCCTAGATCAATTGGATTCAAATTGACCTTCAATTCGAGTTTGTTAATCAAATTAACGTTAGGGCTTTTGTTCCCCACTGTAAACCGAGCATGTAGGTATATTAAATTACCTAAATGGTGTTCGATTTGATGCTTGACTCGTCAAGAACAGTCGCGGCTCAAGGTATGAATCGAATGGTGCTCAAACGACCATTATAATCGAATTAAATTGATAGACAGCTTCGGATTGTGTTGTAGACCAAAAGCCCCTTATTAGATTTGATTAAAATTGCTCGGAGATGGGTCTTTACTTGAGTTGCAGGTCCGCGATGAAGACGATGAGTGATTTCGATGTATGTGTGTGTGTTTGATCAAAATGGGATTTCAGGAAGTTTGTGTGTTCGATTATGGAGGTTTACCCTCTATTATTTAGGTGTAATTTGAGTGGAAGAGCTCAATTCAAATTTGATTTTGAACGGGTACGCGGGTTGGATTTTGAACTTGTAAACGAGGCAAAATTTTGAATTGGGTAGGGCCATGTGTTCGAATCATTGTCGCGAACCTGTCTGTAGCTTTTAATTCGAATGAAGTCGTGTAATTTGGGCGGCGAGGCCTCGCCGGAGTTGTGCCGGCGATGGCCGGAATTTTCACCGGGAAAACGAGGGGGAAAAGGGGCCGGGGGGTTGGGTTGTAAATTTTAAATTTACAATAATGGTCCCTGCAGTTTGAATTTTATTATTTTAAGTGAGAAACTTTCATTTCAAGTTTCAGAAATGACGAAATGCCCCCTGGACTTTATTATTATTATTATTATTATTATTATTATTATTATTATTATTATTATTATCATGATTATTGTTATTTATATTATTATTATTATTATTATTATCATTACCTTTATTATTATTGTTATTATTATTATTATTATTATTATTATTATTATTATTATCATTATTATTATTATTATTATTATTATTATTATTATTATTATTATTATTATTATTATTTATTATTATTAACGCGCCGTGAAAATACGAGATGTTACAGTCTCCCCTACTTTAGGAAATTTCGTCCCGAAATTTGTTTACGAAGAGACTGAGTCGAAAAGACGAGGATGCTAGAATTTCATTTGATCCTCACGTTCTCCAGTGAATCAGAAGGTGAGCATGAAGTCACAGATAAGTCATAGTGATTCTCTTTCTCTTTCTTGATGCAGTTTGTGTTCTCATTTTCTGAGGTATACTTTGAAGAACTTTCAGGTTTTGAATAGGTATCAAAAGAAGAAAATTCATCATCGATTAAGCTGACCGCTTTAGTGTTTACTTTATGTGCAATGGCAAAGCCATTAGAGGTAAAAAGAGAGCCTAGAGTATGTGGCTTCCAGTTAACATTATAAGCCTTCACGTTGATTAAGGATGAACGTTAATACAAAATGTTACCGTCTCCCCTACTTTAAAGAATTTCGTTTCGAAATTTAGAATGAACTTAAATGAGCAGAAGAGTTAAAACGAAAGATAAGTGGTCAAACTAACAGTGATTGACGTTTAATTACAGATGAAACGCTTCACTTGATGGAATCTTACAAGATTCTTGGCATAATGCATGCCAATTTGAACCCTGTGAGACGTTTTGAGATGAAATGTTGGAAAGCGATGCCGAGTTACCATCGCATATTATACTTATAAATCACAACTTCCAGAATATAATTTCATGGTAAGGTGATGTTTAGATATCAATAAAAGACCAACAATGGTAAGAAATGTTAACCGTCGGAATTTTAAGAATCCCAAATGTCACCATATGAAACGATCTTAACGCATATCTTGTGAATATGCATTTCTCCTTTGACCAACCATCGGTCTAAGAATAATACGTTATGCGAAGATCTTGGAATAAGTTTACAACTATGATTAAGAATTTTATTAAGAACAGAAAATGAATCAATCATTCAAGATATCGATAGATGTTTTAACGTCATACCATGGTATACGAATATTTGAAACAGATACCGGTAAATTTCTCGACGTTGTGAGATAATGGGTCGAATTGAATTTTTAGCAAATCGGTCTATAATGCACCAATTGTCATCATGACATTTAAAATAAGAGGCACTTAGTGGATGAAAGGTTAAACAGAAGATTTACGGGAACACGGAGATTAGGTTTTGTCATATGTAAAGGTAAGACACTTGGACACATGCCAAGTTATATCTTTTCTTTTATGCCAAACCCATGACTACAGATTACGAAATTTTTATGAATCATTATATCCACATCGCAGTGAGGATAATAACGAGTCTTGTTGTTCAAAACCAAGTTAGAATTTCAATGATTTTCAAGATTAAAGATTCAAAAACGATTCAAGAAATGACACAGTCAATAAGAAAGGTATTTGTAACCATGTTTTACAAGGTAACAAATTGTCGAATGCAGATTGCATACGTAATTCATCAATCTCGTAAATACAGTCGAGAACATTCGTATGACTAGAGAGACATGATCACGAGTTGATAATATCTTTATTTGACAAAGAATTGTTTAGGAAGACTATACTTATGGGTTTGATGATATCTCAAGATGAAAGTTGATAAGTAAGGAATAAATTGTTCGATGTAGCTAGATCGAGTCAATATATGAAGATAAAAGGAAAGAATTTGATTTAAGAATTTACATGCTTCAAGCTTGGAATCAAGATCAAATTAAAACGATCGGGTCTCCTTTCAAGTTCAGAGATCATGCTTTGGCTTGATAGGTCGAATCACCAACATTGATTCACCCTTCAAGTTACTACACGCTTCTCGTCACTTGATTACAACCATGGTAAGTTGAAGATCAAAAAAAATGAGAGCAGTCATCAAGGTGTGGTTTTCACTCCTAACTTGATGGTGTATTCCCAAGATATGACCACTAACTTACCAATCAAAAAGTTCGATCCTAACTCGTTGTTGAGGATCCACATAAATAAGACGTGGTAACTCACCATTAAGGTAAGGAAAATCACTCCTATCTTAACGGTGAAGTTCTTACAAAACAAAATATAACAAAATGAACTTCTTCATCAAAATCCAGAATTCACTCCTACTTTGACGAGGACGTTTCATTTGAGAAAATACAATTCATAAAAATGAAATTATCATCAAGGTATGGAATTCACGCCTATCTTGATGATTGAGCTTCATAATAACAAGGAAACATCAAAGATTATCATTTGTCACCAAAGTACGGGTTTCAATCCTATTTTGGTGAGGTCATGTCATTTGTGAAAAGCCATTCCAAATAGAATACTTGAAGTCAATCCTCAAGATAAAGTAATCACCCTAATCCAGAGGATTAAATTGCATAAAACACACAATTGGAAATCATTTATCGAAACGAATAGAGAACCATCAAAGTAAGGGAATCACCCCTGTTTTGATGAGTTAGAATCATTTAGGAGATACGAATGTTTTTAGTCATAGGTTGACTTACAAACTCTTGCATCTCCCACGATACAAATGGTACGAAGTTTGACATCACAGCGAAAAGAAAAGAATATCAATTAGAAATTCAGAAAATTTCAAGTTACATCAATGTAACAAAAGAGAAAATCATTCTTACAAGCTTAAGATTCAAGGTTCGAGATAACAGAATTTGTTATGGTGTTCTAATCTTGGATGGTTTAAATCGGAAAAACGAAATCAAGGACAGAAATTATTCAACACCACAATAAGATGTGAACATTCGATTCACAATCGAAGGGAATACATGGACTTCTCAAGACATGAGGTCAGTCATAACCGTATTGCAGACACGCGTACTTATAAGTGATGACTCATCTTAAGGGTTTCGAGTCAAGTAAATGGATTCAATGATCGAATCAAATCACCATTTACACTTTGTTTAGACAAAGTATCCCGAGATGTAGAAATTCCACTCACAGCATTGCATGTTCTTAGTTATGGGACACATCCTTAAGAGGATTTTGGAATCATAAGTAACGGTTTAAAGTTTTAAAGACCATACGGTTTAGATTCTCAATATCTTTGGGTATATTGAAATCCATGTTCTCGTTGGTCAAGGTATAGAATTGGTTACATGAAACGCTGAGTTCAATACTGTTACACGTTACACGTTGAGCGTTCAAACGTAAGAGTTGAATTGTAGGATGGGTTTAATATTAACAGGAATATTATTTAGGTTAAGAACGAGAAAGTATGATAAACCAGTTCAAGGATTCAAGAATTTTTAAGATACGAAAGGATGGTTCCATTTGGTAATGCATTACCATTTGGAATCGTTGACACGTCAAGGTAAATTGACTCATTTGCCTTAGAGATTTGTGTATTTTGACCATAGTTTATCACTCATCCCAGAAATCCCCAGGTAAGCATAACAGGTCTCACAATGAGATTTATGCGATATGCTTGCCTTAGCCCAAAGGCCTTTTGCCAGGAAATCCAGAATACAGGTGTCTATGTGCCACACAAATTTCTTTGGTTTATGAAATCAAACCTTGATGAGATTTTCACAGATTAGACATAGAGTCTAAGGAATTAAACCCACGATGATAAGTGTAGATTCCACATGTCGTTGAGAGTAGGTTTAGGAAGTTCATTTGTCGGGGAGAGTCAAAAGTCAAAGTTAAGTTTAAGGAGTCAAGTAACTAAGTTTTAAGCATACATAAGGCATTCCTATGCTAAGGCATCAAGTTGCACAAAAGGCATAGCATTATGTAGCATTTCAAACAATATGTGAGCACAAAAGTATAAAGATCTTTCTATGAGGTTCATGCAACTATAGTCTAGGTCACCATTTCTAATAACCTAAATCCCTATAGTTATGGGCTCTGATACCAATCTGTCACACCCCAACCTTGACGGCGGAATCGTCGAGGCGTGAGAGTTACGATTGTTCACAGCCACATAACGCTATTGCCTGAAACATGTTAAAAATAAAAGGTCAACATATTGTTGGTGAGCATTCTATAGTTTTTCATACATAAGTATATAAAAGATGGCAATTCATGTTGTAAATTAGAGAACAAGGTAACTAGGGATGTAAGACAGAATGCACAATCAAACCTTGACAATGTTTTACAAGTATCAAACGACGTTAATATTCTATTAACGTTAAAAGTATATACGATTAGCTAAGTGTACTTGGATCAACCAAGCAGGCTTGTCAGGCCCATAGATCTATGACGTCGCCAGGCTAGCAATAGTTAATGATTGTACATATATTCGACATTACATGGTAGCTACAAGATTCAACTAATCACAACACACAAGCAAATTGCCATAAGTTTACAAGAATCAAACGTGTTTACAAGTGTAACGTTTATACGGTAACATGTTTCACCCAAAAGTGTGTGAAATAATAAAATGGGTATAGAAATACTCACGTTGACGTATAGGTGTACAAAGTGATAATACGGATTAAGCGGCGTTCCAACAATTTCTTTTACGAGGCACCTAATTATAAATAAGACAACGCGTTATAATTTGTTTGATGATTAGTTATGTTTTAGGGTTGTAGGTCTATTAGGATTTATTAATTACTCGTATTCATTACATGTTAATAATGTGATCGGTTTGATGGAACGAATGGATTTTTATACTTGGTATAATTAATTGTTTGTGCGTAAAAGGAAAGAATATAAGAATGACTTGATTTAATTGTTTATTAAATCGATTTATAAAGATTGTATATAATAATTTTAATAAGTGATTTTAGTCATTAAAAGGAATATATATATATATATTTATAAGTAATTAAACAATTTAATTGTTTGAATATATATATATAAGAACATATATACTAAGCAGTTATAATATTATATGTAATAATTATATTAAGTGATTTAGTTATTTAAGGAAATATGTATAATTATATATATATATTATAAGTAACTAAACAATTTAATTGTTTGAATATATATAAAATATATATATACTAAACAATTATAATATTGTGTGTAATGATTATAATAAGTGATTTAGGTAGTAAAGGAAGTATTTATAAAATATATATATAAATATATACCCAACTATTATATTCACATATTTCTTTTGTATTTTAAATATACAATAATGTATTTATAAATACAAAAGTAGTTTATAAAAATTTACTTAGTCACTAATTAGTTAAACAATAATTTAAATAAATTCTGCAATTTTTAAAATAATTTTAGAAATTTTTCAGAATTTAAAAGGGTTAAATATGTAAATAAAAAAAAAAATCAGAAAAGAAAAGAAGGAAAAAGGGGGGTTGCCGGGGTCGAACCCGGGACCTCCCCTAGCATATGGGGCGCAGGAACCGGTGAAACAAGAGTACTTCCGCGATTAAACACTGTTTCAAAATGATTTAAACTCAATCTCAAACAAACCCCCAATTATCCGAATGAGCCCTAGATCAATTGGATTCAAATTGACCTTCAATTCGAGTTTGTTAATCAAATTAACGTTAGGGCTTTTGTTCCCCACTGTAAACCGAGCATGTAGGTATATTAAATTACCTAAATGGTGTTCGATTTGATGCTTGACTCGTCAAGAACAGTCGCGGCTCAAGGTATGAATCGAATGGTGCTCAAACGACCATTATAATCGAATTAAATTGATAGACAGCTTCGGATTGTGTTGTAGACCAAAAGCCCCTTATTAGATTTGATTAAAATTGCTCGGAGATGGGTCTTTACTTGAGTTGCAGGTCCGCGATGAAGACGATGAGTGATTTCGATGTATGTGTGTGTGTTTGATCAAAATGGGATTTCAGGAAGTTTGTGTGTTCGATTATGGAGGTTTACCCTCTATTATTTAGGTGTAATTTGAGTGGAAGAGCTCAATTCAAATTTGATTTTGAACGGGTACGCGGGTTGGATTTTGAACTTGTAAACGAGGCAAAATTTTGAATTGGGTAGGGCCATGTGTTCGAATCATTGTCGCGAACCTGTCTGTAGCTTTTAATTCGAATGAAGTCGTGTAATTTGGGCGGCGAGGCCTCGCCGGAGTTGTGCCGGCGATGGCCGGAATTTTCACCGGGAAAACGAGGGGGAAAAGGGGCCGGGGGGTTGGGTTGTAAATTTTAAATTTACAATAATGGTCCCTGCAGTTTGAATTTTATTATTTTAAGTGAGAAACTTTCATTTCAAGTTTCAGAAATGACGAAATGCCCCCTGGACTTTATTATTATTATTATTATTATTATTATTATTATTATTATTATTATTATTATTATTATTATTATTATGATTATGATTATGTTATTTATATTATTATTATTATTATTATTATTATCATTACCTTTATTATTATTGTTATTATTATTATTATTATTATTATTATTATTATTATATTATCATTATTATTATTATTATTATTATTATTATTATTATTATTATTATTATTATTATTATATTATTATTATTAACGCGCCGTGAAAATACGAGATGTTACAAGTAAGGGGCTCTTTGGCAGCCTCTTAATCAGTCTCTTAATGGTTCAGATGTATGAATGGTTTAACACTTAATGGTTCAGACTGTTTGTTTCGCGAGCAAATATCTGAATGGTTAAGACATTTACCTCTGAATGGTTAAGAATTATACTAATGTTGAATGGTTAAGAGGTCTAATGCTGAATTGTTAAGATCTCTTATCTGAATTGGTCAGACATTTGCTTTTGAATAATTAAGCGATATACTAGCTCTTAATGGTCCAGACCTCTTAATGGTGCATTTAATGATTCATAAAACATATTGGTTCAGCAATTAATCATTCATGTATTATCAAACAACCCCTAACTCTTTCATATCACTTTGTTATCTCCATTGGTGATTGAAATAGTTAAAACTATATTATTGCTACCACATCTTACAATTATAATTAGTCTTAAATATATATTGTGTAATTTTTATGATTTTTAAAATTTTAAATTTCAAATATATCATTGTAGAGTGTTTATTTTTATTTATAATTCAACAAGTTTTTTGAATAATTCAAAATATAACGATACAAATAGTTATTTATATCATTGTTCTAATGTACATTTAATTAAGATCAAACAAGTCAAATATAATATATCATATTTATCTTGTCTCGTTTCCATTAAAAGAGTATTGAATATCAATTCGTCTCCGCCACGTACCGCGGGTGAAAGCCACTCTTACATCTAAAATCTCATTTGCTAATGTGGGGCTAGCCCACTTGGTAGAGGTTTTGCCTCTTAGAGATGAGATCATGAGTTCAAACCCAAACATGATATAATTTGATGTAATTTAAAAATAAGAGTATGATAGATTTACAGTTAAAAAAAATCTAAAATTTCATTTAATATAAAGTACCAACAAACTCAATTTACCGTCATTTGATACGGTGGATCCCGATAAAATTAATTTTCTTTCTTTTTGTAGACTTTGCCACTATGCAGTATTATTTGATGTCTTAATAGTTAATAATATTGAAGTGAAAGAATTATTGTCATACGTATATCCTATTATCCTTCAGACTTACACTCACACATATTAGTTATTCATCACTTTGAGCTATGTTTCTACCATTTGATAATCAAGATGGTTCTCAACGGCACCACTGCATTCCCACCGGAGTATGACCGGAAAACCGGCGTAAAAGGACTCGTTGACGCCGGAATAACGGAGATCCCTCGAATATTCCGTCTACCTTCACCGGAAAACCTCAACTCCGATCAAGCGGAGCTGATTCTTCCGACCATCGACCTCGAAGGAATCAGCGAAGATCCGATACGACGAAAGGCGGTTGTGGAGAAAGTGAAGGATGCGTTGGAGAGGTGGGGATTCTTCCAGATGGTGAATCATGGGATCCCGATGAGTGTTATGGAGGAGATGATGAAAGGAGTGAGGGAATTTCATGAGCAAGATACAGAGGTAAAGAAGCAGTGGTATACAAGAGACTCGAGTGGGAAGACGAGGGTGGTGTACAACAGCAACTTCGACTTGTACTCTGGACCCGTGACTAACTGGCACTACAAGAAAATGGGTCTATAGCAACGAAAAATTGAGACCTTATAGGGACGACATGTCGTCGCTATAAACTATTTTGATCTATAGCGACGACATGTCGTCGCTATAGATTTTGTCCCAAAAAATTAGTAGTTATAAGTTAAAATGTCGTTGGGATAGACGTCGTCAGCATAAATTTAGCAATAGCAACGACATGTCGACCCTATAACAGTCGTGGTTTCTGAAATTGACGAATAAAAAAATAAAAAAAATTATATGTATATTATCTATAGCGACGAAATGTCGTCGCTATAGATGATATTTATTTTTTTTATATTATCTATAGCGACGACATGTCGTTCCTATAAATAATATATATTTTTTTATGTTATCTATAGCGACGAC
Source organism: Flaveria linearis (assembly GCA_024085815.1). Classification (NCBI taxonomy): domain Eukaryota; kingdom Viridiplantae; phylum Streptophyta; class Magnoliopsida; order Asterales; family Asteraceae; genus Flaveria; species Flaveria linearis. The sequence goes on along the minus strand of JABSNV010000242.1, from coordinate 11,805 downwards.
TTGTCGTCCCTATAGATAATATATATATTTTTTTAAAAAAAAGATAAGAGTCTATAGCGACGACATGTCGTCGCTATAGACTATTATTTATTATTTTTTTTAGGAACCTGCTTTTTTTTATAAAAATTAAACAAACACATAATTGATGCAAATTTAACAAACATATAATGAGTGCAAATCACATTCAAGTTTAACACACAAATAGTTCATATAATTTTAAAGTAGTTTAAAGTTCTATAAAATCTAATAAAAATATAAACTCTAATTGCCTCCAGGTGGTCGTTGCTGCTGGAAGTAACGCATCATTTCCATCTGCTCTTGGATCAGTCGTTGCATCTCTTCTATTTGTTGTTGTTGTTGTTGTTGTTGTGATTGTCTAAGCTCTGCAACTTCATCTTGCAAATGTTGTGTTGGAGGTTGTGAGCTAGAAAAATCAGGGGTGGGATGTCTCACCACGCGACCAACACCTCGTATATGTCCTCGCCTTTGACCTAAGGCGCGCTCAATGCATTGAATCTCATCAACAGCAGATAAGTCTCCACCAGTCTCGCTAGAGGATCTCACATACTCCTCTTGAATTCGTTCCTGCATTAAACATATTAAAAATATTAATTCAAATAGGTCATTTTGACCCAAACACACTTAAACATGCTATAATCAATCAAAAGTTAGTCCAAATGGGTCATTTTGACCCCAACACACTTAAACATGCTAGAATCAATCAAAAGTTAGTTCAAATGAGCAATTTTGACCCAAACACACTTAAACATGCTAGAATCAATCAAAAGTTAGTCCAAATGGGTCATTTTGACCCAAACACACTTAAACATACTAGAATTGCTTAAAATGAGCCATTTTAACCCAAACACACTTAAACATGCTAGAATCAATCAAAAGTTAGTCCAAATGGGTCATTTTGACCCAAACACACTTAAACATGCTAGAATCAATCAAAAGATAGTTCAAATGGGTCATTTTGGCCCAAACACACTTAAACATGCTAGAATCAATCAAAAGTTAGTTCAAATGAGCAATTTTGACCCAAACACACTTAAACATGCTAGAATCAATCAAAAGTTAGTCCAAATGGGTCATTTTGACCCAAACACACTTAAACATACTAGAATTGCTTAAAATGAGCCATTTTAACCCAAACACACTTAAACATGCTAGAATCAATCAAAAGTTAGTTCAAATGGGTCATTTTGACCCAAACACACTTAAACATGCTAGAATCAATCAAAAGATAGTTCAAATGGGTCATTTTGGCCCAAACACACTTAAACATGCTAGAATCAATCAAAAGTTAGTTCAAATGAGCAATTTTGACCCAAACACACTTAAACATGCTAGAATCAATCAAAAGTTAGTCCAAATGGGTCATTTTGACCCAAACACACTTAAACATACTAGAATTGCTTAAAATGAGCCATTTTAACCCAAACACACTTAAACATGCTAGAATCAATCAAAAGTTAGTCCAAATGGGTCATTTTGACCCAAACACACTTAAACATGCTAGAATCAATCAAAAGATAGTTCAAATGGGTCATTTTGGCCCAAACACACTTAAACATGCTAGAATCAATCAAAAGTTAGTTCAAATGAGCAATTTTGACCCAAACACACTTAAACATGCTAGAATCAATCAAAAGTTAGTCCAAATGGGTCATTTTGACCCAAACACACTTAAACATACTAGAATTGCTTAAAATGAGCCATTTTAACCCAAACACACTTAAACATGCTAGAATCAATCAAAAGTTAGTCCAAATGGGTCATTTTGACCCAAACACACTTAAACATGCTAGAATCAATCAAAAGATAGTTCAAATGGGTCATTTTGACCCAAACACACTTAAACATGCTAGAATCAATCAAAAGATAGTTCAAATGGGTCATTTTGGCCCAAACACACTTAAACATGCTAGAATCAATCAAAAGATAGTTCAAATGGGTCATTTTGACCCAAACACACTTAAACATGCTAGAATCAATCAAAAGTTAGTCCAAATGAGTCATTTTAACCCAAACACACTTAAACATGCTAGAATCAATCAAAAGATAGTTCAAATGGGTCATTTTGGCCCAAACACACTTAAACATGCTAGAATCAATCAAAAGTTAGTACAAATGGGTCATTTTGACCCAAACACACTTAAACATGCTAGAATCAATCAAAAGATAGTTCAAATGGGTCATTTTGGCCTAAACACACTTAAACATGCTAGAATCAAACAAAAGTTAGTTCAAATGAGCAATTTTGACCCAAACACACTTAAACATGCTAGAATCAATCAAAAGTTAGTCCAAATGGGTCATTTTGACCCAAACACACTTAAACATACTAGAATTGCTTAAAATGAGCCATTTTAACCCAAACACACTTAAACATGCTAGAATCAATCAAAAGTTAGTCCAAATGGGTCATTTTGACCCAAACACACTTAAACATGCTAGAATCAATCAAAAGATAGTTCAAATGGGTCATTTTGGCCCAAACACACTTAAACATGCTAGAATCAATCAAAAGTTAGTTCAAATGAGCAATTTTGACCCAAACACACTTAAACATGCTAGAATCAATCAAAAGTTAGTTCAAATGGGTCATTTTGACCCAAACACACTTAAACATACTAGAATTGCTTAAAATGAGCCATTTTAACCCAAACACACTTAAACATGCTAGAATCAATCAAAAGTTAGTCCAAATGGGTCATTTTGACCCAAACACACTTAAACATGCTAGAATCAATCAAAAGATAGTTCAAATGGGTCATTTTGACCCAAACACACTTAAACATGCTAGAATCAATCAAAAGATAGTTCAAATGGGTCATTTTGGCCCAAACACCCTTAAACATGTTAGAATCAATCAAAAGTTAGTTCAAATGGGTCATTTTGACCCAAAAACACTTAAACATGCTAGAATCAATCAAAAGTTAGTTCAAATGGGTCATTTTGACCCAAACACACTTAAACATGCTAGAATCAATCAAAAGATAGTTCAAATGGGTCATTTTGGCCCAAATGTAACATCCGACCCATTTGAAATTGTAACCGAACTCGTTTATATCAGTAAATGAAATCTATTCATTTAAAACGTATTGATGTGTCATTAATTCACATTACATATAATTATTAATATGATTTTATAAAAAAAAATATATATTATAAAATTATATTAGTAATTATGAAGTTTAAACAAAAATAATAATAATAATAATAATGATAATAATAATAATAAAAATAAATACTACTATTAATAATTAGTAAAATATATATATATAATATATATATATATATATATACATATATATATATATAAGCATGTATTAAAATTGAATATATAAGTCCAGGGGGTGATCATGTAAATTATGAAACTTATTTTACAAAACTTTAGCATAAAATAATAAGTATTAAACCACAGGGACCTATTGTGTAATTTCCCCTAAAGACATCCAACCCCACCCCATTCACCCGTTTCTTTTTCCCTCTTTCGCGGCTGGTTGTTGGCCATAATTGACCACCAAATTCCAAAAATAATCAAATTGGTCCCACCTAAAATCACTAATCGATTACTATCCCAAACAAGCTGAAATATCCCCTTCTTCTTCCTCCCGTCGCGACCGAGCCCCACCATCTACCATTGTCGGCCAAAGAAACCCAAAAATCGGGCACTACGTATTATGTTATTCGAAAGTAATCACGCACTAATCGTTTATAACCTACATTCGAATTCAATTTTATGAAAAACAAACCGAAACATCACCTCTCGAACACACCCGAACCGTCGGACCTGCAACTTCGTTTTAACCCCATCAACGATCGGTTTTTCACAAAATTAACTTAGGGGTTTTCATCCTTATCACCATACGAAGCTTCCCCTAAGATTAATTTGAAAACAAACATCATTTGATCATCAAACGATTACACCCCACGAGTCGCGATTGTTCTTCAACGGGTAAGCTTCGAATGATACACCATGCATGCAATTAAACACACATACACGTTCGGTTTTTCATGGGGAACAAAAGCCCCATGTTTATCATCGTTAACGAAATCGAATTTGAGTTCAATTTGGTGAGATTCGAACTAGGGCTCGAATCTGAAATTGGGGTTCGATGGAGATTGTGTTTAAAACATGTTGAACCCGGTTTCTTGCACGGCTAGTCCTTTTGGTTTGCTGGTTCTGTGCTTCCATGACCAACAGGAGGTCCCGGGTTCGAAACCCGGCCACCTCAACCATTTTTTTAGGCTATTTTAAGCCTCTAAAAATTCTAAAAAATTCATAAAAATCATAAAAAAATATTTTTAAGACATTAAAAATATTTAAACAACTAAATTATTTTTCTGGAATTTATTTCAATATTTTATCTATTTTTAATAAATGTTTTAAATAAATAAAGTTATAAATAATACAAAATTATTTAAATAAAAATGAACTCCTAATAATAATTTAATATATTGAATTATTATTTGACACAATATTATTTGTAATAATTTCACACAATATTTATTATTGTTTAAATAATGATTAAATATATAAATTTATTATATTTAAATCATTTTAAATAACAATTTCATTTCTTTTAATAAATTAAATAATTAAACATATTAGTTAATTATCACATAATTAATTAATAAGATTAATTATTTATTTTTCCACATTTTCACAATAAATCAAACAGATACGTAAACTAATACGTTTATTTCTAAAATCTAAACATAATCATTTTCAATAAATCTATTTGTTTCAAGACATACAAATTAGATAGAATATTTAAACCACCATTCAAAATCAAAATGGAAACCTTAAAACATTCCCAAACTTTCAAATCATTATTATTCTAACACGAGACACCGTTCCTTAGGTTAACCGTAAGGAAATCACAGGTGTCTAACCTATCACGATCAAAATCCAATCTCATCAATCGGGTGAGTATTCATATCCCCTTTTTATATCATTTCCTATTTGGGGGAAATCATGTGATACAATATATTCTATCATGATATTCTATTGTTATTTCATTTTCAATTCAATTCAAGACAGGTTATGTTATTACATGCAATTACGTGAACATACTGTGATAAACTGGACGACAGTAGAACCCTAATTCAATCAATCAATCAATCCTGGCAACAATGTAGATCTACTGGTTTGGATAACCCACCCCATATGGCTTACGAGTGGTGATTGTGCCAGAGGCAATTAGTCAATCTATGGTGTTTGTGTGGAGTCTATTATATGCAAGTGTCAAGTCAAGGGGTTTATATTGTGTCGGTTTATCTATATGCTTCGCGGTTGCCATATAAGTCTTAATATTACCTTGTGAATTGAATTACAATCGATGGGTCAATCAATCAATATATATATATATTCAAAACTGTGATTACTCACCAGCTAACTCGTTAGCTGACTTTATTTTCTCACATGATTTCAGGTTAAGCAAGATAGTGGACTTCTACGTGCTCATCTAAGACACGGACCTAGTTAAAATAAAAGACGTTTATTATTTGTGGTTTCGATTGTGTATTTGTGTATGATGAACTTATTTTATCTTGTAATCTGATTGTAATATTATTTCCACTATTAGACAACCATGTGTTATGAACAATCCATCATTCCCTCGTCCGCTCCGATGATTCCGCCGTCGGTCGGGGTGTGACAGATTGGTATCAGAGCCATGGTTATAGGGAATTAGGTTATTAGAAATGGAATGACCTAGACTATAACTAAGTACCTTTACACATGAGTCCTCTCATGTATTTTATATGCTTAGACAGGATTTTATGTGCTTTACATGTTTATACTTGACTATGTGATTTTCTGTTTATGTGATTCTTCTTATACTATGAATCTATCAATATACACACGAAACTTAACTCATATTCTAAGGCATTGTGTGCCTAATTCAAGTGATTTCAAACTCCAAAACTCGATTGTTATTCATGGTTTTCAAATCTCGTCAAAGTCCGTGTCACACGACCAAGAACATGCAATGCTGGAAGAGTGGGATACCTGTATCTTAAGGTGTTCTGTCTAGGCAAGGTATTTCATACAACTTGATTACCTTACCTGGGAACCCTCGAGATGAGTATTCGCTTATAGGTACGCATGTCCTCGTGCTGGACACAAATACTTTGATAAGTCAACGTATTCGTTTTGGTTTGCGAACCGAACGTTTACACTCCTAACCTCTCATTGTTGTTTTAAACAATCTCATTAACGATTTCATTATTTTGAAAAGTTTTAAAAATCAATTACCCGTTACTCATAAAGGTTTCTTCGTTCCTTATTATACAGCATGTCTTCTCGTCAAAACCGCTCCCGATCTAGAAGCTCTGGCCGCAAGATTGCTGCTATGGTGGCACGTGAAGTTGCTGCGGTTATCCCAACACTGCTTACTCATTTGAACCAAGGCAACAATGCTGTCCAAAACACAACTGCACCAAACACTATCCAAAACCCAACTGCACCAAACCCTCCCAAAACTTGTACTTACAAGCATTTCAATTCCTGCAATCCCACTAAGTTTAGTGGAGCCGAAGGTGCCACCGGTCTTCTGCAATGGTTCGAGAGTATTGAAAACACGTTTCTTAACAGCGAATGTCCTGAAAATCTCAAAGTTCGCTACGCTACCAGTGTTTTCCAGAAGAGAGCTTTAACTTGGTGGAACGGGGAGAAACGAACCCGTGGCACTGATGCTGCCCTGGCATTGACGTGGGCTGAAGTAAAGGAACTCATGACACGAGAATTCTGCCCACGAAATGAAATCAAAAGACTAGAAGCTGAATTCTGGGATTTGGCTCAGGAAAGCGGCGAGAATCTGGTTTACACTAACCGTTTTCACGAGTTGAGTCTTCTGGTTCCTCATCTAGTTACTCCCTCATCTCGAGCTATCGAGAAGTACATAGGTGGTCTCCCTATGCAAATTCAGGATACCGTGTGGGGTAGGAACCCTACTAACTTGGCAGATGCTATCCGTCTAGCAGCTCAGTTAACCGACAACCATGTCAAGGCCGGTACCTTGACCAGGAAGGGTGACAAGAAGAAAGTGGAGAAGTCTTCTACTGAAACAACCAAGGAAGACAAGCCTGAAACTTCCAGGAACCGGAAGAGGAAGGCTAACTCTCAAAACTTTGCTGTAATTACCCCTGCTGTTCCAATCAACCAAGTCGCACCGACCTATCAACCAACCATGAATAATCAAGCCCCAACAAAGAAACCTTACACCGGGCCATTTCCACAATGCAACATCTGCAAGTATCATCATCCTACTGGTGCTAAGTGTCGTCAGTGCACCAGTTGTGGTCGTTTTGGCCATACATTCAACATATGCAGGAATGCTGCTAAGGTATTGGTAAATGCGCCAGTCCAACAAAACCCTCCAGCAATTGCTCAAGTTCGTGCATGTTATCAATGCGGTGATCCAACTCATTTCCGTAACCGATGTCCTCAGCTCGTTAATGCCGTACCCGCAGCACAAGGGCGTGCTTTTAACATCAATGCCCAACAAGCTCAGGCTGCCAATGATGTGGTGAATGGTACGTTCCTAATCGATCATCAATATGCTTCAATTTTATTTGATACCGGTGCCGATAAAAGTTTTGTATCCTTAGAATTTGAACCTTTGCTTGTTAATACCCGAACTAAGTTAGGGAAACCGTTTACAGTAGAAATAGCTGATGGAAAATCCGTCACAATTGATTCTGTCATCCAAAATTGTACCCTTAAACTTAGTGAACACGAATTTCCTGTCGATCTTATACCGATGCCACTTGGAAGTTTTGACGTCATTATAGGCATGGATTGGTTGTCAAAGAACCATGCTGAAGTCGTCTGTTTCGAGAAAATCATCCGGATCCCTCGCGCATCTGGAAGTGTCTTAAATATTTACGGGGAAAAGCTTCCCAAGGGATTAAAACTCATGTCCTGCACCAAAGCTCAAAAGTACCTCCGCAAACATTACGTGGCTTTCTTAGCTCATATCGTGAAGGCAGATGAGAAACCGAAGAAGATTGAAGACATTCCGGTTGTTCGAGAGTTTCCTGAAGTCTTTCCCGATGATTTAACCGGTCTTCCTCCTGTTCGTCAAGTCGAATTCCGTATTGACCTTGTGCCTGGCGCAACTCCAGTAGCAAAATCTCCCTATCGACTTGCACCATCTGAGATGCAAGAGCTTGCTAGTCAACTTCAAGAGCTCTCCGATAAAGGATTCATTCGACCAAGTTCCTCGCCCTGGGGAGCCCCAGTTTTGTTTGTGAAGAAGAAGGACGGTTCTTTTCGAATGTGCATCGACTACCGGGAGCTTAATAAGCTTACTATCAAAAACCGGTATCCTCTACCCAGGATCGACGATTTATTTGATCAGCTTCAAGGAGCCTCTCATTTTTCCAAAATCGATCTCCGCTCAGGTTATCATCAATTACGAGTGCACGATGATGATATTCCCAAGACAGCTTTTCGCACAAGATATGGCCATTACGAGTTTACAGTAATGCCATTCGGGTTAACCAATGCACCTGCTGTGTTCATGGATTTAATGAACCGCGTGTGTAAACCATATCTGGACAAATTCGTGATCGTTTTCATTGACGACATTCTCATTTATTCAAAATCAAAATCCGATCACGAACATCATCTCCGTTCGATCCTTGAACTTCTGAAACAGGAAAAGCTTTATGCAAAATTCTCAAAGTGTGAATTTTGGCTTAAAGAAGTCCAATTCCTTGGTCACATCGTAAACGACAAAGGTATTCACGTGGATCCTGCAAAGATTGAGGCAGTGAAGAATTGGGTAGAACCCAAAACTCCTACCGAGATTCGTTCATTCCTTGGCTTAGCCGGTTACTACCGTCGCTTTATTCCAAACTTCTCAAAGATCGCTGTGCCTCTCACCGCCTTGACACATAAGGACAAGAGTTTCGTGTGGGGACCAGATCAGGAGAAAGCTTTTCAAACCCTCAAGCAGAAGTTGTGTGATGCCCCAGTCTTGACTCTCCCCGATGGGAATGACGATTTCGTTGTCTACTGTGATGCTTCGAAGCAAGGTCTTGGTTGTGTTCTCATGCAACGAGGCAAAGTCATAGCTTATGCCTCAAGACAACTCAAAATTCATGAGAAAAATTACACAACCCATGATCTCGAGCTAGGAGCTGTGGTATTCGCACTCAAAATTTGGAGGCACTATCTTTACGGCACCAAGTGTATTGTATTTACCGATCATAAAAGCCTTCAGCACATATTCAATCAGAAGGAATTAAACATGAGACAACGACGATGGGTTGAATTACTTAATGACTACGATTGTGAAATTCGCTACCATCCAGGAAAGGCGAATGTCGTAGCCGACGCATTAAGTCGAAAGGGTCAAGTTATGCTTCAAAGTATTACCATTCAAACCGACCTCCTAACCCGTATACTCGAAGCTCAACACGAATCAGTCACCAAGGGCAACATGTATGAGGAAATGTCATGCGGTGCTGAACTCCAATTGGAAACCAAGTCGGACGGACTATTGTATTTTCTAAATCGACTTTGGATTCCGAATCGCGATAATCTTCGAACAACCATTCTGGATGAGGCTCACAAGGCTCGCTATTCTATTCATCCGGGAGCAGATAAGATGTTCATGAATCTTCGGAACCAATATTGGTGGCCCGGCATGAAGAAGGATATAGCCTTGTATGTATCTAAATGCCTTACATGTTCCAAAGTCAAAGCCGAGCATCAACGTCCCTCTGGATTACTCGTACAACCCGAGGTTCCATTATGGAAATGGGAGAGCATATCCATGGATTTCATTACCAAGCTGCCTCGTACCGCTAGTGGTCACGATAGTATCTGGGTTATCATTGATCGATTGACTAAGTCGGCTCATTTCATTCCAATTCGGGAGGATTATCGAGTCGAGAAATTGGCTCGTATTTACATTAATGAAATAGTCAGTCGACATGGTGTGCCTTTAGATATTATCTCTGATCGCGATGGTCGTTTCATTTCTCGTTTTTGGAAAAGTCTCTAATCAGCTCTCGGGACTCAACTGAATCTCAGCACAGCCTATCACCCCCAAACCGATGGTCAAACTGAAAGAACGATACAGACGCTCGAGGATATGCTCCGAGCTTGTGTCATTGATTTCAGTGGATCGTGGGATTCTCATCTTCCGTTGATCGAATTCTCATACAATAACAGTTATCATACCAGCATCCAGATGGCACCATTTGAGGCCTTGTATGGTCGGAAGTGTCGATCTCCCATCTGCTGGTCTGAAGTTGGTGAATCACAGATTACTGGTCCGGAATTGATACAAGAAACAACCGACAAAATTCATAAGATCCGTGATAACTTGGTCGCTGCTAGAAATCGTCAAAAGCATTATGCTGACAAAAGACGTAAGCCCATGGAATACAATGTCGGTGATCTCGTACTTCTTAAGGTGTCACCTTGGAAGGGAGTGATTCGCTTTGGAAAGAAAGGGAAGCTAGCACCTCGTTACGTGGGTCCATTCAAAGTGCTCGAACGAGTTGGGAAAGTGGCCTACAAGCTTGAACTACCTCAAGAACTTAGCAACATACATCCGACGTTTCATGTGTCCAATCTCAAGAAATGTCTTGCCGATGAAAATCTCCACATTCCACTCGATGAAGTCCAGATTGATGAATCTATGCACTTTATTGAGAAACCTGTGGAAATTATGGATCGGGAAGTTAAACAACTCAAACGCAGTCGGATACCCATTGTCAAAGTTCGTTGGGAGTCTAAACGTGGGCCAGAGTACACCTGGGAACGCGAGGATCAAATGAAATCCAAATATCCTCATCTCTTCGTTTCAGCCTCCTCGTGATTTAAATTTCGGGACGAAATTTCCTAAAGCAGGGGAGACTGTAACATCCGACCCATTTGAAATTGTAACCGAACTCGTTTATATCAGTAAATGAAATCTATTCATTTAAAACGTATTGATGTGTCATTAATTCACATTACATATAATTATTAATATGATTTTATAAAAAAAAATATATATTATAAAATTATATTAGTAATTATGAAGTTTAAACAAAAATAATAATAATAATAATAATGATAATAATAATAATAAAAATAAATACTACTATTAATAATTAGTAAAAATTATATATAATATATATATATATATATATATATATATATACATATACATATATATATATATAAGCATGTATTAAAATTGAATATATAAGTCCAGGGGGTGATCATGTAAATTATGAAACTTATTTTACAAAACTTTAGCATAAAATAATAAGTATTAAACCACAGGGACCTATTGTGTAATTTCCCCTAAAGACATCCAACCCCACCCCATTCACCCGTTTCTTTTTCCCTCTTTCGCGGCTGGTTGTTGGCCATAATTGACCACCAAATTCCAAAAATAATCAAATTGGTCCCACCTAAAATCACTAATCGATTACTATCCCAAACAAGCTGAAATATCCCCTTCTTCTTCCTCCCGTCGCGACCGAGCCCCACCATCTACCATTGTCGGCCAAAGAAACCCAAAAATCGGGCACTACGTATTATGTTATTCGAAAGTAATCACGCACTAATCGTTTATAACCTACATTCGAATTCAATTTTATGAAAAACAAACCGAAACATCACCTCTCGAACACACCCGAACCGTCGGACCTGCAACTTCGTTTTAACCCCATCAACGATCGGTTTTTCACAAAATTAACTTAGGGGTTTTCATCCTTATCACCATACGAAGCTTCCCCTAAGATTAATTTGAAAACAAACATCATTTGATCATCAAACGATTA
>JABSNV010000241.1:0-100000 GCA_024085815.1 Flaveria linearis | reverse complement strand
AGCGTTTAAACGTAAGAGTTGAAATGTAGGATGGGTTCAATATTAACAGGAATATTATTTAGGTTAAGAATAAGAAGGTATTTAAACTTTGGTGATAAACCAGTTTAAGGATTTAAGGATTTTTAAGATACAAAAGGATGGTTCCATTTGGTAACGCATTACCATTTGGAGTCGTTGACACGTCAAGGTAAATTGATCCATTCGCCTTAGAGACTTGGGTATTGACCATAGTTTATCACCCATCCCAGAAATCCCCTGGTAAGCATAACAGGTCTCACAATGAGATTTATACGATATGCTTGCCTTAGCCCGAAGGCCTTTTTGCCAGGAAATCCAGAATACAGGTGTCTATGTGTCACACAAATTTCTTTGGTTTATGAAATCAAAACCTTGATGAGATTTTCATAGCTTAGACATAGAGTCTAAGGAATTGAACCCACGATGATAAGTGTAGATTCCACATGTCGTTGAGAATAAGTTTAGGAAGTTCATTTATCGGGGAGAGTCAAAGAGTCGAAGTTAAGTTTAGGGAGTCAAGTAACTAAGTTTTAAGCATACATAAGGTAATCCTATGCTAAGGCATCAAGTTGCACAAAAGGCATAGCATTATGTAGCATTCAAACAATATGTAAGCACAAAAGTATAAAGATCTTTCTATGAGGTTCATGCAACTATAGTCTAGGTCACCATTTCTAATAACCTAAATCCCTATAGTTATGGGCTCTGATACCAATCTGTCACACCCCAACCTTGACGGCGGAAACGTCGAGGTGTGAGAGTTACGATTGTTCACAGCCACATAACGCTATTATTAGTACCAAATATATTAATCAAGATTTAATTGTAACAATACAAGTAAATATTCAAACAAAGATACATACAGAGTACAAGTATAAAAGTATCCAGCTCATTCGTTTAATTCTCTAAGTCCAATCCTAAGTGTGACAAACTTCAAAGAGTAACCTGAAACGTGTTAAAAATAAAAGGTCAACATAAAAATGTTGGTGAGTATTCCATAGTTTTCAATACATAAGTATATAAAAGATGGCAATTCAAGTCATAAGTTAGTGAATAAAGTGATTAGGGATGTTATGAACAATGCAACAATCAAACCTCGACAAAGTTTACAAGTATTATACATTAAAAGTATATATGATCAGCTAAGTGTATTTGGTTCCCTAGTGCACAAGCATACGGCTCCTAGGAGTCGGCAGTTCATCGACTTTAGCACCAAATAGGTTGTCTGTCCCATAGATCTATGACTTCGCTGGGCTAGCAATAGTTAATGATTGTACATATAACGCCATAACATGGTAACCACAAAAGTTCAACTAACCACAACTTTAAGTGAATTGCCATAAAGTTTACAAGTCTCGAATAAGTTCACAAGTGCAATGATATAAGTTAACATATTTCACCCCAAAGTGCGAAAATAAGAAAAAGGGGTATGGAAATACTCACTTTGATATATGCATTAAAGTTGATATAAAAGATCAAAAGATAATCCAAAGTATCCATTACAAGGCACCTAACATATATAATTTACAAGATAAAGATTAAGATTAATAATATGATTAACGTTCTAATAATGATTCGGGTTTCGTTTGGAAATTTGGGGGTTCAAATAACTAAATAAAATAATGAGTCATTTATATTTTGGTTTAACAATGATGGTATGAATCAATAATTATAGTGAATGATTCAATAATTAAATTTATTGAACTAACATAACGGGTGACAAGAAATAATTAATTTAAAACTTGATAAGGGTGGTTAATCGAATACCTATTAAATGACTTTAAAATTTATTTAAACTCATTTTATAAACTTTTGAGCTTTTAGAACATTTTATCATAAAAGTTTTATAATACAAAACCTTAAAAATCAAAATAAAGAGAATATTGTTTTATAAATTTTCAAGAAGTTAAATAAAAGTTCACGAATAACTTTATTAACTATTGATGATATAAGATGATTAGACGAATAATTAGTCATTAAACATATGATTTTATAAGGTTTTAAATAATTTAAATTTGAACCATAATATATTTTATTATTCAAATTTCATAAAAGAATTTATAATGTTTTAAAATGAATCTCCATTTAAAACATCGTGATTTAAACGATAAAGATTAAAGGAAAGTTCGGGTCACTAATAATTTGTTAATTATTTATAATCCATAAAAATAATCCATGAGTAACCTTTTTTCAAAAAAAAATTATTTAAATTTTAAAAATATTACAGAAGTTATTTGGTGTCTAAAAAAATATTCAAAGTTATAAAAATTATTTTTATATTTAATAAAAATTTCTTAGATTGATTTAAGGCTAAAAAAAACACCTTTTAAAAAAATATGGGGGTGCCCGGGGTCGAACCCAAGACCTCCAACTTAACAAAGTGCTCGGGAACCAGTAGGCCAAGCATGCAGCCGCGATTTAAACCCGGATCCAAATTCTTTTAAACATCAATAACAGAAACCCCCAATTTCACATAAGAACCCTAATTCGATCGATCCCAAATTGGACCTAATTTCGTTCTTGATAGTGAAATCAATCATAGGGCTTTTGTTCAGTAGATGAAATCGAGTATTAAACAATATTCAATTACCATTTTTCGAAACCAAATCGTTGAGAACAGAGAAGAACAGGTCGCAGCGAAGGAAGGATTGATTCGGGTTGCAAACGTTGATAATACTTGAATTCACTTTATAGGAAGCTTCGAATGGCATTAATGAACGAAAGCCCTCTGTCAAATTCAAGAGAAAGAGCTCGAGATGAGGTTTTTTTTGGTGCTTGCAGGTCCGCGACCAAGAGAGGGGATCGAGCGGTGTTTCAAGGTGTTTTACATCAATTTGAACTCGATGGAATGTTTTATGTCACACCCCAACCTTGACGGCGGAAACGTCGAGGTGTGAGGATTAAGATTGTTCACAGCCACATAACGCTATGTTAAAGTATAAAATGCCATTAATCAATTGTTTTCAATCACCACATACATCAATGTCTCAAAATAAATCAAACAAAAACAAGAATTCAATCGTCTTTATTAAGCCTAGGTCCATGATCTAGGTTTATACATTCCTTCAATCATTGCTAAGCTTGCACATTACCTGAAACATGTTGAAAATAAAGTCAACTAACTAGTTGGTGAATTCTCATGGTTTTAAATACAATAAGTATACAAAATGTGGCAATTCTAGTCAATGGTCACAAGATAGCAAGTATATAGAACATGCATAGTTACAATCAAGCCTCGACTGAATAATATGAATAAGCATGATTAGCTAAGTGTATTTGGTTCCCTAGTGCACAAGCATACGGCTCCTAGGAGTCGGCAATACATCGACTTTAGCACCAAATAGGCTTGTCAGGCCCAAAGATCTAAGACTTCGCTAGGCTAGCAATAGTTAATGATTGCACACGTATGTCACATCTCATATAATACTTAACATATCCAAACAACCACGACTATGTAAAGAATTGCACGTGTGTAATAAGTATCAAAGCGTGTATGTGTAAGTTTGTATAAGCAACATGTTTCACCCCGAAAGATGTGAAATAATCGTAAAGCGGGGCATAAGAACTCACATGTTTAATAAAGGAGACTTGTAGACGTAATAAGAATAACCACGAATAAGATTTCCAACACAAACGTCACAACGCACCTAAACGAAATAAAGTAGCGCGTTATAATTTGTTTGATGATTAATTGTAGGTCTAATAGGAGTTAATAATTATTCGTATTTATTACATGTTAATAACGTGATCGGTTAAATGTAACGAATGGATTATACTTGGTATAATCACTTGTTAGCGCGTAAGAGAAATAATAAATAAAACTTGATTAAATTGTACGTTAAACCGTTTATAAGGATTGTATATAATAATTATGATAAGTGGTTTAGCTATTATAAGGAACTATATATAAATATATATATATTTATAGGTATAAGTAATTAAACACTTTAATTGTTTAAATATATATATAAATATATATACTAAACAATTATAATATTGTGTATAATAATCATAACAAGTGATTTAGCTATTAAAAGAACTATGTATATATATATTGTTTGAATATATATATATAAATATATAAAACAATTATAATATTGTATAATCATAATAAGTGATTTAATTACTAAAAGAACAATATATATAAATATATATACATAGGTATAAATAACTAAACAATTTAATTGTTTGAATGTATATATACATATACATACTAAACAATTATAATATCATTTTAAGTGATTTAGTTATTAAAAGAACTATATATAAATATATATATATATAGGTATAAGTAACTAAACAATTTAATTATTTAAAAATATATATATACATATACAAGTATTATGTTTACTCATTTCTTTTGTATTTTTAAAACTAAAATAATGTATTTATAAATACAAAAGTATTTTATAAAAACAAAATTAATTTAGTCATAAAATTAATTAAACAAAAGAAAAAATATCTACATTTTATAAATTTAATTTTAGAAATTTAATTTTAGAAATTTTCAGAATTTAAAAAGGTTGAATAATTAAAAGAAATGAAAAGAAAAGAAAGAAATCAAAAAAAAAAAGAAGAGAAAAAGGGGACAGGGGGCTGCCCGGGGTCGAACCCGGGTCTCCCCTGTGAGATGGGGTGCGGGAACCAGTGAACCAGGGCCGAGGCCTTGGTTTCACTTGGTTTGTTTTAATTTTAAACTCAGCCTCCCAGGTTTCCCCCTTTTCTTATGAACCCAAGGTTCAACCGGATCAAAATTGACCCTTGATTCGGTGTTAATCACCTATATCGTCATAGGGCTTTTGATCCTTGATCAAAAACGAGTAGAATACAGGTTTGGATTACCTGTTTTGATGGGGTTTTGAGTGATATCGAGTTCGGTTTAGGTTTCGGGTGTTCTTGGGTTGGGGTTTTCTGATCGAGAAGGTTTTTGGTGAAATTGGAGGTTCAGGGAGTTTAGGAACTCCACAATGAACCGAAAGGCCACAATATATAGCCTTGATTTCACGTGTTCGAGCTTAACTCGTTCGATTTGAAACCGCGTTCGAATTTACCAAAATTATCAGATTCGAGCTGTTATGATGCGTAATTGGTGGGTTGATTAATTTGTTAAACCGCGTATTAGCTTAGGGAATGATTGATTTGATTCAATTTGTGATTTTAAACATGATTTGATTCGAATTTTTTAGAATTTTGATTCGGTTTTGATTTGGAAAGGGTACGAGCGCGAATTTCGATTTTGGAGTTGGGCTCGGGTTCGAAACCCATAGTCGAAGGTGAGGGGCCGGTTAATTTGGTCGAAATCGATGTTAAAATGGTTGTTTGAAGCTCGCCGGAGCTCCCGTCGGCCGGTGACCGGAATTACGGGGTAGAAGGGGGGTGGTTTGGGAAATTTACACAATTGGCCCCTCTTCTTTCAAATGTTTATAATTTCATGTTTTAAACTTTTATTCAAAGTTTTCAAAATGGCAAAACAACCCCCTGTACTTTAAATTCTAAGTTTTATTATTATTATTATTATTATTATTTATATCATTATTATTATTATTATTATTATTATTATTATTATTATTATTATTATTATTATTATTATTATTATTATCTATTATTATTATTGTTATTATATATTTTTTTTATATATATATAAAAATTTACTAATGATGCTATAAAATGGCATAAATAAACCGAACAAAAATACAGGATGTTACAGTCTTCCCAACTTAAAAGAATTTCGTCCCGAAATTAAGAATCAAAAAGGGTTACAAGAATAAGTAAGGGTAAGTCTTCTTCATATGTTCTTCACGCTCCCAAGTGAATTCCGCTCCTCGTTTGTTCTCCCATCGAACCTTTACAATTGGGGTCGTAGAGGTCCTAGTCTTCTTCATAATGCGATCCATGATTTCGACGGGTTTCTCAACGAAGTGTAGTGACTCGTCGATC
The DNA here is from genome assembly GCA_024085815.1 of Flaveria linearis. Classification (NCBI taxonomy): domain Eukaryota; kingdom Viridiplantae; phylum Streptophyta; class Magnoliopsida; order Asterales; family Asteraceae; genus Flaveria; species Flaveria linearis. The sequence continues at coordinate 94,045 of JABSNV010000241.1, read as the reverse complement.
TGAATGTCTTCCAATGGCACATGCAAATTATCGTCGGCCAGACACTTCCTCAGATTCGAGACGTGGAAGACAGGGTGAATTCCACTAAGGTCGGAGGGTAGTTCTAGTTTGTAGGCCACTTTCCCGATCCTTTTCAGAACCTTGAAAGGCCCTACAAACCTTGGAGCTAACTTGCCCTTCCTTCCAAAGCGAACCACACCCTTCCACGGTGAGACCTTGAGAAGGACCATCTCCCCAACTTGGAATTCCAGTGGCTTGCGACGTTTATCAGCGTAGCTTTTCTGTCGACTTCTTGCCACTTCCAGGTTCTTGCGGATGATAGCGACTTTATCGGTCGTCTCTTGTATGAGCTCGGGACCGGTAATAAGATTCTCGCCAACGTCGGTCCAGCAGATTGGTGAACGACACTTACGACCGTAAAGTGCTTCGAACGGTGCCATTTGGATGCTTGAGTGGTAACTGTTGTTGTAGGAGAATTCTGCGAGCGGTAGGTGCGTATCCCAATCGCCACCAAAATCAAGGATACAGAGACGCAACAGGTCTTCCAGAGTTTGGATCGTCCGCTCGGTTTGGCCATCGGTTTGGGGATGGTAAGCCGTGCTTAAATCCAATTGCGTACCCAGAAGTTCTTGCATAGTAGACCAAAAGTGAGAAGTGAATCGAGCGTCTCGGTCGGATATAATATGAAGAGGCACTCCATGACGGCTTACGATCTCGTCGATGTAAATCCGGGCTAACCTTGATGTCTTATATGTGTCGCGTATGGGTATAAAATGTGCCGACTTAGTCAATCGGTCGACGATTACCCATATGCTATCGTGCCCGCGGGATGTCCGAGGTAGCTTGGTTATGAAATCCATGGATATATGTTCCCACTTCCACATGGGAATTTCGGGTTGTTCGAGTAATCCACTTGGACGTTGATGCTCCGCTTTAACCTTCGTGCACGTAAGGCACTTAGCAACATAGGTTGCTATGTCTCGTTTCATTCCGGGCCACCAATATTGACTCCGTAAGTCCATGTACATCTTATCGGAGCCCGGGTGAATAGAATAACGAGTCCGATGTGCTTCGTTCATGATAGAAGCCCGAAGGTTATTGCATTTGGGGATCCAGATTCGGTTTGCGAAATACATTAGCCCATTGGCTCTTGTTTCTAATTGGGCTAAGAGATTTGGCTCGAGCTCTTCCTTCATACTCCCTTCGGTTTGCACCGCTTGCTGTGCTTCTCGAATACTCGCCCCGATGTCACAATCGATCCTTAAGTTCTGCAATAACACCTGTGAAGTCACTAGATCGATGAACATCCGAGCGTGTTCTTGACGGAAGGATAAAAACCAAAAGACAAACAATAGTACGAACAATAATCGAATGATTTTATTGATAAAACATAACGATTTTAAGCTCGTTACAACTTAAGAATTAAGACTTTTGGCAAGGGAGATCGAGCATGATCTCCCCTCTCATCCGGCAGCGCCTGGGCGCCAGGAACCCTATCTAAAACCCTTAGGTTTCTACACATTGAAACTGGTATATATAGGCCTCGGCCCATATCAGATGCGACTGGGCCCATTCGTGCGATTGGACCATACGTATGGTTCAATCGTACGACTGGACCATTCTTATGGCTCAGTCTTACGAATGACCCAATCGCATCTCTCAGTCGCACGACTGGTCCATTAGCATGGCTCAGTCGTACGACTGAGTCTCATTCGCATATGCTCCTGCGAATGACCCAGTTTCATGTGTTTACAAGGTGTATAACATTAAGCCTAGACTATTCGTCAAGCGACGGACACACTATATATGACTATATATGCTCCAACAACACCGTAGCATTGTTGACATCGAGTCGGACTTCAGTATCAAACTCTCCCAATGTATCGAACCATTGGCGTCGGTCGCGAATCTCTTGAACGGAAACCATCTTTTGATGCGTCTTTCGACTCAATGCATCAGCAACGACATTTGCCTTGCCGGGATGGTAGCGGATATCACAATCGTAGTCGCTAATTAGTTCCACCCAACGACGTTGCCTCATATTGAGGTCCTTCTGATTGAAAACGTGTTGGAGGCTCTTGTGGTCCGTGTAGACTATACATTGCGTGCCGTATAGATAGTGTCTCCAGATTTTTAAAGCAAAGACCACCGCTCCGAGCTCGAGATCGTGCGTCGTATAATTTACCTCGTGAACCTTCAATTGTCTCGAGGCATATGCGATGACCTTTCCCCGTTGCATGAGAACACAACCAAGGCCTTGTTTCGACGCGTCGCAGTATACCGTGAAGTCGTCATTCCCATCCGGTAGCGTCAGAATAGGAGCAGTGCACAACTTGTGCTTCAATGTCTCAAACGCCTCTTCTTGCTCGGCTTTCCACTCGAAAGGCTTGTTCTTTTGAGTCAAGGACGTGAGTGGCTTTGCGATTTTTGAGAAGTTGGCAATAAATCGCCGGTAATACCCGGCTAGACCAAGAAATGATCGAACTTCCGTCGGAGTTGTGGGAGCACTCCAATTCTTTACGGCTTCAACCTTCGCAGGGTCGACGTGAATTCCTTGACTATTCACAACGTGCCCTAAGAACTGTACTTCTTCAAGCCAAAACTCACATTTCGAGAATTTCGCGTACAGTTGTTCCTTCTTCAACAGTTCGAGGATTTGACGGAGATGAAGTTCATGATCGGAGCGAGACTTGGAATAAATAAGAATGTCGTCAATGAAAACGATGATGAACTTGTCTAGGTATGGCTTGCACACCCGATTCATAAGATCCATGAAGACCGCTGGAGCATTGGTTAAGCCGAAAGGCATAACCATGAACTCGTAATGCCCATACCGGGTGCGGAATGCAGTCTTTGGGATATCATCGTCGTGGACTCGCAGTTGATGATAACCCGAACGCAAGTCGATTTTTGAAAAGATTGCAGCTCCTTGAAGTTGGTCGAAAAGATCGTCGATACGAGGAAGAGGATACCGGTTCTTGATAGTCAACTTGTTGAGCTCCCGGTAATCGATACACATGCGGAAAGACCCATCTTTCTTCTTCACAAATAAGACAGGTGCACCCCAAGGAGAAGAACTAGGGCGGATAAACCCCTTCTCGGATAATTCCTGGAGTTGGCTAGAGAGTTCTTGCATTTCCGATGGTGCGAGTCGGTAAGGTGATTTAGCCGCGGGGCTTGCTCCCGGAATCAAGTCGATTTTAAATTCTACTTCGCGTACGGGAGGTAACCCACTAAGATCATCGGGAAAGACCTCAGGGAATTCTCGTACGACTGGAACATCTTTGAGTTCCTTCTCCTTGGTTTGGTGTTGACTACATATGCCAAGAATGCCGGATAACTCTTACTTAGGCACTTCTAAGCCTTAGTACATGACATAAGCTTGAGTCCTTTGGAGGACCGTTCACCGAACACCTTCATCGTGTCACCGGAGGGTAAGGGCATGCGAATACACTTCTCGAAGCAGATGATCTCGGCATGGTTCTTGGATAACCAATCCATGCCAATAATAACGTCGAAACTTCCAAGCTTCATTGGAATAAGGTCGATAAGAAATTTATGGTTGTCGAGGCACAATAGACAATCGCGGATAACCACGTCGACGGTGATGGGTTCTCCATCAGCAACTTCGACGGTGAGAGGTCTCTCTAGATTTGAGCGAGGTTTAGAAAGTGTCGGCTCGAACTCTAAGGAAACGAAACTTCTATCGGCGCCCGAATCAAATAATACGTATGCATAGGTGTCATTAATAAGAAACATACCTGTATAGGTTTTAAAGGCACTTAAGGACACAAGTACGGAATTTTAAGAGAAATTCTATGGAGATAGGGTTGCAGTTTTTTTTTTTTACGTACCGTTCACCACCTCGTTGTTCGCTTGCGCTTGGTTCGCGTTGATGTTGAAAGCACGTCCACGAGCTTGTGGAACATTGCCCACAAGACGAGGGCACTTGGGTCGGTAGTGACCTGGTTCTCCACAGTTGTAGCAGACCCGATTTGGTTCCGTCACTGCGTTTCCCAATGCTCGGCGACACGTTGCCACAAGGTGCCCGTACTTGCCACATAGTGTGCAGATGCGACACGGAAGATTGCCCGGTGGTGATACCTACACGTGTTACACATAGGTAGAGGGCCCGCATAAGCCCTTGCCACGGGCACTTGTGCTGCCGGTGTAGCCCCGGTAGTACACTGTCTTTGGGGCGGTTTAAGAGCAGCCACGGCATAGTTCCGTGCCGGTACAAACTTCCGTTTCTTGTTATCAGGCTTGACCTCCTTGACCTCCTCGGGGGTCGTCTTCTCAGTCTTCTTGGCACCCTTTGCAGACATAGTGCCTGCTCGGATGTGGTTCTCCGTCAATTGGGCAGTGATGGTGATAGCTTCTTCCAAGGTTGCGGGCCGGCTACCCACAACGGCATCCTGAATCTGAGGCGGCACACCCTTAATAAATTTTTCCACGTTTCGGGAAACAGTATCCACCATGTGTGGCAGCAATATGCTCAGTTCATGATGACGGGTAGAATATGCCAGATGGTTCCCGCCATCCTGTTTCAAATTCCAGAATTCCTCCTCCAGTTTCTGGATTTCGCTCCTCGGGCAAAACTTGGCTATGGCTATGTTTTTGAATTCCTCCCAAGTTAAAGCCAAGATTGCATCGGGGCCTCGGTTCCTCTTTTCACTGTTCCACCATGTTAAGGCCCGTTGCTGTAGCATACTGGTGGCATACCTTACTTTGAGTGCTTCGGGGCACTCACAGTTGACGAAGGTGTTCTCCATCCCTTCAAACCACTCTAAGAGACCGGTGGCACCTTCCTTGCCACTATAACTGGGTGGCTTGCATGAACTAAAATGCTTGAAGGTGCAAGACTGGTTGTTACGCCGTTGGTTTGCACTATTTTCCCCTTGACCGTTGCTATTGTTCGTGACGTTTGCGATCATAGTGCTGCTGAGTTCAGCCACCATGGTCGGGATGACCGCAGCCATTTGCCGGGCAATCATGGCAGCAAGCTTACGGCCGGACCTTCCTCGGTTTCCGTGGTAACGAGACATGCTGGAAAAATACAAATTGGGTTAGGATCGGTTAAAGGATAATATGGGTGGGCAATTAAGGTAAGAATCATGAATTATACGGAATGATTTCATTTGGTGACGCATCACCATTTGGAAACGTTGACACGTCAAGATGAATTGACCCATTCACCTCAGAAACTCGTGTATGTTGGTCATAGTTTATCACTCATCCCGGAAATCCCCAGGTAGCATAACGGTTCCCTCAATGAGATTTATACGTATACGCTTGCCTTAGCCCGAGGGCCTTTTGCCAGAAAATCCAGAATACAGGTGTCTATGTACCACACTAGTTCTTTGGTTTATGAAATCAAAAATCTTGATGGGATATTTACAAGATTAGACATAAAGTCTAAAGAATTCCTATCAATAGATTCTACTTGGAGACGAGAATAAGTTTAAGAAATAGTAACTGTCGGGGAGAATTAACGTTTAAGATAAGTCTAGGGGAGACGGGTAACAATATGTAATCATGTAGAAAGGCACCTATGCTAAGGCATCACATTGCACATAATAAGGCATAGCGTTAGGCAGCATGCAAACGATAAGTATGTATTCATAAGAATACTATTCTATAAGGATCATGCATAAACTATAGCCTAGGTCACCATTTCTAATAACCTAAATCCCTATAGTTATGGGCTCTGATACCAATCTGTCACACCCCAACCTTGACGGCGGAAACGTCGAGGTGTGAGGATTAAGATTGTTCACAGCCACATAACGCTATGTTAAAGTATAAAATGCCATTAATCAATTGTTTTCAATCACCACATACATCAATGTCTCAAAATAAATCAAACAAAAACAAGAATTCAATCGTCTTTATTAAGCCTAGGTCCATGATCTAGGTTTATGCATTCCTTCAATCATTGCTAAGCTTGCACATTACCTGAAACATGTTGAAAATAAAGTCAACTAACTAGTTGGTGAATTCTCATGGTTTTAAATACAATAAGTATACAAAATGTGGCAATTCTAGTCAATGGTCACAAGATAGCAAGTATATAGAACATGCATAGTTACAATCAAGCCTCGACTGAATAATATGAATAAGCATGATTAGCTAAGTGTATTTGGTTCCCTAGTGCACAAGCATACGGCTCCTAGGAGTCGGCAATACATCGACTTTAGCACCAAATAGGCTTGTCAGGCCCAAAGATCTAAGACTTCGCTAGGCTAGCAATAGTTAATGATTGCACACGTATGTCACATCTCATATAATACTTAACATATCCAAACAACCACGACTATGTAAAGAATTGCACGTGTGTAATAAGTATCAAAGCGTGTATGTGTAAGTTTGTATAAGCAACATGTTTCACCCCGAAAGATGTGAAATAATCGTAAAGCGGGGCATAAGAACTCACATGTTTAATAAAGGAGACTTGTAGACGTAATAAGAATAACCACGAATAAGATTTCCAACACAAACGTCACAACGCACCTAAACGAAATAAAGTAGCGCGTTATAATTTGTTTGATGATTAATTGTAGGTCTAATAGGAGTTAATAATTATTCGTATTTATTACATGTTAATAACGTAATCGGTTAAATGTAACGAATGGATTATACTTGGTATAATCACTTGTTAGCGCGTAAGAAAAATAATAAATAAAACTTGATTAAATTGTACGTTAAACCGGTTTATAAGGATTGTATATAATAATTATGATAAGTGGTTTAGCTATTATAAGGAACTATATATAAATATATATATATTTATAGGTATAAGTAATTAAACACTTTAATTGTTTAAATATATATATAAATATATATACTAAACAATTATAATATTGTGTATAATAATCATAACAAGTGATTTAGCTATTAAAAGAACTATGTATATATATATTGTTTGAATATATATATATAAACTAGTTTTTTTTGCCCCGCGCGTTGCGCGGGGTCTTTCGTCATGATCCCAAATATCAAAACGCAAATGTCAAACAAAATGTAACGGTTACCATTCCAATGTAAAATCCTAAAGCGTGTAGAAAGGTAAAACAAACCCGTCACTACGACTCTCACTCCGTCGATAACCTTAACGGCTACTTCATCGTAATTCGTAAAAGTGATAAAATAATTTAAGAGCCACGTCTCAAACATAAACATTTATAAAACATTATAGCAGAAAGATAAACAATTTGCCATTTCAATTAATTTTAGCATTCGAAAAAATATTTTGTTAAATTAAAAAAAAATAGCATTTCAATTAGTCATGGCATTTTAAAATAATAAACCATTTACAAATGAAGTTTATTTAAAAAAAAGTACTGGGATGATTTTACTACGTTATAGAAATCTAATTAGAACTTTACTAATAATACCCAAATATAGTTAGTGTTTAAACCCGATCAAATTAGATTGCGTTCTTTAGAAGAGACTCGATGATACCGCGGCATCGCGCGGGTAAATCCACTAGTACATATATATATGGAGGGAGGTTCCCCTACAAATTAATTTTTGCCTAAGTATGCTAAGAAGTAATCTTAGCCTTCTAATTATCTAATTAAGGGCTAAGATCAAAGTGTAGAAAAAATAAGTAATCAAGGGTAATTTGGGTATTTTATTACATTACCTACAATTGTTGATTTTTTAAAATTTCCCCCCTATTTTTTTAAATGCTAATAACTTTTTCATACGACATTATTTTTTTAAATAAATTACATCATAAAATCAAGCATTTTTTTCTCTTTAATTTGAGTATACTATTACTATAGTTTTTTTAAAAAAAAAATCAAATTATGTGACGTTGTGCTACATTTTTAACGTTTTTGTGCTGCATTTCATAAAACAGCACAAGGCTGTGCTGTATTTCATAAAACAGCAAAAGGCTGTGCTGCATTTCATAAAACAGCACAAGGCTGTGCTGTATTTCATAAAACAGCAAAAGGCTGTGCTGCATTTTATAAAACAGCACAAGGCTGTGCTGTATTTCATAAAACAGCACAAGGCTGTGCTGCATTTTATAAAACAGCACAAGGCTGTGCTGCATTTCATAAAACAGCACAAGGCTGTGCTGTATTTCATAAAACAGCACAAGGCTGTGCTGTATTTCATAAAACAGCACAAGGCTGTGCTGTATTTCATAAAACAGCACAAGGCTGTGCTGTATTTCATAAAACAGCACATGTATTTCATAAAACAGCACATGTATTTCATAAAACAGCACAAGGTTGTGCTGTATTTCATAAAACAGCACAAGGCTGTGCTGTATTTCATAAAACAGCACATAAACAATATTGAAAACGTAAATCAAAACCATAACAGCAAGCAGCAAGCGTATAAACCTTAATAAAGTCAAAGTAAACACCAGATCTAAACAAATACGAGATGCCATAACAGAAATCAAAAAGCATAACAATCATCAACAGATCAAAGTTAAACACAGTGATATAAGCATGATGATGAAGATAGAGATGAAAATTATACCAGCATACTTTCCTCTGTAGCAAGACATGGTGAAATGTGAGATCTGAAAAGATGAAGAAAGTTGCAGAGAAAGAGGGGAAGATTCTAGAGGATGAAATCGACCAGCGACGGTCGTGGAATCCTCGATTGGTGGTCGGGAGTGGTTGTGATTTCAGTCGGAATCAGTCGATGGTCGATTGAAGATCCAATAAAGGTGTCGATGGTGGTCCTCAAAGGTCAACAGAGATGAGTGTGTTGTCGGTTAAAGGTGATTGAGGGTTCAAGAGTTTGAAATCGAAGGTAGACAGAAATGAGGTTGTGGTGGGATGGTTCGATGATATGATGTTGAATCTGATTGTCCACTGTGAACGAAATTTGTTCATCCGCTGTGGACTTGCTCGAGTTTGTTCATCCGCTGCGGTTTTGGTTAACGTCCGCTGTGGACTGAAAATGGTTGTCCGCCGTGGACTGAAAATGGTTGTCCGCCGTGGACTTTGAAAACCGTCCGCTGTGGATCAGAGACGTCCTGTGGGTTTGGTTCCTTGTGAATCCGCTGTGGACCCGAGACAGAAGATGGAACAAAAGCTTCAGGTGAAAGAGATGGAGAAGTTTGTGCTGTATTTTGATAAAGCTTTAGGGACTAATGAGTGTTTTAGGACCATAATGCCCCTTTAACCTTAATTTGAAGAGTGCCACATGTAATCCCCTTATTCCTTCTTAGGCAACTTAGGCAACTAATATTTCTTAGTTGAACCTTCACCTATATATATGTATACATATATATATACATATATGTATACATATATATATACATATATGTATACATATATATATATGTATACATATATGTATATATATATACACATATATATATACATATACATATATATATGTATACATATATATATGTATACATATATATATATATGTATATATATATATGTATATATATATATCTTATTATAATATCAACCCATATACCATCTTATCATAAAATGGAGTTCAAAAATATATATATCACAAAATGCATTGCATCTATACCGATGTTTGTCCGGAGGAAATTTGATAGTACGCTTTTTAAAATAATTGTGAGTTTAAATCAAATAAAACGTAGTTATGATGATTTTAAAAGTATACAGTTGTAATGTAGAGAGATTGTATGTTTATCAGTAGAAAGATTATGCTGATGTTTCAAAATTAACCCAAAAATTCATGTCGTTAGGGTGCTTAATCGTACTAAAAAACATACTCGATGAAAAGTGTGATCATGGTTCTGTTTAAGCTGATAGAACTGTTCGAACTTTAATGGGTTTAATTTCATAATCGACTTTTACAGATAAAATAGGTTTAAAATGTTTCAAACCAGATCAATCTGTTTTATTTGTAGCATAACCAAATAACAACCTGATCAGCTCAACTAATCGCGACACCACCATCGCGAGCGCACACCACCGTCGCGCAACCACAGCCTCCAAATCATCACCATCGCGCAACCACAGCCTCCAAATCGATCTGCAACCGCCGACCTTGCCTTCGATTCGCGCTGTTACGTTACGAGTTAAGAGGAATTGAAGCCTCCATTGCTTCCGATTGGATGAGAGGAGTCGAGAGGGGGAAGGGGGCTCGCCGGATACCCGCGCAGGTGGCCGGGATTGGCCGGATTCGAAGAGAACAGGGGGGGGGGGAAAGGGGTGTCGGGCCATCCATCAGTCGGGGCAGAGGGCGAGGTCGGAGCCGAGGGTGCGGGTTTGGAAGTAGGAGGGGCAGATGCTGAAGTCCATGAAGATGCGTTCGGTGATGGTGGTGTCTGGTGGGGGTGTGGCGGTGGAGAGGGAGGGAAGGGAGAGGGTACTATTCAGCAAGCCTATGTCACTAACATGTGTCTTTAAGAGTACTATTCATGCAAGTTGTAACTTGTAAATTCACACACGCACACATATATATATATATATATATATATATGTAATAACTGATATTATGCACTAACCTCTTCAGGAGTGATAGTGTACATCAAATCCTCGATTCTTCGAGCAAATTGAAAAAGTCGTTCAAATTGCTGCACAAATTTAAGAACAGTCATCTTCATTTACATGCAGTCCAAGAATAGATAATAATTAACAATATATACTAATAAACAACAGTCTAACTTACATAGTAGATAATCATACTGATATGGCGTGTGCAAGCATTCATAGGATTCACTGGCTTGATGATAAAATTTAGCTAAAGTCGGAACAACATTTGCCAAGTCATACAAACTGCATAAAAATGGCACTGGTCACCATACATTTTTAAAAGAAAATGACATTGTTATTATCCGTAGCAAAACTTGGTAAAATAGAAGTAAAATATTCTATTTACCCAATAAAAAATCATAACATTAAACATACTAATTTTCAAATTTATGACATTTATACCATTACTTTCAAACTTGCATTAGGATATGAGAATCTGAATTCTGAACTACAAGGAGAAATAATTGGTGTGACTGACATCATAAATTGTGTTTAATGAAAATAGGTAAATATGAAGCTTTAAGCATTTTGAATGGCATATTTGATATTAAATTTTTATTGGATAAAAAAGATATTATGCAGGTTTTCAGAGCTATATCTGAAATTAACCCGTAATGAAACTACATGGCTTTTGTAGTCACTTTAATGCATTAACTCTTTAAATAAAATAAAAAATTTATTGTGGATACTGATCTGCCCTATATGTCACCTGTATAAAATAATATTTACCTGTTCTGGAATGAAGCATAGTTTTCAAGAAGTATAATATCAGCATACTTTGGGTCTGTCTGAGCAATTTTATCCAGAGTCGCAAACATCACGCCAATCTGCCAAACAATATTCAATTAGTCACCAATAATTATATGCAAAACCAACAATTTAATCTTACTAAAAAATTAAACATGGTGACAGGTAGAATTTTAGATCAACAGGGGTACTTACAAACTTGACATATGCTTGGTCAACTAAATCTCTAGACTGTCCCTGGATATACTGTTCCATGCGTGTAGCAAGTGTAGCAAATCTAAAAAGAAAAAAGAAAAATAAAATAAAATAAAATAAAATAAAACAAAATAAAATTCAATAATCAATGAACAATGATGCATAAACATAATAAATATCTAAAAATAATCAGATTAAACAAAATTTGTTTATATAGGCATTAAAAACTGATTATTATAACTTGATATTTATCTAGTTTACCTGGGAATGTATGACAAGACACCCATTTGTCGAACGTTTCTTTCATTCCTTTCAATCTGATGACAAGCTTCATCTACAAACTACATTTCAAGTTACAAATCAGAAAGAAGCATAAGTGAACACGGGTCAACAAAGAAGCCAAAACATACGCGCGTAAACTGTGCAGTAATCCTTTCTTCCAGTGCATCAAGTAAAAGGCGCACATATCCGGCTGCATCTGCTTTCTGACCAGAAATATACTTTTCTGTTATGCCATGCATCGATATGCATCGTAAAGGATCAATCTTGTATGCCCAATCAACAACAACATAAAAATCCTCCTGAAAATCAACATAATTATTTTAAATCATAGTTAACTAATGGAGCTTTCAACGGTTCAACCAGAATACGAAAAAATGGGTCAATTCAGCTTTTGTTTCATCTCAAACGTGTCTACAAAATATTGCTAGAAACAATGCCTACTTTCTCTAAATATAACAAGGCACAAATCTATATTGGCATGTACTCCTAAAATTGTCAGGTAATTTATAAAGTCAAAGAATGGAGTTCATTGCGATTGTATGTACAATCCTCAACCTATGTAGAAGATTTAAAGAACACAATATAAAAGTCCCTAACTTGGTGCTATTTGGCCCATCTGTTTTGATTACTGATGATCAACAGTCCAAATATAAATCGCTCTAGCTTCTTATCTTCAACAATTCATACAACAGTTACATGATAAGCACAATCACAGGCTCATGATTAGGGTTTAAACCCACAACAATCATTAATCACTGAACTCACAGATGGTATTAATAAGGATGAAGGTTAAAGAAAACCTTGGTTTTGGTCTCGATTTTGACCTCAAGAGATTGGATCCTGGTGGATAGAACACCGGTGAGATACTGACCGGCGCAAGGGTTGAAGAAATTGAGGCCTGGTTGAGCCAATTTCTCAAAGCGACCCCATTTTTCAACAATCCCCACGCTAGCTTGATCGATGCAACCTGCAAACACACACGCTGTGTTCCCCATCAAATCCCACGATCTGATTTCTCTGGGTATCCTGTATCTTATATATATATATGTATACACAGAGGATATCCGATTGAAGATCTGTGTGCAAAGAGATGTAGAAATGCTTCGCGACAGGCCGAAGGGGGCGGTGGCGACGGGGGCGAGGTGGCCACGGAGGCGAGGTGGCGACGGCGAGGTGGCCAGGTGGCGACGGCGAGGTGGCGACGGTGGCTGAAGGGGGCGGTGGAATTGTGGGGAGGAGGAATGGGTTACTGTAGCTAAAGTTAATTTCTCCCGCGCGTTGCCGCGGGAGCTTAATACAATTACTCGCAAGGGTCTAAAATTTTCCTGCACATAAGTAACGCTCATAATGTGTTACAGGAGAAGTTGAATGGTAAAATAAAAATAATTTAGAAATACCTGGTTCGTGAAGACCAAATGGCGACATCAAATTTCTCGAAGCAAAATACTAAAAACTCATCCAAGAAGGGTCTCTTGAATACTACATTCAAACCAATATCCGGCTAAACATTCACAGCATAAAAGTATCCAAATATTAATGTATAATAATATATTAGTCCATGTATTCAATAACTACATTTAAAATCATACCTACCTTGTCCATTAGAGAGACAGCAACATTAGAAAAGCAAGGGAACGTAGGCACAAATGGTTTTAGTGTCACCCGAATGGCTGCAGTTATTTGCATATCTACTAACTGAACTTTGATTGGTAGATAGAACACATTTAACACGAAAATCATGTTGGGATTTCCAGCCCATTTAGCCTGTAGATCAAAGACCAGACTGTCCTCGTTTAATTCGTGTACTTTCATGCCTGTCAAGTTAAAAATAGCAGCTTATAATTGTTATACAAACTTGCTGATTATATCGCTTACTGGAAACATTTGGAGCTATAATGTGTGCATTAGTAATTAATGAACATACCTTAAACTATAGGCGGAAGACTTCCAAATGTAAGGCTTTCAAAATCCATGGATCTTATAAAATACATGCCAATGTATTCAGAGAATATAGGTTCACACATGCTTTTTATCATACCACATATTGCCTATACGAGATTGAAATGGATGTGAGACGTGTCACTTCTTGTACATAACAATCTGAAAAAAGATTCAAAAAGTGTCCAAATTTGTGTCACCTTATCGAGGTAAGGCCACATATCACGAATTACATCATTTAACCAATCAAGCTGTATAATCACAAAGAAGCCATGTTATGTTGCATTGTTCTTGAAAATATTTATATGATCAGTAAGAATGTTTAACTTCAGTGCTCACACGTTCGTAGTCGGGGTGCTTTACCCATAATGGAAGCTCTGGTAAAATATCAAGCAATGAATCTTTATCAAATTCTTGGATCGGCCTAACGAATGGATTCTGCAAGTGTAGGTTGAGAAAGCTCTAATTGAACATATGAACACAATATTATAATTTATAAGATAACATGATATTGCCAGTGAGTTGTGATTGATACAAAAGAATACCAAATTTAAATGGTATGTTCAATTCTAATGAGCAAAAGTAACAATATGTGCTTATAGACTCCTCTCTAATAGCTTATTTGAGCATATGAGCATGAAATATCCTCTTCTATGAAGCCCCTCTGTAATTCAATCGAATCATCCATTGGACTGTTTCACCTTTCAACTTAGAAGTATGTTTTTCGATCCTAGCTTACTTAGTGGATTGAACAATGGTTAACCACTGATTAATTTCAGTTTTTATCAATCACTTTCCATCAACACCTAAACCAACTAAACATAATTCCAAACCAAAACAACATTCTAAACCTTAAAGGAACAATCTTGTAACAACACATTTGCTTACCAGAAAGATCATAATCGAACTCCGTATCGCTATTACAGAACGGCTTCGGCTGACGATTGAACAAAGTGACAATATAGTTGCAGCCCACTGCGACGGCGATGGCGACGGATACGACGGCGATGAGCTTGAAAAACTCCACCTTCGACGGCAATAAGCTTAAGGGTGGTTCGATTGAAGGTAAAGTTTGTACGGGGGAGCATTTAGGGTTTCTTATTCGCCTTTTGGGAGTAGAAGCCATTGTTGTTTTGAACTTGATCGATGTGAGCTCACATTGGATGCTTTCATCTTCTTTAATAGAAATGAAGATGGTGGTGTAGTGTATGGATTTGGGAATCGATGATGTGGATCTGGTGGTTGTGCGACGATGATGGATCTGGCGATGATGAAGATGGAAGATGTTGATACGGTGGAGGCGGCGGCGGTGGAGACGGCGGATGACGATGGTGGAGAAGGGCCGGCGGTGGAGGAGGCCCGGCGGTGGAGGAGGCCCGGCGGTGGAGGAGCGCCGTCGGTGGAGGAGCGCTCCGTCGGGGGAGGTGGAGGAGCTACTGTAGTACTGTAGCTAAAGTTTATATCTTTAATATATATAATAATATATAAAACAATTATAATATTGTATAATCATAATAAGTGATTTAATTACTAAAAGAACAATATATATAAATATATATACATAGGTATAAATAACTAAACAATTTAATTGTTTGAATGTATATATACATATACATACTAAACAATTATAATATCATTTTAAGTGATTTAGTTATTAAAAGAACTATATATAAATATATATATATAGGTATAAGTAACTAAACAATTTAATTATTTAAAAATATATATACATATACAAGTATTATGTTTACTCATTTCTTTTGTATTTTTAAAACTAAAATAATGTATTTATAAATACAAAAGTATTTTATAAAAACAAAATTAATTTAGTCATAAAATTAATTAATATAGGTATAAGTAACTAAATAATTTAATTATTTAAAAATATATATATACATATACAAGTATTATGTTTACTCATTTCTTTTGTATTTTTAAAACTAAAATAATGTATTTATAAATACAAAAGTATTTTATAAAAACAAAATTAATTTAGTCATAAAATTAATTAAACAAAAGAAAAAATATAATCTACATTTTATAAATTTAATTTTAGAAATTTTCAGAATTTAAAAAGGTTGAATAATTAAAAGAAATGAAAAGAAAAGAAAAGAAATCAAAAAAAAAAGAAGAGAAAAAGGGGACAGGGGGCTGCCCGGGGTCGAACCCGGGTCTCCCCTGTGAGATGGGGTGCGGGAACCAGTGAACCAGGGCCGAGGCCTTGGTTTCACTTGGTTTGTTTTAATTTTAAACTCAGCCTCCCAGGTTTCCCCCTTTTCTTATGAACCATAGGTTCAACCGGATCAAAATTGACCCTCGATTCGGTGTTAATCACCTAAATCGTCATAGGGCTTTTGATCCTTGATCAAAAACGAGTAGAATACAGGTTTGGATTACCTGTTTTGATGGGGTTTTGAGTGATATCGAGTTCGGTTTAGGTTTCGGGTGTTCTTGGGTTGGGGTTTTCTGATCGAGAAGGTTTTTGGTGAAATTGGAGGTTCAGGGAGTTTAGGAACTCCACAATGAACCGAAAGGCCACAATATATAGCCTTGATTTCACGTGTTCGAGCTTAACTCGTTCGATTTGAAACCGCGTTCGAATTTACCAAAATTATCAGATTCGAGCTGTTATGATGCGTAATTGGTGGGTTGATTAATTTGTTAAACCGCGTATTAGCTTAGGGAATGATTGATTTGATTCAATTTGTGATTTTAAACATGATTTGATTCGAATTTTTTAGAATTTTGATTTGGTTTTGATTTGGAAAGGGTACGAGCGCGAATTTCGATTTTGGAGTTGGGCTCGGGTTCGAAACCCATAGTCGAAGGTGAGGGGCCGGTTAATTTGGTCGAAATCGATGTTAAAATGGTTGTTTGAAGCTCGCCGGAGCTCCCGCCGGCCGGTGACCGGAATTACGGGGTAGAAGGGGGGTGGTTTGGGAAATTTACACAATTGGCCCCTCTTCTTTCAAATGTTTATAATTTCATGTTTTAAACTTTTATTCAAAGTTTTCAAAATGGCAAAACAACCCCCTGTACTTTAAATTCTAAGTTTTATTATTATTATTATTATTATTATTATTATTATTATTTATATCATTATTATTATTATTATTATTATTATTATTATTATTATTATCTATTATTATTATTGTTATTATATATTTTTTTTTATATATATATAAAAATTTACTAATGATGCTATAAAATGGCATAAATAAACCGAACAAAAATACAGGATGTTACATTTTAAATGATAAAAAAGTTCGATAGTGCGGATTTAATTTAATTGTCATTGCGGTTTTAGTGCGATTGTGGTGTGTAAAGCTACCGAAATCGTGCGCAGACAGCGGGGAAGAAGAAGGTGGTCGACCAATGTTGCACAAATGGTCCCTCAACTTTCCCTTGTTTATTATTTTATGCCAGATTTTATGTTTTAAGTTTCTAAATTGGCAATAAAGCCCCCTAGACTTCTCTTTTTAAATTCATTAAATTTTCAAGTTGTTATTATTGATATTATTATCATTTTTCTTAGTTATTATGGTATTATTATTATTATTAATATTATTATTATTATTATTATTGTTGTTGTTGTTGTTATTATTATTATTAAATTATTATACATTCAAGTTTAAAGTCTTAAAAGACGTATTAAAGCAATATTCATAATTCATGACAATGGTCCTTACAAGATCGAACGACGTTAAATTTTTTTATTAACGTAAAAATACGAGATGTTACATGAAAGAAGCAAACCCGGGAGGAGCAGACTGGTGGAAATTGGAGGCAAGGTGGGCCTGTTGTTGGTGATTTTGGGCCAGGGGGTCGAAATGGGCTGGGTTAGATGGATATGGTGATGGAGGGGGCTGCCACATGGGCTGTGGCTGATGGGTTTGGGAATAATAGTTTTGGGTTGCTGTGTTGGGAGTTTGTTGTGAATATTGGCCCAGATGAGAAGGTTGTAAACTATGGCCCGGTCCCCAAAAGTTGTTTTTGTTGAAGTTGTTACCCCGACCACCATATGGGTTACCCCTGCCCATGGTGCGACCGTCTCTGTTTGGCGAACCGCGGCCCCGAGATGCTTTGATCGGATCATAATTTCGACCTCGATAACCATTTGGGTACGGAGGTCGACCGGACTCGCCTTGTTGCGGGTTGTTGTTCGTGGTGTTAGCCGGTGCGTTTTGGGTGTGAATGAAGGCCGTATCTCGGGTAGTACTTAGACGAGTAGCTTGTCTTTGTTGTTCGGATTCGATCATCCCCCTAGCGTCGTCCCAAGTGGGTTTGTTTTGGTTGATCATTGCTCCGACGGTATCGTACTCGGGTGGTAGGCCACGAACCATTTGGATGACGAGACGGGTTTCCGTGACAGGTTGATCTACATCGGCAAGTTGGCTAGCTATATCTTTGATGGTGGTGCAATAGTCATCGAAGGATTTGCAAGATTGTAGAGTGGTGTTTATGAACTTTTGCTCCAAAGTGGCGGCCCGAGCATGTTTATTGTTGAGAAATGCTTGTTGAATCCTCAGCCATACATCACGTGTTGTTTTCTCCATGATGTCTTCATCAAGAATACGACCGAGCAGGTCGTCTGAAATAGAGTTGCAGATCCACTATATGATTAGTGCATCTAGTTCTTGCCATGCGGGGTATTTGGGATCGTTTTCATCGGGTGGTGCGGTGCCATCTATATGGGAGAGAACCTTGTATGCACGAAGATGAAGTTTGAACATTTTCACCCATGCATTGTAGGTGACTTTCTGGCCATCGAGAACGCGGAGCTTGGTGGTGATGTTCGTAACAGAGTATGCGGGGTGTAAGGGGGTTTTGTCGTTGGTGTTGGGTGGGTTGTTAACTGTACCATCATCGGCCATGGTTCGGTGGAACCCTAGTTGCAGCCGTAGGGTATGGGGAAGAAGAAAAAATTATGCTTTGATTATCATAAAGATCATCGTTATTTCATTGATTTGCAAGGATACAAAAGACTTGAATATATATCATACACTCCTAACAAACTTAGCCATTAAATAAGGAATGATTACAAACAATAACCCACTAATATATATCGAGATATATGACAATAATACTCAATATATATGAGAGCTAATACTAACATGCTATGGTGGTCTTTAACTAACTACCTTGTCGTAGAAAAAAGAGTCAAACATGATAAAACGTTACTAATCCTAAATCATCTTATGCGGACCATTTAAGCCGGTAGATGATGCGGAGCTAAATTGATAATTGTTTTATCCAATATTCGTTCTTATCACCAGCCCATTAACACATGACATATAGTCTGATGGTACAAACGTTAGAGTATTTTATTTAAGATGGTATGACTTTAAGTCTCCTTATGAACAAATGGTACATGTTTGCCGGGTGTGTGAGTTTGTTAAAAAAAATTACCAGCCCCTTAATATGAGTAAACCTAGATAGTACGAGACTACGAGGCATAACAATTAATGCTTGCCACGTGTAATGATCAGGAGAAGAAATGTACACATTTTGTCCAAGATGGTTAGAAGATAACTTGATGTTAAGAGATTTAACATCAATAGCTTTTAGTTGCTCAAACATGAAAACTGTGTTCGTATAACTTATTATACAAGTAATACAATATTCAAACTTCAAATGTTACCATATCCTATTGAATCCCATGACGGGTCATTCCTCTACACCCTACAATTTATAATATACACGAGTCGTATCAAAATTCTACTATTCAGTGGTAGTGTGTGATGAATCTGATGACATGGAAGAGCAAGGTGTAACAAGAGATGAACTTTCAGGTGACTTCCTGCACACAGGACAAGTGGCGTTTAATTTGAGCCACTCGTCTATACAATCCGCATGAAAATAGTGATTACACTCCGGGATGGTCCTTACTGCATCTTTCGGCTCATAATCTGAAAGGCATATCGGGCAAGTGCCATCATCGTCTTTGGGTAATCTACAACTCTCTCCCAGTATGGTTTTTGGGTAGGACTCTATTGTGGGCCTGTCTAGGCCGGTTGTTGAAGGCGGCTGCGGGGTGATTGCTATAGAGAAAAGGTCAATACGTTGGCGTTGACCGTTATTATAGCTCCTTGCCTTGCCAAATGCATAGCACACGAGCCCAATGATGCATGCAAGTGCTGGTACACCGATTCCTATGCTTAGCCCATACTTGGCACTCTTCGGAATACCTATAAGAAAGAAAATAACAATGATTAAGTACAGTAGACGATTTCAACTCGTGTACTTATAGACATTGTCATTTGGGTTTATCTCTTAAAGAAAAACATGCCAAAAGCGTTCAATGTGTGTTTATTATGCATAAAACCTCCTAAATCACATATTCATATTATTAGAAAAAGAATGTTGTTGAAATAATAAGATTTTCAAAACCAAACTGGACACAACATATTTGCAGAAAAGGTCAAATGTTCTAACAAAATGTGTTTGGGTCAACCTGATCAGACCCGCTTTGGCTTGTTACCCAACCTGCTTGACCCGTTTCTTTTGCCACCGATACAAATAAGCAACTATCCAAATGGATGCCGTCTTCTAGACTGTTCTATTTAAGGCAATTTTTTCATATTAATGCTCTAATCTAAATCAAGAAATCAACCAAAAACAAACAAGATGTCCTAAAGGAGTTTAGAGGGTTTAAATGTAAAGACTTTGAATTTGAATTAACTGTTTCTTTAAACCCATTTTAGGAGGATAATGGTATCATCGGAGCTGGAAGCCTGGAATTAATTGGACAGTGATTGCAAAGTCAAATCTAACTTTGTAATTATCATCAACTGGATGCTACCATTAAGTCAATTTTGTGCCTCGTTTATATGGCCAGTCTGGTAGCTACGGTCTTACTTCTATGCGTCTAATATTGTTTACTTTCATTCAAGTTGAAGTCAGATATTCAAATCATCTATATTATGGACTTAAATATTTATCATTCTCGGGATTTTGATGATTGTTTCTTGAGACTGACCATGTAAGAGTTGAATGAAACATTAAAAATTAACTAATGAAAGAAAAAATTCTGTTAAATTAAGAGTTAGAAATGACCCACAAAAAATGGAAGTCACAATGATATTCAAATGAGAATACAAAGTATGACTAAACAACGCACCAAACTTGTGTTATATCTATAGTTATTATATTTCAGGTTTTCATGTATTACCTTATACTCCCATCTTATGCTGAAAGTGTATATTACTATTTAAAATCAAGGTAAAAGAATCTTAAGAGTTCTAATATACAAATCACCTCAAATCATGCTTGATATGTTACTTGTAGCAATTGAATACATACAAACACCAAGATCAAATCTCTGACATACGAATTAAATAGTGGCCATAACAAAAATGAAATGCCTCCTTCCATATAAGATCATACAGGCAAATACCTAGACGAAAACATGCTATATTTGGGAAACAACAGCTACAAAAGATAATAGATGGGTGTGTCATCAATGTTTACGATTAACTAAGTAAAGTATTTTGTTCGATACGTCATCTTAAGTCATTTTAGTCACGAATTATGTAAAGGATTTATTCTGATGAAATCTCACAAATACTTTTGAGTTTATATGTAAACATATTCATATGGTGATTGAGCAAAGCAGGAAAAGAGGATCATAAATAAGAGAATATAAAAGTATAGTTCATCTTCTATAAAATATTGAAATACTAAGACCATACGCAACGTCGCAACAGGACGCATATGAGGCGCCCGTGAGATGATGTGAGCCATCCGTTGGATGGGCAGGCATTGGAGGAGGGCGCCCGCAAATGGGAAATCCTTCTATAAAGGTGGGATCAGGCGGGTTTTGTCATTTTGTGAGAGGGGACGAGAAGAATGCCACCCGTGAAGAAAAGGAGAGAGTGAGCCAGTCAGGCAGTGCTGACATGGACGCGTTGTCCCCCCCTCCCGCTGGAGATGGTCTAAGTGACATATATATTGCCAAAAGTAGAACAAGCTCAACATGAAATTGGCATTCAATTGGGACCATCACAGAGAGTAGTGAGTACCTATTATAATTCTATCATGCTGATTTAGCAAATTTTCATTTGATGGACGATGCAATTCATTACTAAACAGTTTTGGTCAAATGTTTAAAAATAGCATTCTATATTAAGCAGGCAGGGCATTTTTAGGAGTAAATAGCATACGAGTTAACTGCTTGATTGCTTCATGAAGCTTGCTGAAATGGTGAATGTTCAGAAACCAAATTGAAAAGGTAAAGGCATATTCAACAAGCAGCAACACAGCTTCAAGAGCAGTACCTTGTGCACAAAAACAAGTACAGTAAAAGCAACTCACCATGGGAAGAACCGAAGCAAACCGTCTCTCCATCACTCTTCAATCCACAAGTCCTACCATCAATCTCACAAGATCTACAAAACGGCCTAAACCACATCAACGTCAATTCGTTCCTGATATCAATAAACCGCCTCGTCGGCACCGAGATCGTCGTTATATCCTCGCAACTCGCCGGAATATCTCCGAACGGAATCCACACCGTCCGCACAGCGTACACCGAGTGATTCACGCTCCCTAAGCAAGGAAACGGGAGCATCGCCATCGGCACCGTCTGAAACGTGAATCCCGAATTCTGCGACGAACAGTTGAAAAACGTGTAGCTCTCTATAATACTGAAATCAAACGGCGTACCGGTGAGATTCACACCAACGATTCCCTCCGGCGAGCAGAAATCAGGATCGACGGTGATAACCTGCGAAATCGTCACTAGATCACATCATATACTTCGAATTCATTCAATTCAACTCCAGTTAACTGAAATCAAAAGCTCAAAACAAAAAAAAAAAAAAAAAAAAAAACCTAAGTGGATCAAAACCTGTGAGGCGTATGAGATATGCTTAACGACGAACGATCGGGACGACGGAAGCTTGATAACTGTTTGATTCCTCTTGTTACACGACAGATCAAAGCCGGAGAAACCGCATCGGGCCGGTTGACGGCCGCGGAGGCGGAAGGGGAACCGGACCGGCGGTCCGGTGGGGCTGCAGGTGGCCGGAGGGCAGTCATCGTCGCCGGAGATGGAGTTGAATAGGAAGAAGAAGAGTAATGCTAGGGTTTTCTTCTTCTCCATAGGGTTGTAGGGTTTGGCCACCATTGTTAAAGTGAAGAATCTGTGCTTCAATGGTGGCGATTGATGATTATCGACTCCATGGAAGGTGATGCTAATGCTATTTGAGGCTTTTGCTTTTTTCTATTTTTTTTTTTTTTTTTGCTCTTGTTTCACGCGCTTAATTGCTTGTTATTAACTCATAATTTTGTTTAGGAAATGGTTAAGATGCTTTTATTTTTTTAATGATTATAATGTTTCTAGTTGTGTAAAAAAATGTAACAATGGATAATGTTTCGCAAACTGTACAAAAATGAGTCTTACAGATCTTTTAAAAATTAATGTGATATTTTAAAAAGATTTTGAGATTTGCTTCTTTTATTTAAATCTTGTTTAATCAACGGTGTGCTTTTTAGTTTTTACTTTACATTAACTTTATTTCCAAAACATCATACTTTATAATTTTCATAATTTAAGTTATAATCATTTAGTTAGAATAAAATGTTATATTACTATTTACTATCTCCTTAAGATAACACCAGCTAAATTGTCTGTTTAAAAATTAAATCAAACATAATCAATGCTTTTGACCTTAAAATAAGAGAGTGACTTTATTATTTAAACAAAAAGCCGAATCATAACAACAAAATTAAAATATAAATGATAGAAAATAACTGAGTCATGCTAAAAATCAAAATTTCAATTATACATTTCTAGGTTTCATGGTTTATAAAAATATTTAACAATAAAAAATAACTGACTAAAAATCAGATTTTCTATTATGTTTTTCTAGTTTTTATGGTTTAAATATATTTATCTATGAAAATAAAGTTGACATGATCAGATTAAAAGGTAGTTGAAACTTAATTATTTTTTATTAATAATTTTTTATTAATAAATTATTATACCAATGACTGAAAATATCAAATGATTTGAATATTCATATCAAGTTAATTGGAAAGATAATATAAAAGTCGAAAGCGTTGACAATGAGGACTTATTAACATAGTTAAACCAACGTATGCTTACTTCTATTAACTATTGTATTATGTGTGATACACTATATACAATAGTAAGCGATAATAAACTATATAGTATATTAGTATGTTATAGGAAATGTTGATAATGCATACACCTAGTAGCACGAAGTGAACTCTTACGGTTGAAAAGGGGTGATAATTTTAACACGAGAAAGAAAGTAATTAAAAGTGTATATAATAAGTTAAAATTAGTTTTCGCCAAACTCGTTAAGGGCTATGTTCAATCTTAAATAAATATTAATATCAATATTAGGTAGTAAATACTTATCTCATCTTATGTATATTATCAAAATTATTATTAGGTTTTAGTTCGTGTCTAAGTTTTGTCTTATCTATAATTATATACTATCTAATTATTATTAGGCTTTAGTTCGTGTCTAAGTTTTAAGTAATAAAATAGTAGATACTTAACTTGTGTAAAAACAGATCATGTTTGGTATTGTTATAATAACCCTATAGAATCAACTAACTTGTTTACTAAATCGATCATGCTTGATTTTAATCATGGACAAGCATGTTCACCGACCAACACACTTAAAATTGGAACAAAAATATTTTATGTGTTTAACACGTTTATAATTTAAATATCATGACACTTAAAAGGTTGAATACAGCTTGGTTGAGTAGTTACATATAACTCCGTTGGTATTTAAACGGTTAACGAATAGCATTTCACTGTTTTAGGTGAGTAGTATCAACCCTCCAATATATCTACCAAAATCTGACATGAACTACCACCCAACTGAGAACATTAAACATGTGTTATTTGATTCATAGCTCATTAGTTAAATCATGAAGCTATAAATGCTTTTTTTCTCTTCAAATAGGAGTAATGATGTTTATTGATTATCTTAATAAAAATAACGAGTCATACACCTGTCTAACCATACATACATCACAACTAATTTATGTCAATCTGTTAACGGAACTCGAACCATTACTCTCAAATTTCAATACTTTAACTTTAAGTAGTTTTGTCATTTAACCCAACGCTCCCACCCTGAGTTTTTAATAATCCATATGTGTATTTTTATTTATTCACGTAGGTGCATAACAAGCCAATTTTAAACCTAATACATCTATTTGACTTTCATCAAATGAAGTTGAATTGAAAGCTTTTTTATGTCTATTCCTGAAATTTTAACACAAACCTATATTTATCTGATACTACACATGAATCTGTTACGTTATTATTTATAATAAAACCTGAATTATCAATTTTATTAATAGAGACATTATTATATACACACTAAATATCATTAGACTAAAACTTGTTTGTTTTTATATCTACTTTGTTTTTGCTTATATATTAGTTACAAAAGGATATTGTAATTCTGACATGTTTGAGTTTTTTATATTCTTGTTATCAAAATTTAGTGATACTATTTTACAAAATTCTAAATAAAAGTGATCGAAACGATATAATAACACAGTGGTAACAAAATATCTAAATTCACTAGTGTTATTATTATTCAATGAGATTGTTAGCATTATGGTTAACAGCTTATTTTTAAAATAAAATAAAAAATCAGTCTTCATCACCAACCATAATATTGGATTTTTAATTATCTACCAACTAAAAAAAGTTATATATGATGAAGTTATTAGTAATTAACAATTTAACAATTTTGTAATCATCAATCACCAGTTCACCACCTACAAATAGATGATTGAAAAGTCGTCTATCAACAACTTCTTATATGATTAATATAATCGTATTATATTTACGTTTGCAAATAGTAAATTAAACACTTACAAAATAACATAAAAAAAATAGATTAGGAATGTCCAAGCAGCCATCCCGATCTCATAAATTTATGATGCTTGAAGGAACTACTTTTTTCAAATAGTAAAGGGTCCCTTTATTTAGACACCCCTTAATTTTAAATCAACACCCCTGTATCCTATACGTCGCGTATGGGTCCATACGCGGCGTATAGGGTACATTGTTGATTTAACGTTTTATACCCTATACGGCGCGTATGGATCCATACGCGGCGTATAGGGTATGTTGTTGATTTGACGTTTTATACCCTATACTCGGCGTATGGGACCATACGCGGCGTATAGGGTTTGACATTTTATACCCATACGTGACTTATGACCCATACGTGGAAGAGCTATACGCCGCGTATGGAACCATACGCGGCGTATAGCTTATATATTTATTTTTTTTTAATTTTTTGAGTTTTTATTTTAATATATACATAATTTGAATTAAAATTATTTAAACAATACAATATGAATACAATAATAAAATTAAAATTAAAATATATAATTCGCATATTACAAATTATAAATTAAAATAAATTTATATAAGTCGGGGGTTCTCGGTTATTCTCTATTATTGCGTTGTATTCCGAGATACGAATCCTATACATAATCTCCCATTCTGCAGCACGTACGCTTCGGTTAAGAATCCAAAGATTACTTAATGTTGGCATCGGATAATCTCCTTCTAACTTAACGTGGACGAAATGATTGTTGTTGACATGAACAATCGACACGACATGATGAGTCATGATAGTTTTCGGATCAGCCCATAATGGGAAAAATGTTTGACAACCATTATTGCTTAGTAAATGAAGAATAACCCCAAACTTTTGAGCAACCACTAATCCCGTATACGGCATTATCATCCAATGTTCTTCTGGTGCAGGTTCCACACTTTGCCAATCGATGGTGTGACGTAATTCGTTATACTGTCCGGGGTACAAAGTATCGAAAACTTCTCTGTACTCCAATTCATGTCTGTCCAACTCTTCTAAAAGCTGTGTCCGCACATACATCCACTTATTTTCGTCAAACCCTAAGCCTAAAGCTATTGATCGAAAACCACAATTCCCATCGGGTCGGACATCTCGTATACGTGAAATATACTGATGAAAGATTGACGGAATCCAATTTTTTAACCTGTTTATATTGTTTAATTGGTGATCTCCGACAATCGAAGAAAACTCATTAGTACCCCGTGATACTTTAGATGACGTTGAACGACTACGTTGCATGGCAGGCTTCTGGGGCTTTACAGCTGAACTTGTTCTTCCGGAAATGTGAGACGCAATAAACGAGCTATGTCTCGGCATGTCGCACGTACTTTGTTGAGTGTCGTACTTTTGTTGTTGAACCTTTAACGTTGGACGACCGCGAATATCTGTTTGAACAACAGGCGCTTTTTTGTTATTTTTCCATGGATACATAATTTTTTTTATTTTTCCACCAAACTAAATTTACAGCTGCGGGTTGTGTCATTATTTGTTGTTTCACCCGTTCCATTTCTTCTTCAACATCAACTTTTTCATCCACCGTATATGATGGCTTAATGTTATCAAGCTTCGTCCAAAATACGTCAATTGCATCTAATGGAATTTTAGTGCCTGCATTATAAAGTATAAATTAATACATAATTTGTCACTTTAATAGAAAAATGATAATGATGGAGCGACTATTACCAGAATGTTCATATTTTTCCAGCCGACAAGCACAAGGCAAGCCACAACTAGTGAAAAGATGACAACCACATGTTGCATTTGCAGAGCGCATCACATGCAATTTAGTGTTTTCGGCAACTAATAAATCAAGAGCTATGTGTGAAACCTTGCCTCTTAAGTAATCAAATAGCGGAAGTTTATGATGATTCATGGTTTTAATTTTGCTTGTCTCAAAGCTTTCTTTTAAATTTACCTCTTGTGCGTTCACCAATTGATCTACAAACTCCACAAGTCTATCCAGTGAGCTATTTGTTGATTTAAGATATCTTTTTAAATTTGCATGTTGACTCTCCACCCTATTTGTTGTGCGTTGGCCAAAATTGCGGTTCAAGTTAGTCCAGGCTGATACAAACATTTCTTTGTAACTCTCTAACCAGTTTCTGTTTATATATGACAATACCTCTGAAAATATAATAAAACATAATTAAATTATATATTGAAAATATAATAAAACATAATTAAAATATAATAAAAACTTACTTTCTCGATTCGCTTCAACTAATCGTTCGTAAAGAAGGTTATAGTTATACTCGTAAATCTCCGCCGTGGGAGACTCACACAAACGTGCCCATGCATATTTAAACTTTCTCCAGTCATCTTTTGTAAAACTTGCTTTACAGTGTTTCGCGATATTTTCATCAATATGCCACCTGCATAAACACTTTGAAGCATTCGGTAACACTTTAACACATGCGTTCATTAAAGCGAGATCTCTGTCTGTTATTATGACGCGCGGCTCCATACACTTGCTTAACGTATCTTTCAATCTATTAAGCACCCATTCAAAATTATCTTCCCGTTCTTTGCTAATAACGCATGAGCAACACAAAATGTCTTGTGTGTGGAGGTCACACCAACAATCTGAACAAACAGAAGCTTGTACATGTTTGTTTTATATGTAGCGTCTATCATCAGCACGTGCGGAAATGCACGCCAAGTGTCGTATGATTTAGGATGACAAAAAAATATATCTTCTACGACATTAGTATTGTAACCACCTGTATTTCTATATTCACTTATGTAAAACATTTGTTAATAATACAATCACGGGTATTCCAATTATAAAGTTTGAGATAATAAATAATAATAATAATAATAATAATAATAATAATAATAATAATAATTATAATAAATATAATAATAATAATAACAAAATAATACTACTATTGATAATAAGTAAGGATTATTAAATATATATATATATATATATATATATATATATATAAACATGTATTAAAAATATTGATTTAAAAGTCCAGGGGGTGAATATGCAATTTATGAAACTTAAAACCAAAGTTTGAACATAAAATAACAAGTTTGAAATCGCAGGGACCATTCTGTAATTTTTTTTAAAAACCGTCTCCCACCCCGTTTTTCCGGCGACTCGCCGGCGAGAGTCCGGCCAAACTCCGGCGAAGCCGAAAACACCAAAATTACACACTTTCAAGCTACAAAACCGGTCCCAATACACTCGTGGATGAGTTTCGAACTCAATACACCCATTAAACACGTTTAAACATCGAGAAATTCGGATCCAAAGTCACCACATCGAACTCACAATATTCCCGACCAAAAGCAGTCAAATTATTCCAATTTGAACAAACAATCACACCGAAAGTTTCATTGGATCCAGTTTATGTTGAATTCAAACACAAAACGTGTTGAATTAGTCAAATAAACGGCTAAATTCTTCACTTTATTCTCGAATTCTAAACCGACAAAGAAACCCACTCAAACACTTGTAATAAACAAATTGAATTCATATAATCAAACATTTCTCACATCCGAACCTCTCTGTACTCCCAATTTCAACTAAAACACACAGACACATCGAATTCGATCGTCACCTACATCGCGACCTGCAACTCGAATCAAAGCCCATCTCCGATCAACTTTAATCAAAATTGTTAAGGGGCTTATAATCCTCATCATCAGTAGAAGCTTTCCTCAAAATTAATTCGATTATAAACACTGTTTGCTCATCCACCGATCACTACATTGGCCGCGACCTGTTCTTCATTGGATTCAACATCAATCGATCACCATAGAGGTAATTAAACATATCAACATACTCGGTTTTTCATGGGGATCAAAAGCCCCATGAATCTAATCATTAACATATTTGAATTGAGCTTCAATTTGGATCAAGTTCATTCTAGGGTTCTTCGGGTTCTGGGGATTCTGTTTGGGTTGGTTTAAAAGAAATAAAAGCCGGATCATAACCGCGGCTTAGGCCTTGGTTCACCGGTTCCCATGCTCCCCCTCGAACAGAAGGTCTCGGGTTCGAGACCCGCCACCTCCAATTATTTTTTAGGCTGTTTTAAGCCTTTAAAAATTCTGAAAAAAATTCTAAAAATTTTAAAAATGTTTTTACAAACATTAAAAATTTAAAACAACTCAATTACTTTCTGAAATTTATTTTTATATTTTATTCATTTATTTATTTGTTTTAAATAAATAAAATAACTAATTATATTTCCTACCAAATAATAATTAATGTATAATATATAATTATACAATAAATAGATTGAATCCAATATATATACATAAGTATATATTATCCAATTATCAAAACAATTTTTTATTTAATTACATGTATATAATTTTATATAATTGTATACAATTTATAACTCGTGTATATACTCAACATACAATATATAATTATGTTCATACATATAATCATGTATATAATTATACATATAATTATATATAATTACTTGATT
Source organism: Flaveria linearis (assembly GCA_024085815.1). Taxonomy (NCBI): domain Eukaryota; kingdom Viridiplantae; phylum Streptophyta; class Magnoliopsida; order Asterales; family Asteraceae; genus Flaveria; species Flaveria linearis. The sequence goes on along the minus strand of JABSNV010000241.1, from coordinate 64,057 downwards.
ATATATAATTATGAATATAATTATACATATACAATTTATTAATAAATTGTATAAATGTATAACTTACACGTATAAATTGTGTTAAAGTTCTTGACATAATCATTTTCAATAAATTCGTTTATTTCAAGACATTTCAAACCGAATAAAATTTATCAATTTAAACTACCATAGAAATCCTAATACATTCCCAAATTCCCAAATCGTTATTATTCTAACTCGAGACACCGTTCCTTAGGTTAACTATAAGGAAATCGTGGGTGTCTAAATTATCACGTCCAAATTCCAATCTCATCAATCATGTGAGTATTCATATCCCCTTTTTATATCATTTCCTATTTGGGGGAAATCATGTGATACAATATATTCTATCATGATATTCTATTGTTATTTCATTTTCAATTCAATTCAAGACAGGTTATGTTATTACTTGCAATTACGTGAACATACTGTGATAAACTGGACGACAGTAGAACCCTAATTCAATCAATCAATCAATCCTGGCAACAATGTAGATCTACTGGTTTGGATAACCCACCCCATATGAACAGTCGAGTGGTGATTGTGCCAGAGGCAATTTAGTCAATCTATGGTGTTTATGTGCAAGTCTATATTATATGCAAAGTGACAAGTCAAGGGGTTTATATTGTGTCGGTTTATCTATATGCTTCACGGTTGCCATATAAGTCTTAATATTACCTTGTGAATTGAATTACAATCGATGGATCAATCAATCAATCTATATGTATATTCAAAACTGTGATTACTCACCAGCTAACTCGTTAGCTGACTTTATTTTCTCACATGATTTCAGGTTAAGCAAGATAGTGGACTTCTATGTGCTCATCTAAGACACGGACCTAGTTATAATAAAAGACAATTATTATTTGTGGTTTCGCTTGTTGTATTTGTGTATGTTGTACTTATTCTATCATGTAATCTGATTGTAATATTATTCCACAAATAGACAACCATGTGTTATGAACAATCAATCATTCCCTCGTCCGCTCCGATGATTCCGCCGTCGGTCGGGGTGTGACAGATTGGTATCAGAGCCATGGTTATAGGGAATTAGGTTATTAGAAATGGAATGACCTAGACTATAACTAGGTACCTTTACACATGAGTCCTCTCATGTATTTTATATGCATAGATAGGATTATATGTGCTTTACATGTTTATACTTGATTATGTGATTATCTGTTTATGTGATTCTTCTTATACTATGAATCTATCAATATACACACGAAACTTAATTCATATTCTAAGGCATTGTGTGCCTAATTCAAGTGATTTCAAACTCCAAAACACGATTGTTATTCATGGTTTTCAAATCTCGTCAAAGTCCGTGTCACACGACCGAGAACATGCAATGCTGGAAGAGTGGGATACCTGTATCTTAAGGTGTTCTGTCTAGGCAAGGTATTTCATACAACATGATTACCTTACCTGGGAACCCTCGAGATGAGTATTCGCTTATAGGTACGCATGTCCTCGTGCTGGACACAAATACTTTGATAAGTCAACGTATTCGTTTTGGTTTGCGAACCGAACGTTTACACTCCTAACCTCTCATTGTTGTTTTAAACAATCTCATTAACGATTCATTATTTGAAAAGTTTTAAAAACCAATTACCCGTTACTCATAAAGGTTTCTTCGTTCCTTATTATACAGCATGTCTTCTCGTCAAAACCGCTCCCGATCTAGAAGCTCTGGTCGCAAGATTGCTGCTATGGTGGCACGTGAAGTTGCAGCGGTTATCCCAACACTGCTTACTCATTTGAACCAAGGCAACAATGCTGTCCAAAACACAACTGCATCAAACACTGTCCAAAACCCAACTGCACCAAACCCTCCCAAAACTTGTACTTATAAGCATTTCAATTCCTGCAATCCCACCAAGTTTAGCGGAGCCGAAGGTGCCACTGGTCTTCTGCAATGGTTCGAGAGTATTGAAAACACGTTTCTTAACAGCGAATGTCCTGAAAATCTCAAAGTTCGCTACGCTACCAGTGTTTTCCAGAAGAGAGCTTTAACTTGGTGGAACGGGGAGAAACGAACCCGTGGCACTGATGCTGCCCTGGCATTGACGTGGGCTGAAGTAAAGGAACTCATGACACGAGAATTCTGCCCACGAAATGAAATCAAAAGACTAGAAGCTGAATTCTGGGATTTGGCTCAGGAAAGCGGCGAGAATCTGGCTTACACCAACCGTTTTCACGAGTTGAGTCTTCTGGTTCCTCATCTAGTTACTCCCTCATCTCGAGCTATCGAGAAGTACATAGGTGGTCTCCCTATGCAAATTCAGGATACCGTGTGGGGTAGGAACCCTACTAACTTGGCAGATGCTATCCGTCTAGCAGCTCAGTTAACCGACAACCATGTCAAGGCCGGTACCTTGACCAGGAAGGGTGACAAGAAGAAAATGGAGAAGTCTTCTACTGAAACAACCAAGGAAGACAAGCCTGAAACTTCCAGGAACCGGAAGAGGAAGGCTAACTCTCAAAACTTTGCTGTAATTACCCCTGCTGTTCCAATCAACCAAGTCGCACCGACCCATCAACCAACCATGAATAATCAAGCCCCAACAAAGAAACCTTACACCGGGCCATTTCCACAATGCAACATCTGCAAGTATCATCATCCTACTGGTGCTAAGTGTCGTCAGTGCACCAGTTGTGGTCGTTTTGGCCATACATTCAACATATGCAGGAATGCTGCTAAGGCTTTGGTAAATGCGCCAGTCCAACAAAACCCTCCTGCAATTGCTCAAGTTCGTGCATGTTATCAATGCGGTGATCCAACTCATTTCCGTAACCGATGTCCTCAGCTCGTTAACGCCGTACCCGCAGCACAAGGGCGTGCTTTTAACATCAATGCCCAACAAGCTCAGGCTGCCAATGATGTGGTGAATGGTACGTTCCTAATCGATCATCAATATGCTTCAATTTTATTTGATACCGGTGCCGATAAAAGTTTTGTATCCTTAGAATTTGAACCTTTGCTTGTTAATACCCGAACTAAGTTAGGGAAACCGTTTACAGTAGAATTAGCTGATGGAAAATCCATCACAATTGATTCTGTCATCCAAAATTGTACCCTTAAACTTAGTGAACACGAATTTCCTGTCGATCTTATACCGATGCCACTTGGAAGTTTTGACGTCATTATAGGCATGGATTGGTTGTCAAAGAACCATGCTGAAGTCGTCTGTTTCGAGAAAATCATCCGGATCCCTCGCGCATCTGGAAGTGTCTTAAATATTTACGGGGAAAAGCTTTCCAAGGGATTAAAACTCATGTCCTGCACCAAAGCTCAAAAGTACCTCCGCAAACATTACGTGGCTTTCTTAGCTCATATCGTGAAGGCGGATGAGAAATCTAAGAAGATTGAAGACATTCCGGTTGTTCGAGAGTTTCCTGAAGTCTTTCCTGATGATTTAACCGGTCTTCCTCCTGTTCGTCAAGTCGAATTCCGTATTGACCTTGTGCCTGGCGCAACTCCAGTAGCAAAATCTCCCTATCGACTTGCACCATCTGAGATGCAAGAGCTTGCTAGTCAACTTCAAGAACTCTCCGATAAAGGCTTCATTCGACCAAGTTCCTCGCCCTGGGGAGCCCCAGTTTTGTTTGTGAAGAAGAAGGACGGTTCTTTTCGAATGTGCATCGACTACCGGGAGCTTAATAAGCTTACTATCAAAAACCGGTATCCTCTACCCAGGATCGACGATTTATTTGATCAGCTTCAAGGAGCCTCTCATTTTTCCAAAATCGATCTCCGCTCAGGTTACCATCAATTACGAGTGCACGATGATGATATTCCCAAGACAGCTTTTCGCACAAGATATGGCCATTACGAGTTTACAGTAATGCCATTCGGGTTAACCAATGCACCTGCTGTGTTCATGGATTTAATGAACCGCGTGTGTAAACCATATCTGGACAAATTCGTGATCGTTTTCATTGACGACATTCTCATTTATTCAAACTCAAAATCCGATCACGAACATCATCTCCGTTCGATCCTTGAACTTCTGAAACAGGAAAAGCTTTATGCAAAATTCTCAAAGTGTGAATTTTGGCTTAAAGAAGTCCAATTCCTTGGTCACATCGTAAACGACAAAGGTATTCACGTGGATCCTGCAAAGATTGAGGCAGTGAAGAATTGGGTAGAGCCCAAAACTCCTATCGAGATTCGTTCATTCCTTGGCTTAGCCGGTTACTACCGTCGCTTTATTCCAAACTTCTCAAAGATCGCTGTGCCTCTCACCGCCTTGACACATAAAGACAAGAGTTTCGTGTGGGGACCAGATCAGGAGAAAGCTTTTCAAACTCTCAAGCAGAAGTTGTGTGATGCCCCAGTCTTGACTCTCCCCGATGGGAATGACGATTTCGTTGTCTACTGTGATGCTTCGAAGCAAGGTCTTGGTTGTGTTCTCATGCAACGAGGCAAAGTCATAGCTTATGCCTCAAGACAACTCAAAATTCATGAGAAAAATTACACAACCCATGATCTCGAGCTAGGAGCTGTGGTATTCGCACTCAAAATTTGGAGGCACTACCTTTACGGCACCAAGTGTATTGTATTTACCGATCATAAAAGCCTTCAGCACATATTCAATCAGAAGGAATTAAACATGAGACAACGACGATGGGTTGAATTACTTAATGACTACGATTGTGAAATTCGCTACCATCCAGGAAAGGCGAATGTCGTAGCCGACGCATTAAGTCGAAAGGGTCAAGTTATGCTTCAAAGTATTACCATTCAAACCGACCTCCTAACCCGTATACTCGAAGCTCAACACGAATCAGTCACCGAGGGCAACATGTATGAGGAAATGTCATGCGGTGCTGAACTCCAATTGGAAACCAAGTCGGACGGACTATTGTATTTTCTAAATCGACTTTGGATTCCGAATCGTGATAATCTTCGAACAACCATTCTGGATGAGGCTCACAAGGCTCGTTATTCTATTCATCCGGGAGCAGATAAGATGTTCATGAATCTTCGGAACCAATATTGGTGGCCCGGCATGAAGAAGGATATAGCCTTTTATGTATCTAAATGCCTTACATGTTCCAAAGTCAAAGCCGAGCATCAACGTCCCTCTGGATTACTCGTACAACCCGAGGTTCCATTATGGAAATGGGAGAGCATATCCATGGATTTCATTACCAAGCTGCCTCGTACCGCTAGTGGTTACGATAGTATCTGGGTTATCATTGATCGATTGACTAAGTCGGCTCATTTCATTCCAATTCGGGAAGATTACCGAGTCGAGAAATTGGCTCGTATTTACATCAATGAAATAGTCAGTCGGCATGGTGTACCTTTAGATATTATCTCTGATCGCGATGGTCGTTTTATCTCTCGTTTCTGGCAAAGTCTTCAATCGTCTTTGGGAACACAACTGAATCTCAGCACAGCCTATCACCCCCAAACCGATGGTCAAACTGAAAGAACGATACAGACCCTCGAGGATATGCTCCGGGCTTGTGTCATTGATTTCAGTGGATCGTGGGATTCTCATCTTCCGTTGATCGAATTCTCATACAATAACAGTTATCATACCAGCATCCAGATGGCACCATTTGAGGCCTTATATGGTCGAAAATGTCGATCTCCCATCTGCTGGTCTGAAGTTGGTGAATCACAGATTACTGGTCCGGAATTGATACAAGAAACAACCGACAAAATTCATAAGATCCGTGATAACTTGGTCGCTGCTAGAAATCGTCAAAAGCATTATGCTGACAAAAGACGTAAGCCCATGGAATACAATGTCGGTGATCTCGTACTTCTTAAGGTGTCACCTTGGAAGGGAGTGATTCGCTTTGGAAAGAGAGGGAAGCTAGCACCTCGTTACGTGGGTCCATTCAAAGTGCTCGAGCGAATTGGGAAAGTGGCCTACAAGCTTGAACTACCTCAAGAACTTAGCAATGTACATCCGACGTTTCATGTTTCAAATCTCAAAAATGTCTTGCCGATGAAAATCTCCACATACCACTCGACGAAGTCCAGATTGATGAATCTATGCACTTTATTGAGAAACCTGTGGAAATTATGGATCGGGAAGTTAAACAACTCAAACGCAGTCGGATACCCATTGTCAAAGTTCGTTGGGAGTCTAAACGTGGGCCAGAATTCACCTGGGAACGTGAGGACCGAATGAAATCCCAGTACCCTCATCTTTTCGTTTTCAGCCTCCTCGTGATTTAAATTTCGGGACGAAATTTCCTAAAGCAGGGGAGACTGTAACCACCTGTATTTCTATATTCACTTATGTAAAACATTTGTTAATAATACAATCACGGGTATTCCAATTATAAAGTTTGAGATAATAAATAATAATAATAATATAATATTAATAATAATAATAATAATAATAATTATAATAAATATATAATAATAATAACAAAATAATACTACTATTGATAATAAGTAAGGATTATTAAATATATATATATATATATATATATATATATATATAAACATGTATTAAAAATATTGATTTAAAAGTCCAGGGGGTGAATATGCAATTTATGAAACTTAAAACCAAAGTTTGAACATAAAATAACAAGTTTGAAATCGCAGGGACCATTTCTGTAATTTTTTTAAAAACCGTCTCCCACCCCGTTTTTCCGGCGACTCGCCGGCGAGAGTCCGGCCAAACTCCGGCGAAGCCGAAAACACCAAAATTACACACTTTCAAGCTACAAAACCGGTCCCAATACACTCGTGGATGAGTTTCGAACTCAATACACCCATTAAACACGTTTAAACATCGAGAAATTCGGATCCAAAGTCACCACATCGAACTCACAATATTCCCGACCAAAAGCAGTCAAATTATTCCAATTTGAACAAACAATCACACCGAAAGTTTCATTGGATCCAGTTTATGTTGAATTCAAACACAAAACGTGTTGAATTAGTCAAATAAACGGCTAAATTCTTCACTTTATTCTCGGATTCTAAACCGACAAAGAAACCCACTCAAACACTTGTAATAAACAAATTGAATTCATATAATCAAACATTTCTCACATCCGAACCTCTCTGTACTCCCAATTTCAACTAAAACACACAGACACATCGAATTCGATCGTCACCTACATCGCGACCTGCAACTCGAATCAAAGCCCATCTCCGATCAACTTTAATCAAAATTGTTAAGGGGCTTATAATCCTCATCATCAGTAGAAGCTTTCCTCAAAATTAATTCGATTATAAACACTGTTTGCTCATCCACCGATCACTACATTGGCCGCGACCTGTTCTTCATTGGATTCAACATCAATCGATCACCATAGAGGTAATTAAACATATCAACATACTCGGTTTTTCATGGGGATCAAAAGCCCCATGAATCTAATCATTAACATATTTGAATTGAGCTTCAATTTGGATCAAGTTCATTCTAGGGTTCTTCGGGTTCTGGGGATTCTGTTTGGGTTGGTTTAAAAGAAATAAAAGCCGGATCATAACCGCGGCTTAGGCCTTGGTTCACCGGTTCCCATGCTCCCCCTCGAACAGAAGGTCTCGGGTTCGAGACCCGCCACCTCCAATTATTTTTTTAGGCTGTTTTAAGCCTTTAAAAATTCTGAAAAAAATTCTAAAAATTTTAAAAATGTTTTTACAAACATTAAAAATTTAAAACAACTCAATTACTTTCTGAAATTTATTTTTATATTTTATTCATTTATTTTATTTGTTTTAAATAAATAAAATAACTAATTATATTTCCTACCAAATAATAATTAATGTATAATATATAATTATACAATAAATAGATTGAATCCAATATATATACATAAGTATATATTATCCAATTATCAAAACAATTTTTTATTTAATTACATGTATATAATTTTATATAATTGTATACAATTTATAACTCGTGTATATACTCAACATACAATATATAATTATGTTCATACATATAATCATGTATATAATTATACATATAATTATATATAATTACTTGATTATATATAATTATGAATATAATTATACATATACAATTTATTAATAAATTGTATAAATGTATAACTTACACGTATAAATTGTGTTAAAGTTCTTGACATAATCATTTTCAATAAATTCGTTTATTTCAAGACATTTCAAACCGAATAAAATTTATCAATTTAAACTACCATAGAAATCCTAATACATTCCCAAATTCCCAAATCGTTATTATTCTAACTCGAGACACCGTTCCTTAGGTTAACTATAAGGAAATCGTGGGTGTCTAAATTATCACGTCCAAATTCCAATCTCATCAATCATGTGAGTATTCATATCCCCTTTTTATATCATTTCCTATTTGGGGGAAATCATGTGATACAATATATTCTATCATGATATTCTATTGTTATTTCATTTTCAATTCAATTCAAGACAGGTTATGTTATTACTTGCAATTACGTGAACATACTGTGATAAACTGGACGACAGTAGAACCCTAATTCAATCAATCAATCAATCCTGGCAACAATGTAGATCTACTGGTTTGGATAACCCACCCCATATGAACAGTCGAGTGGTGATTGTGCCAGAGGCAATTTAGTCAATCTATGGTGTTTATGTGCAAGTCTATATTATATGCAAAGTGACAAGTCAAGGGGTTTATATTGTGTCGGTTTATCTATATGCTTCACGGTTGCCATATAAGTCTTAATATTACCTTGTGAATTGAATTACAATCGATGGATCAATCAATCAATCTATATGTATATTCAAAACTGTGATTACTCACCAGCTAACTCGTTAGCTGACTTTATTTTCTCACATGATTTCAGGTTAAGCAAGATAGTGGACTTCTATGTGCTCATCTAAGACACGGACCTAGTTATAATAAAAGACAATTATTATTTGTGGTTTCGCTTGTTGTATTTGTGTATGTTGTACTTATTCTATCATGTAATCTGATTGTAATATTATTTCCACAAATAGACAACCATGTGTTATGAACAATCAATCATTCCCTCGTCCGCTCCGATGATTCCGCCGTCGGTCGGGGTGTGACAAGTATCGGGATCTTCTCGGGTGTAATAAACATACCTTTTAATAGAAAAAGGAAGGAAAATTGATGTTGTTAAGTGAGGATACAAATACAAGTTAGGCTTCATTTTAATTAAGTCTATTGAAAAAAAAAACCTCGGGTGTAATAAACGTACCTTTTAATAGATAAAAGGTTTTCTAAGACTTGCATTGGTGTTTCACCGACTTTTCTTTCACTTCTTATCTTATATTGAGCGTTGTATACGTCTCTGGTTATTGATGCGTTATTAGGATTTTGCTTTTTAATAGCTGATAAGATGCTACGAGGCTCCATGTTCTGATCAGTAAGCTGCTCCACCAAATTGTATTCGTTTGAGAAAACCTTCTTACAAAAGGATGCCCCTCCATATGTTGAGCAGGATCATGGTTATGTTCGTCACTTCGCACCTCTAATTTCCACGAACGACGTTTGTTGTCGTATATCCCTACTAATTTAAAAGGACATCCGATTTTTTTGCTACCAGATCGTCTAACTGTTGCTTTACTTATGTGTTCGCCCGCACGATCACAGATAAGCCATACCTTTACGACCTGACCTTCTTTTTTCTTTGATCTTCGTGTAATAATAACGTAACCATTATCACGTCCTCTATTAACAGCCCAACAGACTAGCTCATCGAGAGATAAAAATTTTGAGATGTTTCAAACGATACTTTTGTCGTTTGTTTTTCATCACTCGAGAGTATATTATTTTGTTGCGTGTCGTAGCTGACTCTCGGCAAAACTCAACTTCATCATCGGGAACATACGATTGGTTTAAATCTGGCAGTCCTGTCTCGTAAGCAGATTGAACATACGCATCATCTTGATTACTATCCACCACGAACGAATATTCATTGAATATTCATTTGAATATTCACCAAACAAATAGTTACCGTCGCAAAACGACATACCGAACGAATAAAAAGTGTGATATTTTGAGAGAGAAATACGTTTGGGATTTACAGGAATCGAAAGCATATCGAAAGTGTTATCGAAATCGTTGTTATATAGGTGAAAACGAATCTTGGGTCATGTCATATCGAAATAATTTATACGTGGCGTATGGGTCCATACGCCACGTATAGGCTCCTATACGCAGCGTATGGGCCTATACGCTACGTATAGGCTTGCCACGTCTTCCACGTATGGCACCTATACGCTGCGTATATTCGTACATGGTACAAAAACGCTTTATAGTACGTCTGACAACTATACGTAGCGTATGGGTCTATACGCCACGTATAGCAGCCTATACGCAGCGTATGGTTCTATACTCTGCGTATAGTCTTGCCACGTTTGCCCCGTATGAGCCCATACGTTGCTTGTAATCGTACATGGTACAAAAAGTACATCTGACACCACCTATACGTGGCGTATGGATCCATACGCCACGTATAGTGCAAAAGAATCGGTCGCATGAGCACTATACGTGGTCGCAAGAGCACTGTACGTGGAGGAGCTATACGCCGCGTATGGGTCTATACGCGGCGTATAGTTTATATATGTATATGTTTTTTTAATTTTTTGAGTTTTAATATATATATAATTTGAATTAAAATTATTTATGTATGTATGTATGTATGTGTGTATGTCTGTATGTATGTGTGTATGTATGTATTTGTGTATGTATGTATGTATGTATGTATGTATGTATGTATGTATGTATGTATGTATGTATGTATGTATGTATGTATGTATGTATGTATGTATGTCTGTATGTATGTCTGTATGTATGTCTGTATGTATGTATGTATGTATGTATGTATGTATGTATGTATGTATGTATGTATGTATGTATGTATGTATGTATGTATGTATGTATGTATGTATGTATGTATGTATGTATGTATGTATGTATGTATGTATGTATGTATGTATGTATGTATGTATGTATGTATGTATGTATGTATGTATGTATGTCTGTATGTATGTATGTATGTCTGTATGTATGTATGTATGTATGTATGTATGTATGTCTGTATGTATGTATGTATGTATGTCTGTATGTCTGTATGTCACACCCCAACCTTGACGGCGGAAACGTCGAGGTGCGAGGGTTAAGATTGTTCACAGCCACATAACGCTATGTTAAAGTATAAAATGCCATTAATCAATTGTTTTCAACCACCACATACATCAATGTCTCAAAATAAATTAAACAAAAACAAGAATTCAATCGTCTTTATTAAACCTAGGTCCATGATCTAGGTTTATGCATTCCTTCAATCATCGCTAAGCTTGCACGTTACCTGAAACATGTTGAAAATAAAGTCAACTAACTAGTTGGTGAGTTCTCATGGTTTTAAATACAATAAGTATACAAAATGTGGCAATTCTAGTCAATGGTCACAAGATAGCAAGTATATAGAACATGCATAGTTACAATCAAGCCTCGACTGAATAATATGAATAAGCATGATTAGCTAAGTGTATTTGGTTCCCTAGTGCACAAGCATACGGCTCCTAGGAGTCGGCAATACATCGACTTTAGCACCAAATAGGCTTGTCAGGCCCAAAGATCTAAGACTTCGCTAGGCTAGCAATAGTTAATGATTGCACACGTATGTCACATCTCGTATAATACTAAACATATCCAAACAACCACGACTATGTAAGAATTGCACGTGTGAAATAAGTATCAAAACGTGTATGTGTAAGTTTGTATAAGCAACATGTTTCACCCCGAAAGATGTGAAATAATCGTAAAGCGGGGCATAAGAACTCACGTGTTTAATAAAGGAGACTTGTAGATGTAATAAGAGTAACCACGAATAAGATTTGCAACACAAACGTCACAACGCACCTAAACGAAATAAAGTAGCGCGTTGTAATTTGTTCGATGATTAATTGTAGGTCTAATAATTATCCGTATTTATTACATATTAATAACGTGATCGGTTAAATGGAACGAATGGATTATACTTGGTATAATCAATTGTTAGCGCGTAAGAGAAATAATAAATAAAACTTGATTAAATTGTACGTTGAACCGATTTTTAAGGATTGTATATAATAATTATAATAAGTGGTTTAGCGATTATAAGGGACTATATACAAATATATATATATTTATAGGTATAAGTAATCAAACACTTTAATTGTTTAAATATATATATAAATATATATACTAAACAATTATAATATAATCATAACAAGTGATTTAGCTATTAAAAGAACTATGTATATATATATTGTTTGAATATATATAAATATATAAAACAATTATAATATTGTATAATCATAATAAGTGATTTAATTACTAAAAGAACAAAATATATAAATATATATATAGGTATAAATAACTAAACAATTTAATTGTTTGAATGTATATATACATATACATACTAAACAATTATAATATCATTTTAAGTGATTTAGTTATTAAAAGAACTATATATAAATATATATATATATAGGTATAAGTAACTAAACAATTTAATTATTTAAAAACATATATATACATGTACAAGTATTTATGTTTACTCATTTCTTTGTATTTTTAAAACTAAAATAATGTATTTATAAATACAAAAGTATTTATAAAAAAAAAAAAAAAAAAAAAGAACAAAAAACAAAAAACAAAATTAATTTAGTCAAAAATTAATTAAACAAAAGAAAAAATATAATCTACATTTTATAAATTTTAATTTTAGAGATTTTCAGAGTTTAAAAAAAAAAAGTTGAATAATTAAAAGAAATAAAAAGAAAAGAAAAGAAATCAAAAAAAAGAAGAGAAAAGGGGACAGGGGGCTGCCCGGGGTCGAACCCGGGTCTCCCCTGTGAGATGGGGTGCGGGAACCAGTGAACCAGGGCCAAGGCCTTGGTCTCACTTGGTTTGTTTTACTTTTAAACCCAATCTCCAATGTTTCTCCTTTCTCTAATGAACCCTAGGTTCAACAGATTCGAAATTGACCTCCGATTCGATGTTAAACACCCGAATCATCATGGGGCTTTTGATCCTTGGATCAAAACGAGTAGTTAACAGGTTTGTATTACCTGTTTTGATGGGGTTTTGAGTGGTATCAAATTCGACTTCTGTTTGGATGTTCTTAAGATTGGGGTTTTGTGATCGAGAGGTTTTATTGTGCAATTGAGAGTTCGGGGAGTTTAGAAAAACTAAATCGCACGAAAGCCCTCTATTATATAGTTTTAATTTGGTCGTTTAAAGCTTGAACGTATTCCATCTTTGTCACGCGTTTTCGAGCTGTCAAACGATATGAACTTGCCTATTTTGTGTGAAATCAATCACGCAATTAGCTTAGATTTGAATTGGCGAACGCGTTTGAATGGTTAATTGCGTGATTACAGTGATTTTTGGGTGGATACCCGTTTGTAGTTTTGGAAGATTCGAATCTTGAATTGAAAATCTCCATTTGTTAATCAATTACCAAATTAACTTGGTTAATTATGTTTATTTCGAGATTTCGGTCGTTTTGACATATTTTGGGTTAAAAACAACGCGTTTTAGAGCGTGGAACGCTCTCGCCGGAGCCGCGGCCGGCGGCCGGCGGCCTGTTGCCGGAAAAACGGGAAGAAACAGAGGGGGGGGGGGTTTGGGTTTGTTTAAATTACACAAATGGTCCCTGTGCTTTCAAAATTTATGTTTTAAACCCCCTGCACTTTAAATTCAAAGTTTTATTATTATTATTATATTATTATTATTATTATACTATTGTTATTATTATTATTATTATTATTATTATTATTATTATTATTATTATTATTATTATTATTTATTATTATTATTATTATTATTATTACTATTATTATTATTATTATTATTATTATTATTATTATTATCATCATTATTATTATTATTATTATTATTATTATTATTATCTATTATTATATTGTTAGTATCATTATATGTATAAAAAAAGAGATTTACTAAAGATGCTATACAATGGCACAAAAATACAGGATGTTACAGTCTCCCCAACTTAAAAGAATTTTGTCCCGAAATTAAGAATCAAAAAGGGTTACAAGAATAAGTAAGGGTAAGTCTTCTTCATATGTTCTTCACGCTCCCAAGTGAATTCCGCTCCTCGTTTATTCTCCCATCGAACCTTTACGATTGGGGTCCTAGAGGTCCTAGTCTTCTTCATAATGCGATCCATGATTTCGACGGGTTTTTCAACGAAGTGTAGTGACTCGTCGATCTGAATGTCTTCCAATGGCACATGCAAATTATCGTCGGCCAGACACTTCCTCAGATTCGAGACGTGGAAGACAGGGTGAATTCCACTAAGGTCGGAGGGTAGTTCTAGTTTGTAGGCCACTTTCCCGATCCTTTTCAAAACCTTGAAAGGCCCTACAAACCTAGGAGCCAACTTGCCTTTCCTTCCAAAGCGAACCACACCCTTCCACGGTGAGACCTTGAGAAGGACCATCTCCCCAACTTGGAATTCCAGTGGCTTTTGACGTTTATCAGCGTAGCTTTTCTGTCGACTCCTTGCCACTTCCAGGTTCTTGCGGATGATAGCGACTTTATCGGTCGTCTCTTGTATGAGCTCGGGACCGGTAATAAGATTCTCGCCAACGTCGGTCCAGCAGATTGGTGAACGACACTTACGACCGTAAAGTGTTTCGAACGGTGCCATTTGGATGCTTGAGTGGTAACTGTTGTTGTAGGAGAATTCTGCGAGCGGTAGGTGCGTATCCCAGTCGCCCCCAAAATCAAGGACACAGAGACGTAACAGGTCTTCCAGGGTTTGGATCGTCCGCTCGGTTTGGCCATCGGTTTGGGGATGGTAAGCCGTGCTTAAATCCAAATGTGTACCCAGAAGTTCTTGCATAGTAGACCAAAAGTGAGAAGTGAATCGAGCGTCTCGGTCGGATATAATGTGAAGAGGCACACCATGACGGCTTACGATCTCGTCGATGTAAATCCGGGCTAACCTTGATGTCTTATATGTGTCACGTATGGGTATGAAATGTGCCGACTTAGTCAAACGGTCGACGATTACCCATATGCTATCGTGCCCGCGAGATGTCCGAGGTAACTTGGTTATGAAGTCCATGGATATATGTTCCCACTTCCACATGGGAATTTCGGGTTGTTCAAGTAATCCACTTGGACGTTGATGCTCCGCTTTAACCTTCGTGCATGTAAGGCACTTAGCAACATAGGTTGCTATGTCTCGTTTCATTCCGGGCCACCAATATTGACTCCGTAAGTCCATGTACATCTTATCGGAGCCCGGGTGAATAGAATAACGAGTCCGATGTGCTTCGTTCATGATAGAAGCCCGAAGGTTGTTGCGTTTGGGGATCCAGATTCGGTTTGCGAAATACATTAGCCCATTGGCTCTTGTTTCTAATTGGGCTAAGAGATTTGGCTCGAGCTCTTCCTTCATACTCCCTTCGGTTTGCACCGCTTGCTGTGCTTCTCGAATACTCGCCTCGATGTCACAATCGATCCTTAAGTTCTGCAATAACACCGTAGCTTTGTTGACATCGAGTCGGACTTCAGTATCAAACTCTCCCAATGTATCGAACCATTGGCGTCGGCCGCGCATCTCTCGAACGGAAATCATCTTTTGATGCGTCTTTCGACTCAATGCATCGGCTACGACATTTGCCTTGCCGGGATGGTAGCGGATATCACAATCGTAGTCGCTAATTAGTTCCACCCAACGACGTTGCCTCATATTGAGGTCCTTCTGGTTGAAGACGTGTTGGAGGCTCTTGTGGTCCGTGTAGACTATACATTGCGTGCCGTATAGATAGTGTCTCCAGATTTTCAAAGCAAAGACCACCGCTCCGAGCTCGAGATCGTGCGTCGTATAATTTACCTCGTGAACCTTCAATTGTCTCGAGGCATATGCGATGACCTTTCCCTGTTGCATGAGAACACAACCAAGGCCTTGTTTCGACGCGTCGCAGTATACCGTGAAGTCGTCATTTCCATCCGGTAGCGTCAGAATAGGGGCATTGCACAACTTGTGCTTCAATGTCTCAAACGCCTCTTCTTGCACGGCTTTCCACTCGAAAGGCTTGTTCTTCTGAGTCAAGGACGTGAGTGGCTTTGCGATTTTTGAGAAGTTGGCAATAAATCGCCGGTAATACCCGGCTAGACCAAGAAACGATCGAACTTCCGTCGGAGTTGTGGGAGCACTCCAACTCTTTACGGCTTCGACCTTCGCAGGGTCGACGTGAATCCTTGACTATTCACAACGTGCCCTAAGAACTGTACTTCTTCAAGCCAAAACTCATATTTCGAGAATTTCGCGTACAGTTGTTCCTTCTTCAACAGTTCAAGGATTTGACGGAGATGAAGTTCATGATCGGAGCGAGACTTGGAATAAATAAGAATGTCGTCAATGAAAACGATGACGAACTTGTCTAGGTATGGCTTGCACACCCGATTCATAAGATCCATGAAGACCGCTGGCGCATTGGTTAAGCCGAAAGGCATAACCATGAACTCGTAATGCCCATACCGGGTGCGGAATGCAGTCTTTGGGATATCGTCGTCGTGGACTCGCAGTTGATGATAACCCGAACGCAAGTCGATTTTTGAAAAGATTGCAGCCCTTGAAGTTGGTCGAAAAGATCGTCGATACGTGGAAGAGGATACCGGTTCTTGATGGTCAGCTTGTTGAGCTCCCGGTAATCGATACACATGCGGAAAGACCCATCTTTCTTCTTCACAAATAAGACAGGTGCACCCCAAGGAGAAGAACTAGGGCGGATAAACCCCTTCTCGGATAATTCCTGGAGTTGGCTAGAGAGTTCTTGCATTTCCGATGGTGCGAGTCGGTAAGGTGATTTAGCCGCGGGGCTTGCTCCCGGAATCAAGTCGATTTTAAATTCTACTTCGCGTACGGGAGGTAACCCGCTAAGATCATCGGGAAAAACCTCAGGGAATTCTCGTACAACTGGAACATCTTCGAGTTCCTTCTCCTTGGTTTTGGTGTTGACTACATATGCCAAGAATGCCGGATAACTCTTACTTAGGCATTTCTGAGCCTTAGTACATGACATAAGCTTGAGTCCTTTGGAGGACCGTTCACCGAACACCTTCATCGTGTCCCCGGAGGGTAAGGGCATGCGTATGCACTTCTCGAAACAAATGATCTCGGCATGGTTCTTAGATAACCAATCCATGCCAATAATGACGTCGAAACTCCCGAGTTTCATAGGAATAAGGTCGATAAGAAACTTATGGTCATCGAGACACAATAGACAATCGCGGATAACCACGTCGACGGTGATGGGTTCTCCATCAGCAACTTCGACGGTGAGAGGTCTCTCTAGATTTGAGCGAGGTTTAGAAAGTGTCGGCTCGAACTCTAAGGAAACGAAACTTCTATCGGCGCCCGAATCAAATAATACGTATGCATAGGTGTCATTAATAAGAAACATACCTGTATAGGTTTTAAAGGCACTTAAGGACACAAGTAAGGAAGTTTAAGAGAAATTCTATGGGGATAGGGTTGCAATTTTTACGTACCGTTCACCACCTCGTTGTTCGCCTGGGCTTGGTTCGCGTTGATGTTGAAAGCACGTCCACGAGCTTGTGGAACATTGCCCACAAGACGAGGGCACTGGGGTCGGTAGTGACCTGGTTCTCCACAGTTGTAGCAGACCCGATTTGTTTCCGTCACTGCGTTCCCCAATGCTCGACGACACGTTGCCACAAGGTGCCCGTACTTGCCACATAGTGTGCAGATGCGACACGGAAGATTGCCCGGATGGTGATACCTACACGTGTTACACATAGGTAGAGGGCCCGCATAAGCCCTTGCCACGGGCACTTGTGCTGCCGGTGTAGCCCCGGTAGTACACTGTCTTTGGGGCGGTTTAGGAGCAGCCACGGCGTAGTTCCGTGCCGGTGCAAACTTCCGTTTCTTGTTATCAGGCTTGACCTCCTTAACCTCCTCGGGGGTCGTCTTCTCAGTCTTCTTGGCACCCTTTGCAGACATGGTGCCCGCTCGGATGTGGTTCTCCGTCAATTGGGCAGTGATGGTGATAGCTTCTTCCAAGGTTGCGGGCCGGCTACCCACAACGGCATCCTGAATCTGAGACGGCACACCCTTAATAAATTTTTCCACGTTTCGGGAAACAGTATCCACCATGTGTGGCAGCAGTATGCTTAGTTCATGATGACGGGTAGAATATGCCAGATGGTTCCCGCCATCCTGTTTCAAATTCCAGAATTCCTCCTCCAGTTTCTGGATTTCACTCCTCGGGCAAAACTTGGCTATGGCTATGTTTTTGAATTCCTCCCAAGTTAAAGCCAAGATTGCATCGGGGCCTCGGTTCCTCTTTTCACTGTTCCACCATGTTAAGGCCCGTTGTTGTAGCATACTGGTGGCATACCTCACTTTGAGTGCTTCGGGGCACTCACAGTTGACGAAGGTGTTCTCCATCCCTTCAAACCACTCTAAGAGACCGGTGGCACCTTCCTTGCCACTATAACTGGGAGGCTTACATGAACTGAAATGCTTGAAGGTGCAAGACTGGGTGTTACGTCGTTGGTTTGCACTATTCTCCCTTGACCATTGCTATTGTTCGTGACGTTTGCGATCATAGTGCTGCTGAGTTCAGCCACCATGGTCGGGATGACCGCAGCCATTTGCCGAGCAATCATGGCAGCAAGCTTACGGCCGGATCTTCCTCGGTTTCCGTGAAAACGAGACATGCTGGAAAAATACAAATTGGGTTAGGATCGGTTAAAGGATAATATGGGTAGGCAATTAAGGTAAGGATCATAAATTATACCGAATGATTCCATTTGGTGACGCATCACCATTTGGAAACGTTGACACGTCAAGATGAATTGACCCATTCACCTCAGAAACTCGTGTATGTTGGTCATAGTTTATCACTCATCCCGGAAATCCCCAGGTAGCGTAACGGTTCCCTCAATGAGATTTATACGTATACGCTTGCCTTAGCCCGAGGGCCTTTTGCCAGAAAATCCAGAATACAGGTGTCTATGTACCACACTAGTTCTTTGGTTTATGAAATCAAAAATCTTGATGGGATATTTACAAGATTAGACATAAAGTCTAAAGAATTCCTATCAATAGATTCTACTTGGAGACGAGAATAAGTTTAAGAAATAGTAACTGTCGGGGAGAATTAACGTTTAAGATAAGTCTAGGGGAGACGGGTAACAATATGTAATCATGTAGAAAGGCACCTATGCTAGGGCATCACATTGCACATAATAAGGCATAGCGTTAGGCAGCATGCAAACAATAAGTATGTATTCATAAGAATACTATTCTATAAGGGTCATGCATAAACTATAGCCTAGGTCACCATTTCTAATAACCTAAATCCCTATAGTTATGGGCTCTGATACCAATCTGTCACACCCCAACCTTGACGGCGGAAACGTCGAGGTGCGAGGGTTAAGATTGTTCACAGCCACATAACGCTATGTTAAAGTATAAAATGCCATTAATCAATTGTTTTCAACCACCACATACATCAATGTCTCAAAATAAATTAAACAAAAACAAGAATTCAATCGTCTTTATTAAACCTAGGTCCATGATCTAGGTTTATGCATTCCTTCAATCATCGCTAAGCTTGCACGTTACCTGAAACATGTTGAAAATAAAGTCAACTAACTAGTTGGTGAGTTCTCATGGTTTTAAATACAATAAGTATACAAAATGTGGCAATTCTAGTCAATGGTCACAAGATAGCAAGTATATAGAACATGCATAGTTACAATCAAGCCTCGACTGAATAATATGAATAAGCATGATTAGCTAAGTGTATTTGGTTCCCTAGTGCACAAGCATACGGCTCCTAGGAGTCGGCAATACATCGACTTTAGCACCAAATAGGCTTGTCAGGCCCAAAGATCTAAGACTTCGCTAGGCTAGCAATAGTTAATGATTGCACACGTATGTCACATCTCGTATAATACTAAACATATCCAAACAACCACGACTATGTAAGAATTGCACGTGTGAAATAAGTATCAAAACGTGTATGTGTAAGTTTGTATAAGCAACATGTTTCACCCCGAAAGATGTGAAATAATCGTAAAGCGGGGCATAAGAACTCACGTGTTTAATAAAGGAGACTTGTAGATGTAATAAGAGTAACCACGAATAAGATTTGCAACACAAACGTCACAACGCACCTAAACGAAATAAAGTAGCGCGTTGTAATTTGTTCGATGATTAATTGTAGGTCTAATAATTATCCGTATTTATTACATATTAATAACGTGATCGGTTAAATGGAACGAATGGATTATACTTGGTATAATCAATTGTTAGCGCGTAAGAGAAATAATAAATAAAACTTGATTAAATTGTACGTTGAACCGATTTTTAAGGATTGTATATAATAATTATAATAAGTGGTTTAGCGATTATAAGGGACTATATACAAATATATATATTTATAGGTATAAGTAATCAAACACTTTAATTGTTTAAATATATATATAAATATATATACTAAACAATTATAATATAATCATAACAAGTGATTTAGCTATTAAAAGAACTATGTATATATATATTGTTTGAATATATATATAAATAATAAAACAATTATAATATTGTATAATCATAATAAGTGATTTAATTACTAAAAGAACAAAATATATAAATATATATATAGGTATAAATAACTAAATAATTTAATTGTTTGAATGTATATATACATATACATACTAAACAATTATAATATCATTTTAAGTGATTTAGTTATTAAAAGAACTATTAAATAATATATATATATATAGGTATAAGTAACTAAACAATTTAATTATTTAAAAACATATATATACATGTACAAGTATTTATGTTTACTCATTTCTTTTGTATTTTTAAAACTAAAATAATGTATTTATAAATACAAAGTATTTTATAAAAAAAAAAAAAAAAAAAACAAAAAAAAAAAACAAAATTAATTTAGTCAAAATTAATTAAACAAAAGAAAAAATATAATCTACATTTTATAAATTTTAATTTTAGAGATTTTCAGAGTTTAAAAAAAAAAGTTGAATAATTAAAAGAAATAAAAAGAAAAGAAAAGAAATCAAAAAAAGAAGAGAAAGGGGACAGGGGGCTGCCCGGGGTCGAACCCGGGTCTCCCCTGTGAGATGGGGTGCGGGAACCAGTGAACAGGGCCAAGGCCTTGGTCTCACTTGGTTTGTTTTACTTTTAAACCCAATCTCCAATGTTTCTCCTTTCTCTAATGAACCCTAGGTTCAACAGATTCGAAATTGACCTCGATTCGATGTTAAACACCCGAATCATCATGGGGCTTTTGATCCTGGATCAAAACGAGTAGTTAACAGGTTTGTATTACCTGTTTGATGGGGTTTGAGTGGTATCAAATTCGACTTCTGTTTGGATGTTCTTAAGATTGGGGTTTTGTGATCGAGAGGTTTTATTGTGCAATTGAGAGTTCGGGGAGTTTAGGAAAACTAAATCGCACGAAAGCCCTCTATTATATAGTTTTAATTTGGTCGTTTAAAGCTTGAACGTATTCCATCTTTGTCACGCGTTTTCGAGCTGTCAAACGATATGAACTTGCCTATTTTGTGTGAAATCAATCACGCAATTAGCTTAGATTTGAATTGGCGAACGCGTTTGAATGGTTAATTGCGTGATTACAGTGATTTTTGGGTGGATACCCGTTTGTAGTTTGGAAGATTCGAATCTTGAATTGAAAATCTCCATTTGTTAATCAATTACCAAATTAACTTGGTTAATTATGTTTATTTCGAGATTTCGGTCGTTTTGACATATTTTGGGTTAAAAACAACGCGTTTTAGAGCGTGGAACGCTCTCGCCGGAGCCGCGGCCGGCGGCCGGCGGCCTGTTGCCGGAAAAACGGGAAGAAACAGAGGGGGGGGGTTTGGGTTTGTTTAAATTACACAAATGGTCCCTGTGCTTTCAAAATTTTATGTTTTAAACCCCCTGCACTTTAAATTCAAAGTTTATTATTATTATTATTATTATTATTATTATTTATACTATTGTTATTATTATTATTATTTTTATTATTATTATTATATTATTATTATTATTTATTATTATTTATTATTATTATTATTATTATTATTATTATTACTATTATTATTATTATTATTATTATTATTATTATTATTATTATTATCTATTATCATTATTTATTATTATTATTATATTATTTTATTATTATCTATTATTATTATTGTTAGTATCATTATATGTATAAAAAAAGAGATTACTAAAGATGCTATACAATGGCACAAAAATACAGGATGTTACACTGTATGTCTGTATGTATGTATGTATGTATGTATGTATGTATGTTGTCTGTATGTCTGTATATCTGTATGTGTGTCTGTATGTGTGTCTGTATGTATGTCTGTATGTATGTATGTATGTATGTCTGTATGTATGTATGTATGTATGTATGTATGTATATGTATGTATGTATGTCTGTCTGTATGTATGTATGTATGTCTGTATGTCTGTATGTATGTATGTATGTATGTATGTATGTATGTCTGTATGTCTGTATGTCTGTATGTGTGTCTGTATGTATGTCTGTATGTCTGTCTGTATGTATGTATGTATATATTTACAAAGATAAACATAAACTGATAATAAACATAAAAGATAAACATAAACTGATAATATATTTACAAAGTTTTTAAATTACATAACAAAATAAAAATTACAATACAAAACTACGGGGAGTCAGGGTAATCTCGAGGCGGTGGCAACGGCGGAGGATCAGTACCAGAACGCCGCGCAATCTCTGACTGAACCTGCCACTCCATCAGATCCTCAACGCGATCGAGCCGTCGACTCTGCTGCCGTACGACGATCTAATCTCACCGGCTCGATCGGCGGAGACACGTCACCAAGATCCGAGGAAGATAACCTAAAGATCGGGCAATCAACGTGATGTACGCGCCGCCGTACACCGCTCCTCGCTCCTAGCGATGATAATACGAAGCAAAATACTCCGCCAAACATCTCGCCAGGTTACACCTGGTCCCCGTAATCAAACAGTATAAGTAAAATAAGTCGGGAATGGTACACCACTCCCGACTCTTGCCACGTCCCGTGATGGACGTGGCGATCATCCGATGCAGATAACGGATGAGAGGATCTCGAATGCCGGTGACCCTGCCCTTAGTCCTCTGAAACGGACCTCCGGCAATCTGAGGCCACCACTCTCTCAATGTGCCCTCCTCCATCTCAGTAATACCCTCAGTGACAGAGGGGTAACAGTCTCCGGCTCATAATAAAGCCCCGAGACAACTGCAAACTGCTCAATGGACATCTGATGTGCATGTCCACCAAGCGTAAAAGAAATCTCCGAGCGCTCATCGTCCTCCACCATCTCATCTGGACGAATATATGTAAATGTGGATAAAAACTCCACTACCAGCTCACGGTGGGACGGTAATAATGCGATCTCAAAAAGACGTCTCCACGGCGTATCGTCTCCGATAATAGCAACAAGACGATCGCTCTCCCAACTCAGCCATCACCTCCCAATCTACGGCCTTTTGATGGCCGATCTTCATCCAAATAAATTTTGAGCACTTAGCGTGCTCAACGGAACCGGCATCAAACTGCAACCAGGATGCTCGGCAATATGGTCAACAACGTCAGCCTCAATCTCAGAATCGGAAGACATATCTGCACAGGTGAACAAGTAGGTCAAAAACAACGTATACGTATCTATATATATATACACATTACACATATATATGTATATGTATATGTATATGTTATGTATATGTATATGTATATGTATATGTATACGTATAATAAATATATATATAGGTATAATAACTAAATAATTTAATTTGTTTGAATGTATATATACATATACATACTAAACAATTATAATATCATTTTAAGTGATTTAGTTATTAAAAGACTATATAAAAATATAATTTATATATAGGTATAAGTAACTAAACAATTTATTATTTAAAAACATATATATACATGTACAAGTATTTATGTTTACTCATTTCTTTTGTATTTTTAAAACTAAAATAATGTATTTATAAATACAAAAGTATTTTATAAAAAAAAAAAAAAAAAAACAAAAAAACAAAAACAAAATTAATTAGTCAAAATTAATTAAACCAGAAAAATAAATCTACATTTTATAAATTTTAATTTTAGAGATTTTCAGAGTTTAAAAAAAAAAGTTGAATAATTAAAAGAAATAAGAAAGAAAAGAAATCAAAAAAAGAAGAGAAAAGGGGACAGGGGGCTGCCCGGGTCGAACCCGGGTCTCCCCTGTGAGATGGGTGCGGGAACCAGTGAACCAGGGCAAGCCTTGGTCTCACTTGGTTTGTTTTACTTTTAAAACCCAATCTCCAATGTTTCTCCTTTCTCTAATGAACCCTAGGTTCAACAGATTCGAAATTGACCTCCGATTCGATGTTAAACACCCGAATCATCATGGGGCTTTTGATCCTTGATCCCTTCAAACCACTCTAGAGACCGGTGGCACCTTCCTTGCCACTATAACTGGGTGGCTTGCATGAACTAAAATGCTTGAAGGTGCAAGACTGGTGTTACGCCGTTGTTTGCACTATTTTCCCCTTGACCGTTGCTATTTTCGTGACGTTTGCGATCATAGTGCTGCTGAGTTCAGCCACCTGGTCGGGATGACCGCAGCCATTTGCCGGGCAATCATGGCAGCAAGCTTACGGCCGGACCTTCCCTCGGTTTCCGTGGTAACGAGACATGTGGAAAAATCAAATTGGGTTAGGATCGGTTTAAAGGATAATATGGGTGGGCAATTAGGTAAGAATCATGAATCTATACGGAATGATTCATTTGGTGACGCATCACCATTTGGAAACGTGACACGTCAAGATGAATTGACCATTCACCTCGAAACTCGTGTATGTTGGTCATAGTTTATCACTCATCCCGGAAATCCCCAGGTAGCATAACGGTCCCTCAATGAGATTTTACGTATACGCTTGCCTTAGCCCGAGGCCTTTTGCCAGAAATCCAGAATACAGGTGTCTATGTACCACACTAGTTCTTTGGTTTATGAAATCAAAAATCTTGATGGGATATTACAAGATTAGACATAAAGTCTAAAGAATCCTATCAATAGATTCTACTTGGAGACGAGAATAAGTTTAAGAAATAGTAACTGTCGGGGAGATTAACGTTTAAGATAAGTCTAGGGGAGAGGTAACATATGTAATCATGTAGAAAGGCACCTATGCTAAGGCATCACATTGCACATAAAGGCATAGCGTTAGGCACATGCAAACGATAAGTATGTATTCAAAGAATACTATTCTATAAGGATCATGCATAAACTATAGCCTAGGTCACCATTTCTAATAACCTAAATCCTATAGTTATGGGCTCTGATACCAATCTGTCACACCCCAACCTTGACGGCGGAAACGTCGAGGTGTGAGGATTAAGATTGTTCACAGCCACATAACGCTATGTTAAAGTATAAAATGCCATTAATCAATTGTTTTCAATCACCACATACATCAATGTCTCAAAATAAATCAAACAAAAAAGATTCAATCGTCTTTATTAAGCCTAGGTCCATGATCTAGGTTTATGCATTCCTTCAATCATTGCTAAGCTTGCACATTACCTGAAACATGTTGAAAATAAAGTCAACTAACTAGTGTGGTGAATTCTCATGGTTTTAAATACAATAAGTATACAAAATGTGGCAATTCTAGTCATGGTCACAAAGAGCAAGTATATAGAACATGCATAGTTACAATCAAGCCTCGACTGAAATAATATGAATAAGCATGATTAGCTAAGTGTATTTGGTTCCCTAGTGCACAAGCATACGGCTCCTAGGAGTCGGCAATACATCGACTTTAGCACCAATAGGCTTGTCAGGCCCAAAGATCTAAGACTTCGCTAGGCTAGCAATAGTTAATGATTGCACACGTATGTCACATCTCATATAATACTTAACATATCCAAACAACCACCCTATGTAAAGAATTGCACGTGTGTAATAAGTATCAAGCGTGTATGTTAAGTTTTTATAAGCAACATGTTTTCACCCCGAAAGATGTAAATAATCGTAAAGCGGGGCATAAGAACTCACATGTTTAATAAAGGAGACTTGTAGACGTAATAAGAATAACCACGAATAGATTTCCAACACAACGTCACAACGCACCTAAACGAAATAAAGTAGCGCGTTATAATTTGTTTGATGATAATTGTAGGTCTAATAGGAGTTAATAATTATCGTATTTATTACATGTTTAATAACGTGATCGGTTAAATGTAACGAATGGATTATACTTGGTATAATCACTTGTTAGCGCGTAAGAAAAATAATAAATAAAACTTGATTAAATTGTACGTTAAACCGGTTTATAAGGATTGTATATAATAATTATGATAAGTGGTTTAGCTATTATAAGGAACTATATATAAATATATATTATTATAGTTATAAGTAATTAAACACTTTAATTGTTTAAATATATATATAAATTATATACTAAACAATTATAATATTGTTATAATAATCATAACAAGTGATTTAGCTATTAAAAGAACTATGTATATATATATTGTTTGAATATATATATATAAAACTAGTTTTTTTTGCCCCGCGCGTTGCGCGGGGTCTTTCGTCATGATCCCAAATATCAAAACGCAAATGTCAAACAAAATGTAACGGTTACCATTCCAATGTAAATCCTAAGCGTGTAGAAAGGTAAAACAAACCCGTCACTACGACTCTCACTCCGTCGATAACCTTAACGGCTACTTCATCGTAATTCGTAAAAGTGATAAAATAATTTAAGAGCCACGTCTCAAACATAAACATTTATAAACATTATAGCAGAAAGAAAAACAATTTGCCATTTCAATTATTTTAGCATTCGAAAAAATATTTTGTTAAATTAAAAAAAATAGCATTTCAATTAGTCATGGCATTTTAAAATAATAACCATTTACAAATGAAGTTTATTTAAAAAAAAGTACTGGGATGATTTTACTACGTTATAGAAATTAATTAGAACTTTACTAATAATACCCAAATAGTTAGTGTTTAAACCAGATCAAATTAGATTGCGTTCTTTAGAAGAGACTCGATGATACCGCGGCATCGCGCGGGTAAATCCACTAGTACATATATATATGGAGGGAGGTTCCCCTACAAATTAATTTTTGCCTAAGTATGCTAAGAAGTAATCTTAGCCTTCTAATTATCTAATTAAGGGCTAAGATCAAAGTGTAGAAAAAATAAGTAATCAAGGGTAATTTGGGTATTTTATTACATTACCTACAATTGTTGACTTTTTAAAATTTCCCCCCTATTTTTTTAAATGCTAATAACTTTTTCATACGACATTATTTTTTTAAATAAATTACATCATAAAATCAAGCATTTTTTTCTCTTTAATTTGAGTATACTATTACTATAGTTTTTTTAAAAAAAAATCAAATTATGTGACGTTGTGCTACATTTTTAACGTTTTTGTGCTGCATTTCATAAAACAGCACAAGGCTGTGCTGTATTTCATAAAACAGCAAAAGGCTGTGCTGCATTTCATAAAACAGCACAAGGCTGTGCTGTATTTCATAAAACAGCAAAAGGCTGTGCTGCATTTTATAAAACAGCACAAGGCTGTGCTGTATTTCATAAAACAGCACAAGGCTGTGCTGCATTTTATAAAACAGCACAAGGCTGTGCTGTATTTCATAAAACAGCACAAGGCTGTGCTGTATTTCATAAAACAGCACAAGGCTGTGCTGTATTTCATAAAACAGCACAAGGCTGTGCTGTATTTCATAAAACAGCACAAGGCTGTGCTGTATTTCATAAAACAGCACATGTATTTCATAAAACAGCACATGTATTTCATAAAACAGCACAAGGTTGTGCTGTATTTCATAAAACAGCACAAGGCTGTGCTGTATTTCATAAAACAGCACATAAACAATATTGAAAACGTAAATCAAAACCATAACAGCAAGCAGCAAGCGTATAAACCTTAATAAAGTCAAAGTAAACACCAGATCTAAACAAATACGAGATGCCATAACAGAAATCAAAAAGCATAACAATCATCAACAGATCAAAGTTAAACACAGTGATATAAGCATGATGATGAAGATAGAGATGAAAATTATACCAGCATACTTTCCTCTGTAGCAAGACATGGTGAAATGTGAGATCTGAAAAGATGAAGAAAGTTGCAGAGAAAGAGGGAAGATTCTAGAGGATGAAATCGACCAGCGACGGTCGTGGAATCCTCGATTGGTGGTCGGGAGTGGTTGTGATTTCAGTCGGAATCAGTCGATGGTCGATTGAAGATCCAATAAAGGTGTCGATGGTGGTCCTCAAAGGTCAACAGAGATGAGTGTGTTGTCGGTTAAAGGTGATTGAGGGTTCAAGAGTTTGAAATCGAAGGTAGACAGAAATGAGGTTGTGGTGGGATGGTTCGATGATATGATGTTGAATCTGATTGTCCACTGTGAACGAAATTTGTTCATCCGCTGTGGACTTGCTCGAGTTTGTTCATCCGCTGCGGTTTTGGTTAACGTCCGCTGTGGACTGAAAATGGTTGTCCGCCGTGGACTGAAAATGGTTGTCCGCCGTGGACTTTGAAAACCGTCCGCTGTGGATCAGAGACGTCCTGTGGGTTTGGTTCCTTGTGAATCCGCTGTGGACCCGAGACAGAAGATGGAACAAAAGCTTCAGGTGAAAGAGATGGAGAAGTTTGTGCTGTATTTTGATAAAGCTTTAGGGACTAATGAGTGTTTTAGGACCATAATGCCCCTTTAACCTTAATTTGAAGAGTGCCACATGTAATCCCCTTATTCCTTCTTAGGCAACTTAGGCAACTAATATTTCTTAGTTGAACCTTCACCTATATATATGTATACATATATATATACATATATGTATACATATATATACATATATGTATACATATATATATATGTATACATATATGTATATATATATACACATATATATATACATATACATATATATATGTATACATATATATATGTATACATATATATATATATGTATATATATATATGTATATATATATATATCTTATTATAATATCAACCCATATACCATCTTATCATAAAATGGAGTTCAAAAATATATATATCACAAAATGCATTGCATCTATACCGATGTTTGTCCGGAGGAAATTTGATAGTACGCTTTTTAAAATAATTGTGAGTTTAAATCAAATAAAACGTAGTTATGATGATTTTAAAAGTATACAGTTGTAATGTAGAGAGATTGTATGTTTATCAGTAGAAAGATTATGCTGATGTTTCAAAATTAACCCAAAAATTCATGTCGTTAGGGTGCTTAATCGTACTAAAAAACATACTCGATGAAAGTGTGATCATGGTTCTGTTTAAGCTGATAGAACTGTTCGAACTTTAATGGGTTTAATTTCATAATCGACTTTTACAGATAAAATAGGTTTAAAATGTTTCAAACCAGATCAATCTGTTTTATTTGTAGCATAACCAAATAACAACCTGATCAGCTCAACTAATCGCGACACCACCATCGCGAGCGCACACCACCGTCGCGCAACCACAGCCTCCAAATCATCACCATCGCGCAACCACAGCCTCCAAATCGATCTGCAACCGCCGACCTTGCCTTCGATTCGCGCTGTTACGTTACGAGTTAAGAGGAATTGAAGCCTCCATTGCTTCCGATTGGATGAGAGGAGTCGAGAGGGGGAAGGGGGCTCGCCGGATACCCGCGCAGGTGGCCGGGATTGGCCGGATTCGAAGAGAACGGGGGGGGGGGAAAGGGGTGTCGGGCCATCCATCAGTCGGGGCAGAGGGCGAGGTCGGAGCCGAGGGTGCGGGTTTGGAAGTAGGAGGGGCAGATGCTGAAGTCCATGAAGATGCGTTCGGTGATGGTGGTGTCTGGTGGGGGTGTGGCGGTGGAGAGGGAGGGAAGGGAGAGGGTACTATTCAGCAAGCCTATGTCACTAACATGTGTCTTTAAGAGTACTATTCATGCAAGTTGTAACTTGTAAATTCACACACGCACACATATATATATATATATATATATATATATATATATATGTAATAACTGATATTATGCACTAACCTCTTCAGGAGTGATAGTGTACATCAAATCCTCGATTCTTCGAGCAAATTGAAAAGTCGTTCAAATTGCTGCACAAATTTAAGAACAGTCATCTTCATTTACATGCAGTCCAAGAATAGATAATAATTAACAATATATACTAATAAACAACAGTCTAACTTACATAGTAGATAATCATACTGATATGGCGTGTGCAAGCATTCATAGGATTCACTGGCTTGATGATAAAATTTAGCTAAAGTCGGAACAACATTTGCCAAGTCATACAAACTGCATAAAAATGGCACTGGTCACCATACATTTTTAAAAGAAAATGACATTGTTATTATCCGTAGCAAAACTTGGTAAAATAGAAGTAAAATATTCTATTTACCCAATAAAAAATCATAACATTAAACATACTAATTTTCAAATTTATGACATTTATACCATTACTTTCAAACTTGCATTAGGATATGAGAATCTGAATTCTGAACTACAAGGAGAAATAATTGGTGTGACTGACATCATAAATTGTGTTTAATGAAAATAGGTAAATATGAAGCTTTAAGCATTTTGAATGGCATATTTGATATTAAATTTTTATTGGATAAAAAGATATTATGCAGGTTTTCAGAGCTATATCTGAAATTAACCCGTAATGAAACTACATGGCTTTTGTAGTCACTTTAATGCATTAACTCTTTAAATAAAATAAAAAATTTATTGTGGATACTGATCTGCCCTATATGTCACCTGTATAAAATAATATTTACCTGTTCTGGAATGAAGCATAGTTTTCAAGAAGTATAATATCAGCATACTTTGGGTCTGTCTGAGCAATTTTATCCAGAGTCGCAAACATCACGCCAATCTGCCAAACAATATTCAATTAGTCACCAATAATTATATGCAAAACCAACAATTTAATCTTACTAAAAAATTAAACATGGTGACAGGTAGAATTTTAGATCAACAGGGGTACTTACAAACTTGACATATGCTTGGTCAACTAAATCTCTAGACTGTCCCTGGATATACTGTTCCATGCGTGTAGCAAGTGTAGCAAATCTAAAAAGAAAAAAGAAAAATAAAATAAAATAAAATAAAATAAAACAAAATAAAATTCAATAATCAATGAACAATGATGCATAAACATA
Source organism: Flaveria linearis (assembly GCA_024085815.1). Lineage (NCBI taxonomy): Eukaryota > Viridiplantae > Streptophyta > Magnoliopsida > Asterales > Asteraceae > Flaveria > Flaveria linearis. The sequence goes on along the minus strand of JABSNV010000241.1, from coordinate 32,791 downwards.
ATAAAATATCTAAAAATAATCAGATTAAACAAAATTTGTTTATATAGGCATTAAAAACTGATTATTATAACTTGATATTTATCTAGTTTACCTGGGAATGTATGACAAGACACCCATTTGTCGAACGTTTCTTTCATTCCTTTCAATCTGATGACAAGCTTCATCTACAAACTACATTTCAAGTTACAAATTAGAAAGAAGCATAAGTGAACACGGGTCAACAAAGAAGCCAAAACATACGCGCGTAAACTGTGCAGTAATCCTTTCTTCCAGTGCATCAAGTAAAAGGCGCACATATCCGGCTGCATCTGCTTTCTGACCAGAAATATACTTTTCTGTTATGCCATGCATCGATATGCATCGTAAAGGATCAATCTTGTATGCCCAATCAACAACAACATAAAAATCCTCCTGAAAATCAACATAATTATTTAAATCATAGTTAACTAATGGAGCTTTCAACGGTTCAACCAGAATACGAAAAAATGGGTCAATTCAGCTTTTGTTTCATCTCAAACGTGTCTACAAAATATTGCTAGAAACAATGCCTACTTTCTCTAAATATAACAAGGCACAAATCTATATTGGCATGTACTCCTAAAATTGTCAGGTAATTTATAAAGTCAAAGAATGGAGTTCATTGCGATTGTATGTACAATCCTCAACCTATGTAGAAGATTTAAAGAACACAATATAAAAGTCCCTAACTTGGTGCTATTTGGCCCATCTGTTTTGATTACTGATGATCAACAGTCCAAATATAAATCGCTCTAGCTTCTTATCTTCAACAATTCATACAACAGTTACATGATAAGCACAATCACAGGCTCATGATTAGGGTTTAAACCCACAACAATCATTAATCACTGAACTCACAGATGGTATTAATAAGGATGAAGGTTAAAGAAAACCTTGGTTTTGGTCTCGATTTTGACCTCAAGAGATTGGATCCTGGTGGATAGAACACCGGTGAGATACTGACCGGCGCAAGGGTTGAAGAAATTGAGGCCTGGTTGAGCCAATTTCTCAAAGCGACCCCATTTTTCAACAATCCCCACGCTAGCTTGATCGATGCAACCTGCAAACACACACGCTGTGTTCCCCATCAAATCCCACGATCTGATTTCTCTGGGTATCCTGTATCTTATATATATATATGTATACACAGAGGATATCCGATTGAAGATCTGTGTGCAAAGAGATGTAGAAATGCTTCGCGACAGGCCGAAGGGGGCGGTGGCGACGGGGGCGAGGTGGCCACGGAGGCGAGGTGGCGACGGCGAGGTGGCCAGGTGGCGACGGCGAGGTGGCGACGGTGGCTGAAGGGGGCGGTGGAATTGTGGGGAGGAGGAATGGGTTACTGTAGCTAAAGTTAATTTCTCCCGCGCGTTGCCGCGGGAGCTTAATACAATTACTCGCAAGGGTCTAAAATTTTCCTGCACATAAGTAACGCTCATAATGTGTTACAGGAGAAGTTGAATGGTAAAATAAAAATAATTTAGAAATACCTGGTTCGTGAAGACCAAATGGCGACATCAAATTTCTCGAAGCAAAATACTAAAAACTCATCCAAGAAGGGTCTCTTGAATACTACATTCAAACCAATATCCGGCTAAACATTCACAGCATAAAAGTATCCAAATATTAATGTATAATAATATATTAGTCCATGTATTCAATAACTACATTTAAAATCATACCTACCTTGTCCATTAGAGAGACAGCAACATTAGAAAAGCAAGGGAACGTAGGCACAAATGGTTTTAGTGTCACCCGAATGGCTGCAGTTATTTGCATATCTACTAACTGAACTTTGATTGGTAGATAGAACACATTTAACACGAAAATCATGTTGGGATTTCCAGCCCATTTAGCCTGTAGATCAAAGACCAGACTGTCCTCGTTTAATTCGTGTACTTTCATGCCTGTCAAGTTAAAAATAGCAGCTTATAATTGTTATACAAACTTGCTGATTATATCGCTTACTGGAAACATTTGGAGCTATAATGTGTGCATTAGTAATTAATGAACATACCTTAAACTATAGGCGGAAGACTTCCAAATGTAAGGCTTTCAAAATCCATGGATCTTATAAAATACATGCCAATGTATTCAGAGAATATAGGTTCACACATGCTTTTTATCATACCACATATTGCCTATACGAGATTGAAATGGATGTGAGACGTGTCACTTCTTGTACATAACAATCTGAAAAAAGATTCAAAAAGTGTCCAAATTTGTGTCACCTTATCGAGGTAAGGCCACATATCACGAATTACATCATTTAACCAATCAAGCTGTATAATCACAAAGAAGCCATGTTATGTTGCATTGTTCTTGAAAATATTTATATGATCAGTAAGAATGTTTAACTTCAGTGCTCACACGTTCGTAGTCGGGGTGCTTTACCCATAATGGAAGCTCTGGTAAAATATCAAGCAATGAATCTTTATCAAATTCTTGGATCGGCCTAACGAATGGATTCTGCAAGTGTAGGTTGAGAAAGCTCTAATTGAACATATGAACACAATATTATAATTTATAAGATAACATGATATTGCCAGTGAGTTGTGATTGATACAAAAGAATACCAAATTTAAATGGTATGTTCAATTCTAATGAGCAAAAGTAACAATATGTGCTTATAGACTCCTCTCTAATAGCTTATTTGAGCATATGAGCATGAAATATCCTCTTCTATGAAGCCCCTCTGTAATTCAATCGAATCATCCATTGGACTGTTTCACCTTTCAACTTAGAAGTATGTTTTTCGATCCTAGCTTACTTAGTGGATTGAACAATGGTTAACCACTGATTAATTTCAGTTTTTATCAATCACTTTCCATCAACACCTAAACCAACTAAACATAATTCCAAACCAAAACAACATTCTAAACCTTAAAGGAACAATCTTGTAACAACACATTTGCTTACCAGAAAGATCATAATCGAACTCCGTATCGCTATTACAGAACGGCTTCGGCTGACGATTGAACAAAGTGACAATATAGTTGCAGCCCACTGCGACGGCGATGGCGACGGATACGACGGCGATGAGCTTGAAAAACTCCACCTTCGACGGCAATAAGCTTAAGGGTGGTTCGATTGAAGGTAAAGTTTGTACGGGGGAGCATTTAGGGTTTCTTATTCGCCTTTTGGGAGTAGAAGCCATTGTTGTTTTGAACTTGATCGATGTGAGCTCACATTGGATGCTTTCATCTTCTTTAATAGAAATGAAGATGGTGGTGTAGTGTATGGATTTGGGAATCGATGATGTGGATCTGGTGGTTGTGCGACGATGATGGATCTGGCGATGATGAAGATGGAAGATGTTGATACGGTGGAGGCGGCGGCGGTGGAGACGGCGGATGACGATGGTGGAGAAGGGCCGGCGGTGGAGGAGGCCCGGCGGTGGAGGAGGCCCGGCGGTGGAGGAGCGCCGTCGGTGGAGGAGCGCTCCGTCGGGGGAGGTGGAGGAGCTACTGTAGTACTGTAGCTAAAGTTTATATCTTTAATATATATAATAATATATAAAACAATTATAATATTGTATAATCATAATAAGTGATTTAATTACTAAAAGAACAATATATATAATATATATACATAGGTATAAATAACTAAACAATTTAATTGTTTGAATGTATATATACATATACATACTAAACAATTATAATATCATTTTAAGTGATTTAGTTATTAAAAGAACTATATATAAATATATATATATATAGGTATAAGTAACTAAACAATTTAATTATTTAAAAATATATATATACATATACAAGTATTATGTTTACTCATTTCTTTTGTATTTTTAAAACTAAAATAATGTATTTATAAATACAAAAGTATTTTATAAAAACAAAATTAATTTAGTCATAAAATTAATTAATATAGGTATAAGTAACTAAACAATTTAATTATTTAAAAATATATATATACATATACAAGTATTATGTTTACTCATTTCTTTTGTATTTTTAAAACTAAAATAATGTATTTATAAATACAAAAGTATTTTATAAAAACAAAATTAATTTAGTCATAAAATTAATTAAACAAAAGAAAAAATATAATCTACATTTTATAAATTTAATTTTAGAAATTTTCAGAATTTAAAAAGGTTGAATAATTAAAAGAAATGAAAAGAAAAGAAAAGAAATCAAAAAAAAAGAAGAGAAAAAGGGGACAGGGGGCTGCCCGGGGTCGAACCCGGGTCTCCCCTGTGAGATGGGGTGCGGGAACCAGTGAACCAGGGCCGAGGCCTTGGTTTCACTTGGTTTGTTTTAATTTTAAACTCAGCCTCCCAGGTTTCCCCCTTTTCTTATGAACCATAGGTTCAACCGGATCAAAATTGACCCTCGATTCGGTGTTAATCACCTAAATCGTCATAGGGCTTTTGATCCTTGATCAAAAACGAGTAGAATACAGGTTTGGATTACCTGTTTTGATGGGGTTTTGAGTGATATCGAGTTCGGTTTAGGTTTCGGGTGTTCTTGGGTTGGGGTTTTCTGATCGAGAAGGTTTTTGGTGAAATTGGAGGTTCAGGGAGTTTAGGAACTCCACAATGAACCGAAAGGCCACAATATATAGCCTTGATTTCACGTGTTCGAGCTTAACTCGTTCGATTTGAAACCGCGTTCGAATTTACCAAAATTATCAGATTCGAGCTGTTATGATGCGTAATTGGTGGGTTGATTAATTTGTTAAACCGCGTATTAGCTTAGGGAATGATTGATTTGATTCAATTTGTGATTTTAAACATGATTTGATTCGAATTTTTTAGAATTTTGATTTGGTTTTGATTTGGAAAGGGTACGAGCGCGAATTTCGATTTTGGAGTTGGGCTCGGGTTCGAAACCCATAGTCGAAGGTGAGGGGCCGGTTAATTTGGTCGAAATCGATGTTAAAATGGTTGTTTGAAGCTCGCCGGAGCTCCCGCCGGCCGGTGACCGGAATTACGGGGTAGAAGGGGGGTGGTTTGGGAAATTTACACAATTGGCCCCTCTTCTTTCAAATGTTTATAATTTCATGTTTTAAACTTTTATTCAAAGTTTTCAAAATGGCAAAACAACCCCCTGTACTTTAAATTCTAAGTTTTATTATTATTATTATTATTATTATTATTATTATTATTTATATCATTATTATTATTATTATTATTATTATTATTATTATATTATTATCTATTATTATTATTGTTATTATATATTTTTTTTATATATATATAAAAATTTACTAATGATGCTATAAAATGGCATAAATAAACCGAACAAAAATACAGGATGTTACATTTTAAATGATAAAAAAGTTCGATAGTGCGGATTTAATTTAATTGTCATTGCGGTTTTAGTGCGATTGTGGTGTGTAAAGCTACCGAAATCGTGCGCAGACAGCGGGGAAGAAGAAGGTGGTCGACCAATGTTGCACAAATGGTCCCTCAACTTTCCCTTGTTTATTATTTTATGCCAGATTTTATGTTTTAAGTTTCTAAATTGGCAATAAAGCCCCCTAGACTTCTCTTTTTAAATTCATTAAATTTTCAAGTTGTTATTATTGATATTATTATCATTTTTCTTAGTTATTATGGTATTATTATTATTATTAATATTATTATTATTATTATTATTGTTGTTGTTGTTGTTATTATTATTATTAAATTATTATACATTCAAGTTTAAAGTCTTAAAAGACGTATTAAAGCAATATTCATAATTCATGACAATGGTCCTTACAAGATCGAACGACGTTAAATTTTTTTATTAACGTAAAAATACGAGATGTTACATGAAAGAAGCAAACCCGGGAGGAGCAGACTGGTGGAAATTGGAGGCAAGGTGGGCCTGTTGTTGGTGATTTTGGGCCAGGGGGTCGAAATGGGCTGGGTTAGATGGATATGGTGATGGAGGGGGCTGCCACATGGGCTGTGGCTGATGGGTTTGGGAATAATAGTTTTGGGTTGCTGTGTTGGGAGTTTGTTGTGAATATTGGCCCAGATGAGAAGGTTGTAAACTATGGCCCGGTCCCCAAAAGTTGTTTTTGTTGAAGTTGTTACCCCGACCACCATATGGGTTACCCCTGCCCATGGTGCGACCGTCTCTGTTTGGCGAACCGCGGCCCCGAGATGCTTTGATCGGATCATAATTTCGACCTCGATAACCATTTGGGTACGGAGGTCGACCGGACTCGCCTTGTTGCGGGTTGTTGTTCGTGGTGTTAGCCGGTGCGTTTTGGGTGTGAATGAAGGCCGTATCTCGGGTAGTACTTAGACGAGTAGCTTGTCTTTGTTGTTCGGATTCGATCATCCCCCTAGCGTCGTCCCAAGTGGGTTTGTTTTGGTTGATCATTGCTCCGACGGTATCGTACTCGGGTGGTAGGCCACGAACCATTTGGATGACGAGACGGGTTTCCGTGACAGGTTGATCTACATCGGCAAGTTGGCTAGCTATATCTTTGATGGTGGTGCAATAGTCATCGAAGGATTTGCAAGATTGTAGAGTGGTGTTTATGAACTTTTGCTCCAAAGTGGCGGCCCGAGCATGTTTATTGTTGAGAAATGCTTGTTGAATCCTCAGCCATACATCACGTGTTGTTTTCTCCATGATGTCTTCATCAAGAATACGACCGAGCAGGTCGTCTGAAATAGAGTTGCAGATCCACTATATGATTAGTGCATCTAGTTCTTGCCATGCGGGGTATTTGGGATCGTTTTCATCGGGTGGTGCGGTGCCATCTATATGGGAGAGAACCTTGTATGCACGAAGATGAAGTTTGAACATTTTCACCCATGCATTGTAGGTGACTTTCTGGCCATCGAGAACGCGGAGCTTGGTGGTGATGTTCGTAACAGAGTATGCGGGGTGTAAGGGGGTTTTGTCGTTGGTGTTGGGTGGGTTGTTAACTGTACCATCATCGGCCATGGTTCGGTGGAACCCTAGTTGCAGCCGTAGGGTATGGGGAAGAAGAAAAAATTATGCTTTGATTATCATAAAGATCATCGTTATTTCATTGATTTGCAAGGATACAAAAGACTTGAATATATATCATACACTCCTAACAAACTTAGCCATTAAATAAGGAATGATTACAAACAATAACCCACTAATATATATCGAGATATATGACAATAATACTCAATATATATGACAGCTAATACTAACATGCTATGGTGGTCTTTAACTAACTACCTTGTCGTAGAAAAAAGAGTCAAACATGATAAAACGTTACTAATCCTAAATCATCTTATGCGGACCATTTAAGCCGGTAGATGATGCGGAGCTAAATTGATAATTGTTTTATCCAATATTCGTTCTTATCACCAGCCCATTAACACATGACATATAGTCTGATGGTACAAACGTTAGAGTATTTTATTTAAGATGGTATGACTTTAAGTCTCCTTATGAACAAATGGTACATGTTTGCCGGGTGTGTGAGTTTGTTAAAAAAAATTACCAGCCCCTTAATATGAGTAAACCTAGATAGTACGAGACTACGAGGCATAACAATTAATGCTTGCCACGTGTAATGATCAGGAGAAGAAATGTACACATTTTGTCCCAAGATGGTTAGAAGATAACTTGATGTTAAGAGATTTAACATCAATAGCTTTTAGTTGCTCAAACATGAAAACTGTGTTCGTATAACTTATTATACAAGTAATACAATATTCAAACTTCAAATGTTACCATATCCTATTGAATCCCATGACGGGTCATTCCTCTACACCCTACAATTTATAATATACACGAGTCGTATCAAAATTCTACTATTCAGTGGTAGTGTGTGATGAATCTGATGACATGGAAGAGCAAGGTGTAACAAGAGATGAACTTTCAGGTGACTTCCTGCACACAGGACAAGTGGCGTTTAATTTGAGCCACTCGTCTATACAATCCGCATGAAAATAGTGATTACACTCCGGGATGGTCCTTACTGCATCTTTCGGCTCATAATCTGAAAGGCATATCGGGCAAGTGCCATCATCGTCTTTGGGTAATCTACAACTCTCTCCCAGTATGGTTTTTGGGTAGGACTCTATTGTGGGCCTGTCTAGGCCGGTTGTTGAAGGCGGCTGCGGGGTGATTGCTATAGAGAAAAGGTCAATACGTTGGCGTTGACCGTTATTATAGCTCCTTGCCTTGCCAAATGCATAGCACACGAGCCCAATGATGCATGCAAGTGCTGGTACACCGATTCCTATGCTTAGCCCATACTTGGCACTCTTCGGAATACCTATAAGAAAGAAAATAACAAATGATTAAGTACAGTAGACGATTTCAACTCGTGTACTTATAGACATTGTCATTTGGGTTTATCTCTTAAAGAAAAACATGCCAAAAGCGTTCAATGTGTGTTTATTATGCATAAAACCTCCTAAATCACATATTCATATTATTAGAAAAAGAATGTTGTTGAAATAATAAGATTTTCAAAACCAAACTGGACACAACATATTTGCAGAAAAGGTCAAATGTTCTAACAAAATGTGTTTGGGTCAACCTGATCAGACCCGCTTTGGCTTGTTACCCAACCTGCTTGACCCGTTTCTTTTGCCACCGATACAAATAAGCAACTATCCAAATGGATGCCGTCTTCTAGACTGTTCTATTTAAGGCAATTTTTTCATATTAATGCTCTAATCTAAATCAAGAAATCAACCAAAAACAAACAAGATGTCCTAAAGGAGTTTAGAGGGTTTAAATGTAAAGACTTTGAATTTGAATTAACTGTTTCTTTAAACCCATTTTAGGAGGATAATGGTATCATCGGAGCTGGAAGCCTGGAATTAATTGGACAGTGATTGCAAAGTCAAATCTAACTTTGTAATTATCATCAACTGGATGCTACCATTAAGTCAATTTTGTGCCTCGTTTATATGGCCAGTCTGGTAGCTACGGTCTTACTTCTATGCGTCTAATATTGTTTACTTTCATTCAAGTTGAAGTCAGATATTCAAATCATCTATATTATGGACTTAAATATTTATCATTCTCGGGATTTTGATGATTGTTTCTTGAGACTGACCATGTAAGAGTTGAATGAAACATTAAAAATTAACTAATGAAAGAAAAAATTCTGTTAAATTAAGAGTTAGAAATGACCCACAAAAAATGGAAGTCACAATGATATTCAAATGAGAATACAAAGTATGACTAAACAACGCACCAAACTTGTGTTATATCTATAGTTATTATATTTCAGGTTTTCATGTATTACCTTATACTCCCATCTTATGCTGAAAGTGTATATTACTATTTAAAATCAAGGTAAAAGAATCTTAAGAGTTCTAATATACAAATCACCTCAAATCATGCTTGATATGTTACTTGTAGCAATTGAATACATACAAACACCAAGATCAAATCTCTGACATACGAATTAAATAGTGGCCATAACAAAAATGAAATGCCTCCTTCCATATAAGATCATACAGGCAAATACCTAGACGAAAAACATGCTATATTTGGGAAACAACAGCTACAAAAGATAATAGATGGGTGTGTCATCAATGTTTACGATTAACTAAGTAAAGTATTTTGTTCGATACGTCATCTTAAGTCATTTTAGTCACGAATTATGTAAAAGGATTTATTCTGATGAAATCTCACAAATACTTTTGAGTTTATATGTAAACATATTCATATGGTGATTGAGCAAAGCAGGAAAAGAGGATCATAAATAAGAGAATATAAAAGTATAGTTCATCTTCTATAAAATATTGAAATACTAAGACCATACGCAACGTCGCAACAGGACGCATATGAGGCGCCCGTGAGATGATGTGAGCCATCCGTTGGATGGGCAGGCATTGGAGGAGGGCGCCCGCAAATGGGAAATCCTTCTATAAAGGTGGGATCAGGCGGGTTTTGTCATTTTGTGAGAGGGGACGAGAAGAATGCCACCCGTGAAGAAAAGGAGAGAGTGAGCCAGTCAGGCAGTGCTGACATGGACGCGTTGTCCCCCCCTCCCGCTGGAGATGGTCTAAGTGACATATATATTGCCAAAAGTAGAACAAGCTCAACATGAAATGGCATTCAATTGGGACCATCACAGAGAGTAGTGAGTACCTATTATAATCTATCATGCTGATTTAGCAAATTTTCATTTGATGGACGATGCAATTCATTACTAAACAGTTTTGGTCAAATGTTTAAAAATAGCATTCTATATTAAGCAGGCAGGGCATTTTTAGGAGTAAATAGCATACGAGTTAACTGCTTGATTGCTTCATGAAGCTTGCTGAAATGGTGAATGTTCAGAAACCAAATTGAAAAGGTAAAGGCATATTCAACAAGCAGCAACACAGCTTCAAGAGCAGTACCTTGTGCACAAAAACAAGTACAGTAAAAGCAACTCACCATGGGAAGAACCGAAGCAAACCGTCTCTCCATCACTCTTCAATCCACAAGTCCTACCATCAATCTCACAAGATCTACAAAACGGCCTAAACCACATCAACGTCAATTCGTTCCTGATATCAATAAACCGCCTCGTCGGCACCGAGATCGTCGTTATATCCTCGCAACTCGCCGGAATATCTCCGAACGGAATCCACACCGTCCGCACAGCGTACACCGAGTGATTCACGCTCCCTAAGCAAGGAAACGGGAGCATCGCCATCGGCACCGTCTGAAACGTGAATCCCGAATTCTGCGACGAACAGTTGAAAAACGTGTAGCTCTCTATAATACTGAAATCAAACGGCGTACCGGTGAGATTCACACCAACGATTCCCTCCGGCGAGCAGAAATCAGGATCGACGGTGATAACCTGCGAAATCGTCACTAGATCACATCATATACTTCGAATTCATTCAATTCAACTCCAGTTAACTGAAATCAAAAGCTCAAAACAAAAAAAAAAAAAAAAAAAACCTAAGTGGATCAAAACCTGTGAGGCGTATGAGATATGCTTAACGACGAACGATCGGGACGACGGAAGCTTGATAACTGTTTGATTCCTCTTGTTACACGACAGATCAAAGCCGGAGAAACCGCATCGGGCCGGTTGACGGCCGCGGAGGCGGAAGGGGAACCGGACCGGCGGTCCGGTGGGGCTGCAGGTGGCCGGAGGGCAGTCATCGTCGCCGGAGATGGAGTTGAATAGGAAGAAGAAGAGTAATGCTAGGGTTTTCTTCTTCTCCATAGGGTTGTAGGGTTTGGCCACCATTGTTAAAGTGAAGAATCTGTGCTTCAATGGTGGCGATTGATGATTATCGACTCCATGGAAGGTGATGCTAATGCTATTTGAGGCTTTTGCTTTTTTCTATTTTTTTTTTTTTTTTGCTCTTGTTTCACGCGCTTAATTGCTTGTTATTAACTCATAATTTTGTTTAGGAAATGGTTAAGATGCTTTTATTTTTTTAATGATTATAATGTTTCTAGTTGTGTAAAAAAATGTAACAATGGATAATGTTTCGCAAACTGTACAAAAATGAGTCTTACAGATCTTTTAAAAATTAATGTGATATTTAAAAAGATTTTGAGATTTGCTTCTTTTATTTAAATCTTGTTTAATCAACGGTGTGCTTTTTAGTTTTTACTTTACATTAACTTTATTTCCAAACATCATACTTTATAATTTTCATAATTTAAGTTATAATCATTTAGTTAGAATAAAATGTTATATTACTATTTTACTATCTCCTTAAGATAACACCAGCTAAATTGTCTGTTTAAAAATTAAATCAAACATAATCAATGCTTTTGACCTTAAAATAAGAGAGTGACTTTATTATTTAAACAAAAAGCCGAATCATAACAACAAAATTAAAATATAAATGATAGAAAATAACTGAGTCATGCTAAAAATCAAAATTTCAATTATACATTTCTAGGTTTCATGGTTTATAAAAATATTTAACAATAAAAAATAACTGACTAAAAATCAGATTTTCTATTATGTTTTTCTAGTTTTTATGGTTTAAATATATTTATCTATGAAAATAAAGTTGACATGATCAGATTAAAAGGTAGTTGAAACTTAATTATTTTTTATTAATAATTTTTTATTAATAAATTATATACCAATGACTGAAAATATCAAATGATTTGAATATTCATATCAAGTTAATTGGAAAGATAATATAAAAGTCGAAAGCGTTGACAATGAGGACTTATTAACATAGTTAAACCAACGTATGCTTACTTCTATTAACTATTGTATTATGTGTGATACACTATATACAATAGTAAGCGATAATAAACTATATAGTATATTAGTATGTTATAGGAAATGTTGATAATGCATACACCTAGTAGCACGAAGTGAACTCTTACGGTTGAAAAGGGGTGATAATTTTAACACGAGAAAGAAAGTAATTAAAAGTGTATATAATAAGTTAAAATTAGTTTTCGCCAAACTCGTTAAGGGCTATGTTCAATCTTAAATAAATATTAATATCAATATTAGGTAGTAAATACTTATCTCATCTTATGTATATTATCAAAATTATTATTAGGTTTTAGTTCGTGTCTAAGTTTGTCTTATCTATAATTATATACTATCTAATTATTATTAGGCTTTAGTTCGTGTCTAAGTTTTAAGTAATAAAATAGTAGATACTTAACTTGTGTAAAAACAGATCATGTTTGGTATTGTTATAATAACCCTATAGAATCAACTAACTTGTTTACTAAATCGATCATGCTTGATTTTAATCATGGACAAGCATGTTCACCGACCAACACACTTAAAATTGGAACAAAAATATTTTATGTGTTTTAACACGTTTATAATTTAAATATCATGACACTTAAAAGGTTGAATACAGCTTGGTTGAGTAGTTACATATAACTCCGTTGGTATTTAAACGGTTAACGAATAGCATTTCACTGTTTTAGGTGAGTAGTATCAACCCTCCAATATATCTACCAAAATCTGACATGAACTACCACCCAACTGAGAACATTAAACATGTGTTATTTGATTCATAGCTCATTAGTTAAATCATGAAGCTATAAATGCTTTTTTTCTCTTCAAATAGGAGTAATGATGTTTATTGATTATCTTAATAAAAATAACGAGTCATACACCTGTCTAACCATACATACATCACAACTAATTTATGTCAATCTGTTAACGAAACTCAAACCATTACTCTCAAATTTCAATACTTTAACTTTAAGTAATTTTGTCATTTAACCCAACACTCCCACCCTGAGTTTTTAATAATCCATATGTGTATTTTTATTTATTCACGTAGGTGCATAACAAGCCAATTTTAAACCTAATACATCTATTTGACTTTCATCAAATGAAGTTGAATTGAAAGCTTTTTTATGTCTCTTCCTGAAATTTTAACACAAACCTATATTTATCTGATACTACACATGAATCTGCTACGTTATTATTTATAATAAAACCTGAATTATCAATTTTATTAATAGAGACATTATTATATACACACTAAATATCATTAGACTAAAACTTGTTTGCTTTTATATCTACTTTGTTTTTGCTTATATATTAGTTACAAAAGGATATTGTAATTCTGACATGTTTGAGTTTTTTATATGGCTCTTACTAATCAGACACCCTGTCAGGTGTTAAAGAAACGCCCTTTGACTTTCTTCACGGCCCGTGAAGGGCCTTACGGGCCGTGACGGGTTCGAAATTTAATTCTCTCAACTGCATTTAATCACGGCCCGTGTAGGAACAAACGGCCCGTAAACGCCCGCCCACACGGCCCGTTAACTACCTACATAACGGCCCGTGTGGTCCTTCACGGGCCGTAATTGTCCTTCTGAGAATTTACTTTCCTCGTTTGCGTGCACTTTTAAATTTATAATTATGTGACGCGACGTATTATTCCTTGATTCGATTTAAGATTCTATATAAACCGTTATATATATGACTTGTTATATGGTTAGTGACAAACGAAACAGTTAAAATGTCTTCTCGTGGAGGTAGGAGAAGACGTCAAAATGAGTCATCTTCAAACTCACGAGATATTGTGGAAAGTATTCCTGATCCAATAGATAACCATAATTGGCAGAACGGGAGGAACTGGTCTCAGAATATTATTCACTTTATACGTAACGGTGACTCCCAAACATGTAGAGTGTATTACATGGGTCATTCCGATATTCCGTTACAATTTTGGCGTGAATTACTCGGAAACGTGTCTTTAGCTACAGAGGTATGATTTAAAGTTTTTTTTATATATTTTATTTTATTTTAAAATTCTAACAATTAAAAAAGTTATTGTTTTATAGCATGTTCGGGCGTGGACAAATAGACTCACAATATGGAGATACGAAGAAATACGTAGAACAGAAGAGTTGTCGGGTAGTGATCGTTGGACGATTCTCCCATTTGAGTGGTTTAACTTAATATACTCGGGGTCCGTTAATGGTAACGAATATGGCGACGGGAGTGACTGTCTATATCCCGCGTTATGGGAAGTTGATACGGTAATACTGTTTTCATGTTTTACAATAAAAATCATAAATTTATAACCGTGAATTAAATTGTTTTGTAGGTTTACGTACCAATGACTGATGACGAAGAAAATTGGTATCTTTTAAGATTTCTATGGACTCACTACAAGTCGTATATATTCTCCATACGAATGCCGACCAAATACGTGTGATGATTCATGGTGCATTCATCGTAACGCGCGAACGATTTTCGTACAATTCGAATCGTACTTTTTACATTTTCTGTCACGTATACAATATTGGCAGCACTCCAGACAAGAAGAAATCGAAGAACTGGAGGTATCGGGTGAAACCGTTTGGCCCCCTAACGCCGGTCATATTGGTCGAGATTCGGGAGTTGTAATTTGTATGTTATTGCGTAGGTTGGTTCAAATAGATCTTTAGAGTGGCAAGAGGTTAGCTTACAGGATGCTTGCTTTAGATTCCGAAGATTTATGGCAGACGAACTGTATTCTAGACGTGTAATGTAGAACAGTAATGAAATATTTTATTAAAACATAAACGTTTATTAGTAAACTTTTTTAAAAACGATAAACCGTTATTGTCACACAAAAATAAAACACATAATTTTTAATCTTCTTGATCTTTATAAAAGATCCAAGCCGCAAAATGGTTGAAGGAAATTCCAAATTTCTCCCGATATCTTTCTTGAGTTCTTGTCATAATGTCCGTTCATTCCATAACATATTTCGATTGTTGTAAACGTCTTTGTAGAGCTGGTGAAATGTCGTGACCTTCCTTCTCAAGTCAGACCACTTGTTGCTAAGTTCACGAGTGGTGCGATATTCTTCACGTTCGAGAATTTGATGAAAACGAGTTGAAACCCGGTTCCAAAATATTGATTTGGCGGGATAGTACCTGAATTTTCGATACAGATCTTACTAAAGTCACCTCCTCTTCATCCGTCCACGGATTTTGATCACTTGTAGCACTCATGTTTTGGGTATTGAGTAAATTTGTGTAAATTGTTTGTGTGAAGCGGCTGAATTTATAGACATAAAAAGTTTTATACGGCCCGTGAGAGGCTTTACGGGCCGTGACTATGTTCCCATACGGCCGTGTAGTGTCAACGGTCTGTTTTTAAAAACTACAAAGCATCACGGCCCGTGAAAGAGGTCACGGGCCGTTTGGGAAATACGTAACGGGCCGTGAGGTCCGTCACGACCGTGAGGCCCGATAATATATAGGACCTCACGGCCCATTTGTTCATTTACGCCCCCAAAACACCCATACGATTTACTCCGTCACGACCTCCGTATTTCATCATTTTCATACATCCGACTCCTTACTACGGTACGTATTCAAATCCGTATTTTATTTTTGTGTATTTTTCGTTTAAATATATCAAAATTATATTTAAAAAAACTGGAAAATTGAAATGTTTTGGGGGTTACGGGCCGTGAAGGGTCGTCACGGGCCGTAACCTTTTGAATTTTCAAAGGGTTACGGGCTGTGACCCTCCTTTACGGCCGTAACCCTTTGAAACTTCAGTGGGTTACGGGCCGTGAGGGGCCTTCACGGGCCGTAACCCTTTTTTTTCTGGTTAATTTATTATTATTTTTTTTGCAGATTATGCCGCCCCGCAAACGTACACGTCCGGAGACTGAGCCCGAGGGTCAGGGTGACTTTCTGGACCCACACCTGATCTTCGTTTTCCGAGGGAGACCCAGCCACGGCAAAAGCTGTGGAAGCTGATTGGACGTCCCCTGAAGGGGACACGCACCATCGACTGGGACGTGCTGGAGGAGGTCGGAGACATAGCACGTGCCCAGGATATCATCGGGCTGGACGGAGAGACGCCGTGGAGGCGGATGTTTGATTTGGGATCGAGGAGGGGCTACCGGGAGCTGACGTTGCAGTTTTTGTGTACGTTTCTGTTCACTCCCGCCTTTGAGGATCAGGACCCCCGCCAGCACATAGCGGTTCAATTTATGCTGGGGACCGGTAGGTACGAGTTCACCCTCGCCCAGTGGGCGGTGACTCTTGGGTTTTACACCCACGAGGAGACGGAGGATCCTCGTTTTTATTCTGACGAGGTCCAGTCGGAGCCGGCTCCTTTGGTCGGATGGTGGCCGACCATTTCCGACCAGCCGTGGGAGGGCGCCATTAGGGCGACCTCTATTAGGGATCCTTTGCACCGGTATCTACACCGGTGCATTGCCGGCACCATTGCCGGCAGAGACCAGAGCATGGAGCAGGTGTCGCTCCTTGACTTATTTTTTTTGAGGGCCTTGCTTTCACCCAGACGGGTGAATCTAACTCACTGCATGGCCGCCTATTTTTTGAGCGTCATTCAGGGCAAGGTAAAAAATATTTCTACTAATTGTTAACAAATAAGTATTATCTATTATGCGATTCATAATTATGCCTATTGTTTGATTGTTTTGCAGATGGATAGCCCGATTGTCTGCGGCTCGTACATCACCGTCATTGCCTCGCGCTTAGGGTTGTTTACGGACGCCCTAATTGCGAGGCAGACTACGGACACGCCGCCTCGGATTTGGGTCGACAGACCGTCATGGCCATGTGGATTGCCGCCAAATTTGGCGACGACCTCCGATGGTCCACTGATGGTGGTCGGACCGTCTGGCAGCCGGTGCCGGACGTTGGTGAGGAGGAGGAGCAGCCGGCGCCGCAGCAGCAGCAGCAGCCCCAGCCACACGCCGACCACCCGTCCCACCGCCACCGCCTATTCCCAGGACCATCATTCGGCAGATTCCGCCGACGGGGGAGTTTATGGCGGAGTCACTACATTTGCAGCGCCAGGACCACGCCTTGCTAGTATGGATGGCGGATGTGTACGTCATTTTTGCTGCTAGCGCGGGTATCAACCTCCCCCCTCGGCCGGAGTTGCCTCCGTTTGTCAGACGACCGGCGGGTGATGACGAGGAGGCTGCTGGGGGTGGTGATGCGGAGGATGCGGAGGATGACCGGCGTTTTCTGTTTTGTACAAATGCCAATATTTGCTCGGAACAGGCATTGGATAGTCACCCACTAATCGAATTCTAATGAAATGGCAATCTTGAACATAAGCAATTGAAATTATATGATGTTCACTGATATCACGAGGAGATAACCAGAACGGAAAAAAGTAGCGGAGTTGCCGATTGATATAAAAATTATAACCACTCGAAACCTGTTAGCAATAAGGATTGTAGCAGGTGGCACTGTCATCCAATTTTTGTGTGGAGCCGCACCTAACCCGTTCCAGTTTAATGATTCCCTTATTTCGTTTATATCAGGAAACATCGCAGCGTACCTATGTCTGTTTTCATCCAACTCAGATATAAGTTCCGTACGTATAAAACACCAGTGATTTTCACCATATCCCAGTGCGAGTGCTATAGCACAAAAACCACAATTGCCGTCCGCTAAAACATCATCCGCACCTGAAATATGCGGGAAAAAGAATGATGGAATCCAGCGGTTAAACCGGAAAAAATTGTTTTTATCTTCGTCGCCCGGGATATATGAAAACTTGGAACTCTGTTGAGATAATCCATCTTTGGCTCTTGATTTTGAAAACATGGATTGACTGCGCTGCAAAGGCCCTTGTTTTGACTTCACCACCGAACTTGAATATGTTGGCGGACCTTCAAAATTTTCTCTCGGTTGAACATATGAACTATGTCTGGGGGCGTCTAATATTGTTTCTTTTTGCTTATCTTTTTTTGGACGACCCGTGTATTTGTTTGGACTTTAGGAGGTTTTTTATCCGTTTTTGAAGAGTAACGAAAGATTTGAAAATATTAATCAAAGATCTTTTCACATTTTCGGGTTGGACAAGTAAATGTTTGTCACCATCTCCATCTCTTTATGTACATCTACTTGAACCTCCCGTACAATATACGCGGGTGAAAAATCTAGCTTCCTCCAAAAAACATCAATGGCATCGAGCGGGATACATTGACCTATAAAATAATATATTAATAAAATAATAAAAGTTTTCATGAAAAAATAAAAAACGTAAAAGAACATTCACCTGTTTGAAAGTAATTGTTTAATTTACAAGCACACGGAAGACCAAAGCTGGTAAAAAGATGGCAGCCACATGATTCTTTGGATATAATTAGATGATTTATCCTGTTAATCTCACCGACTAACATATCCAAAGCCGCAATAGAAACGTTACCTCGCAGCAATTTAAGCACTTCATGATTATGCTGCACCATAAGCATGATTTTGCTTTTGGTAAAACTTTCTTTTATAGCAATTTCCTGGGTAGCTAAGATATTATAATGAAAAGAATAAATCTATCCAGGGTGCTATTGGTTGCTTTCAGGTAACTTTTCAACAACGAATGTTGGCTCTCAACTCGGTTCGTTGTGTGCTGACCGAAGTTATAACTTCTATCTATCCACGCCGACACAAATCTCTCTTTGTAGGGGTCCAACCAGTTATTTTTTAGGTACATCAGCACTCCTATTAAAAAAAATGCACTTATTTTATATAAATATACATATTTTTTTAAGAATAACACTAGAAAAATTACTTGAATGGTTGGACACCAATCTGCGATAAAGCCGGTCGTAATTATAAGCGTACATGTCCTCCGTTTCAGAGTTAATAAGTACCGACCACACATGCTGAAAAGCACCCCACTCTTCATTTGAAAAACTCGTCTTACAATGTTTAGCAATATTTTCCGAAATATGCCATCTGCAAAGTAATCGAACAGCACTCGGAAAAACTTCTTCTGACGCATTCATCAGAGCGAGGTCTCGGTCGGTTAGTATAACACGGGGCTCCATACACTTATCTTCCAGCGTTGCTTTTAGTTGCTCTAACACCCATCTGGTTGGCTTCACGCTCATAATCAATGAATGCGTGAGCAACAGAAAAAGATTTCAGGGTGGATGTCACACCAACCATTTGAACAAAAGGCATTTTATACAAGTTAGTTTTGTATGTTGTGTCAATCATCAGCACGTGTGGGTAAGCACGCCATAATATGTGAGATGTGGGATGTATAAAAAAAAACCCCGTCGACGGTATTTGTCAGTTCCTCAATATGAGGGGTGTAAATATATTGATGTTGTTGTAGTATAGAAAAAAAACCTGCATTGGGGTTTCACCAATTCTGGTGGACTTTTTTATTTTTGCCCTAGCATTATATACGGTTCGTAACCCAGACACGTTATGGGGATTTGTTCCCTCAACGTGCCTAGAATGTTTCGAGGGTCAATATTTTGCTCGGTCAGATTCTTTACAGTAGAAAGCTCATTTTCAGTGAGCCTCATTGCGTATGCATGTCCTTACAGGTGTTCAGCAGGTTCATGGTTATGAGTATCATCCACAACAACTATAATCCACCCATCTCTCTGCATCTGGTACTTACCCTGCAATTCAAATTGACAGTTTGTTTTTTTTCGTGCCACTTTTTCTTAGAGTGGATGCTCCCTTATATACACCACCCCGATCGCATTTCAACCAAATTTTAACCACCAAACCGTTCGAATTTCTTTTTGAACGTTTGGTGACAATAACGAACCCATTATCTCGCGCCACGTTAGTTGCCCAATCAACTAATTCTTCACGAGATGAGAAAACCTAATCAATTTAATATTTTTAGTTAGTTATTACTAAATGATAGTAAAATGAAAGTAAAATTAAATATGATATATCTTATAACCTGATTCGTGTCGTATAAACCCTTTTACCGAACCAGAACCGTCATTATCCCCGCTGCTATCGCCACCGTTACCACCCCCGTCATCGCCGCCGTCATTCCCGCCGTAATTGGACGCGAACTGTCCTGGATAGTTTGAAGCAGCCTCATCGTAATAACCGTAACCCTCCTGAGGGTAATAGTTAGATTCCGAACCGAATAAATAGTTGCTATCCCAGAAAAACATCGTAACGTTAGATATTAACGTTTATATAGTACTTGAAATGGAATATTGCGTTTATGTAGTAGTTGAAATGAAATGAATTATATCGTTGAATTATGATGAATTTATAAACTAACGTTTATATAGTAGTTGAAATGGAATATTGCATCTCGTCACATAATTAACACGAATATCGAGGAATATTACGTCATATCAAATAATGTAATAAATACAAATTTACACGACTATCGAGGAATATTACGTCATATCAAATAACGTAATAAATACAAAATTACACGAAAAACGAGGAATAATATATCTCGTCAAATTATTAAAAGTGAAAACTAGGACCCGTAAGTAAGTTCACGGCCCGTAAGACGAATTCCATACGGGTCGTGAAGAAATTCACGGGCCGTAAATAAACACGACCGTGATCATATTCACGGGCCGTTACGTTTTTGAATTACGTTTCTGAATGACCGATTTGACTTGCGACAGACCATACGGCCCGTGAAGGGCCTTACGGCTCGTAAGCAGGGCGTCCAGATATCCTGGAGGGCGTCCCTTTAGCAGGTCCCTTTTTATATTCTTGTTATCAAAATTTAGTGATCCTATTTTACAAAATTCTAAATAAAGTGATCGAAACGATATAATAACACAGTGGTAACAAAATATCTAAATTCACTAGTGTTATTATTATTCAATGAGATTGTTAGCATTATGGTTAACAGCTTATTTTTAAAATAAATAAAAAATCAGTCTTTCATCACCAACCATAATATTGGATTTTTTAATTATCTACCAACTAAAAAAAGTTATATATGATGAAGTTATTAGTAATTAACAATTTAACAATTTTGTAATCATCAATCACCAGTTCACCACCTACAAATAGATGATTGAAAAGTCGTCTATCAACAACTTCTTATATGATTAATATAATCGTATTATATTTACGTTCGCAAATAGTAAATTAAACTCTTACAAATAACATAAAAAAAATAGATTAGGAATGTCCAAGCAGCCATCCCGATCTCATAAATTTATGATGCTTGAAGGAACTACTTTTTTCAAATAGTAAAAGATTATGATACTTTACTGACTTTCGACACAGAGATGATTATATATAATTAGGTCATAAATGATGTTAAGAATTAAGATTGGCCTTAAGGAGGGGGCAACCGTTCAAGGTCCGATCTCCCAGATGCTCGAAATTTTAAAAAAAGTTTTTATATAATTTTATATATACATGTATTAAAAAACGGTAAACTATCACTAACCCATAAAGAAACCCAATAAAATTTTAATTATTTTAGTCTATTAAACTTTTATCTTAAAGCTTATTAATATTTTTAAATAGTTTAGCTCAGTAATCGTCATATTATAAAATTTTTATATACATTATTCGTTTGAGTCTCTTTTATAGGTCGTATTTTAGGGGCCTAATTATTGTTCTCGTCCCTAGCCCAAGATCTCTTAATAATTCTCATATTCGGCCCTGATAAACAGAACATCAATTGATCAATATCATAATGATGTATTCGTAATGTAAGTATAGAAATTAGATAAAAGCTTATCACACATAAAGAGAATGAATAAACTTTAAAATAGTTTACTAAGTAATAACACAAGATCTTATATAAACATCCTTACTTGTATATTACTCCAACTCCTATCTAGCGCAAGGGGTTGCAAAATTTGGTTCACCTAAAATGTTCATCACCGAATTTCATTATTGATATAACAACAATGTATTACAACATTACTAATTACTAATATTTACGTATTTAACAAAATATAAATTCTTATATGTAAATACATGTTTTCTCTAAACTAATAATGTTCAAACTTCTATACACATGGTGGACAGCCGAAAGTGTCAACGAAGTAACGAACGAAATAAAGTCTCTTTTACTAATTTGTATAGGGGGTATGTATGAATATGAATAAAATTACAAAATGAATATCAATAATATAATCTTGAATAAAACATTTACGTAATTTAAGATTTTTTTTTCAATTATCAAATAACAGATTGAAACGACATGTTCTTGCTTTTTTCATTAACTTGTGTGGGACTGAACGTTTTAATGTTTTATGTAGGTATGTGTGGGTTAAACTATAAAAATTACTTAATATGTGATTATTTTAATCAATGCTTGTTTTGAATTAAAAATTATTTATTAAGGGAATACAACTTTTAACTTTGATTAAAATAGAAGCATCTTAATTATTCAGTAGCTTGCCAGTCTAGTTTTTGACTTTTTGCAGCGGTGTAAAATACTAGAACATTTCAAAGTTTGATTTTTTTAAACGGCTAATAATCTAGTACTTTTTAGCGTAAAGAAAGACGTAATAACATAGTATGAAAATTACAAAACATAGATTTAATCGTAGAACTATATCAACCATTTCTACATTAATACTCGTGGCACGAAAAACGACACATTAGAAAGCCAAAAATGTATATGCAAATAAGAATAAATAACGTAAAACTAAGGTCTAAAATAAAAAATAATATATATTATTACATTATTTCACCTATTAAAAGAACAGGGATAATATTGAGAAGGTATACTGTATTAATTTACTTTTATACGAGAATACTAGCTTTAGTAAACTCGTGTATTACACGGGTTGAATAAATAAAATATCAATAAAATAAAATTTTATTAATAATAATTGATATTCTAAAATAAGATACAATTGAAATTACATATGAATAAACATTATAAGTGATAAACAATGATATTAACTTTTTAAACTTTTTTAGTATTTTCAAAAATAAATTAAACGTTTTCTTCAAAACAAACCGTTTTAGAAATTATTCTTTTCAAAAGTTTCCTTACTATAGCTTTCAATTTAATTATTTTTATTTTTAAAGTTTGTACTTTTTAAAACCACTAATTTTTAAATACGTCGTATTAAAAAGTTTGATATTTAAAAAAATCTTTTTATAAAAATTTGTTTCTTTAAAATAACATTAATAAAAAAGATTTCTTTCTTACTTTGTTAAAATACCTTTTAATGTAAAAAAGAACTAAATAAAATTATTAGTAATTAATGTACTAATTAATATGAAAGAGAAGCGGAAAAATTTGATGAGAATGAATGTGGTGGTGACATGTGTCACTCTTAATTACCATTTTATTATAGTATGAAGATGAAGATGAAGATTTAAGGATCGTTTGCTTCACAAAATTTAATAGAGTTAAAATTGGAATTAGAAATACATCAGAATCAAGAAGAGTTGATTTATTTCAGTTTTATTCACTTATGAATTATAATCATCTCAATAGAATATGTAAAGATTAAAAACACTACATCTATTTCTTTTTCCCTTAGCCTTTTGAAATCCTTCCTCTCTAAAATTGTTTGATGGAACACAAAACAATCATGTTCATCGTCATTGCTAAATCATAATCACCCTCAAGAGAATAACATTAAAAATCAAAACCCGCAATCGTAACCCCCAAATTAAAATGCTAAACCAGACATCCAAAATCGATGGAACCCAAATCATAACTCCTCTAATTCAAACCTTCAAAATCGATTGCCAACAAATCCTCATTGTTGAAAAATAGATCTACAAAAACATGGCTTTATTGTCGCTGCACTATTATCCAAGGTTGACAAGATGAACGGAAAAGAAATTTAAACTTGGTGGAAAAAAAAACAAAATGAGCAAAAAGATCGTTGTTTTATTGTTATTGCTATGCTCGTCGATTAGGTTGTTCTTTGTTTAGGTTGTTTTGTTGCTGCTGCTATGTTTGATAGCGATGGTTTTTTACTAGAGCTAGGTATAGAGAAAATCAATGGATGAAGGACACATAGTAGACAGGTAAAATCAACTTTAGTACTTTCACATCCTGATTCTCTTTAAATTTTACCAACTAAACACGATGTTGAATTTTAAAAGCCTCGTTCAAATTTCAAATTCATTTTCAATATATTTTATGAAATATTTTATGAACCAAATAGCCCCTTAATATTCATATCGTTAAATCAAAACACACCAGGTGCCTTAAGGGCATGGTGCAAGTAGGGTTGGCATAAACAGATCGGATACAACACGATAAAACGCGAACACGATAAGTGGTGACACGAACATAACATGATAACTATCGTGTTATTTTTTCAAACACGAACACGAATTTGTTTATAACAGGTTACATGATAAGATCTACTAAGAGATACGATCAAATCATATGTTTAGTGAAACAAAAATTGACAGAAGTCCATCAAAGTTTTAATAATACACAATCTCTAACATGATAATAATTTACATATTTGAAACAAGAGTCCATAAAAAATATATTTTAACCAATAATAAAGTTTAAAGAGGTAATAGGCGAAGTGCGAATAGACTTTGGGCGGAGGCCGAAAACTCGGTCAGTGATACTGTGGTAATCGTGTTCAATTAAAGCGGTTCCGCAAATGATAAGGTTTTAAAATGGAACATGAACAATAATAACATACATCACGTATATACATACATACATACGTACATATATATGTGTGTGTGTGTACACATACATACACACACACGCATATATATATATATAGAGAGAGAGGGATATGAGAATGTTACTGAGAAAACCAATAGTTATGTGAAAACCAAAGAAAACCACGGAAGCCATAACATAATTCATAATTTCTTTTTGTTATAATTGATAAAAGGTTATTTAAGCGTTTGTTACATGTATGTTGAGCATAAATACGAGAAAGAAGAGTTCTACGTATACGTAACATATGTCGATTGAAAAACAGTTACGTATACGTAACCTATGTGTGATGTATATGTAAAAACATGTTTTGGTTTTTCGTTTGATCCATACCCTTATTTATATATACGCATATACAAATATAAAGGGTGGTGATGGGAAATTTATAAATTATATGACCGGTTTTATTGGTTTTCTCTAATTTTCACGTAACATTATAGCTTCCTTATGGTCCCTCCCCTCTCTCTCTCTATATATATATATACATACATATATATACACATATATATACGTATATATATATATGTGTGGTTAGGATCTTTTTAGAACTCAAAAAGATCGTAAAAACTGTGAGAACCAATCTTAGCCGTTGATTAATATAGTTTTGTTTTAATTTTAATTTATTCATAAAGGGTATTAAGGGCATTTTATATTTAGGATTTATTTTTTCCTTTCATCACTCCTTTTAATTGTGGTAGTTTTCTATCTCTTATTTTGACCAAAATTGCAATCATCTCAAAATATGGTCCACCTTCATCGTATCACCATTTTCAAAAACAAAATCCTCCATTGAATCCGTTTATTCAAACTCAAAAAAATTGGTGAAACCATTTCAATATTATCATACTTAAAGCCAAATTCAAGCCTTTGAATTAAAGATCCTTTCAATCGACTAACAATCGTCGCCGAATTTTGTTTGAAATAATTTACAGGTCATTCACTTATTAATCGGATATTATAGCAGGTTAGTATATCTTTCTCTTTAGTTACGTATCACATTTTGCAATTAATACGATTCATTTTGTAGTGAAATGTCTTCCTGTAAATACAACGGTTAACCTAGTTGGTGATAATCCAAAATCGTATAGAGCAAATGGTTGCTGAAGTTGTTGTTGATGACAAAGCTGTTGTGAAAATGATTGTATTGAAGAAGATGACAATGACCACACAAGGGGTTTCCGGTTTGATTATTTTGAAGACGACTATGACGATGATGTCGTTCATGAAGTTTTTTATTTGAGAATCCTAAAAAGGTTTGTTCTTCATGTATGATTTAGGTTCACATTATGTACAGACTTTTGAAAATTATAAAGTTTTACAACGACATATACACACACACATATATATACGGACTTACGTATATGTAAACGTATGTGTAAGCTTGTTTATGTACGTGTAACATATGTGTAATCTTGTTTACTTATACCTAACGACAAGTTTAATTTTTGATTACGTATATGTAAATCATGGTTATATCATGAAATTTTGGTTATTTTTTAGTTTGGTTGTGTAAATTTGATTATGTATACATAAATTCGATTACATATATGTAAATTTGATATAATAACTCACATACATGTAACCAACATACTATTAGCAAATATGATTCAAATTACACACACTTATATATATGTAATTGCTTGAATTTATAAAATATATATAAAACTGAAACATATGTAACCTGTTATCATCTTTATAAGTTAAGCTATAATGTTAGTTACATACGCTAAGTTGATCTGATGCAAAACAACTATGAATTTACCATGTTGCTTTTAATGATGATGCTGGTGCTATAAATTGCAAATATACTAATATACATATATGTAATCTACTAATTGATAATAAATATACTACAAACGACGTTGATTTACACGTATGTAAATCACTTAGTTTTTCTACGATTCAGTAAATAAATGATCTTAAAAAGACAGGTGTGGTATTAAATAATACTTAGGATTTTTTTTTTCATATAGTTCTATTTTATAAGATGGGAGATAAGATACGACAGAGGTGAGTAAAGATGAGAGAAGAAAGAGATAAATTATAAGAAAAAACTAATAATTAACTTAATATGACTGGAGAGATAATTTTTTTTACAATTATGCCCTTTTACTGATTTAGACTCGTTTAATTAATTAAATATTTACATATTTATCATTTGTAATCATAATCATTTATCAAGCTAATCAATGATTGTTATGGGTTCTGTTGGTTTTGAAATAAATCGAGTTCTGTAAGAAGTTAACCTATATACACACACACACACACATATATATATATACATATATATACACATATACATATACATATATACATATGGGTTAGGTTCAAATGAGAACTTCAATTTTACTGAGAATTTAAAGAACCAATCTACACCACTTATTTTTTTTAAATCTTCAATATTAAAAATTAAATTTAAAGGGCATAATGGTGATCACTTAAATAATTTATCTCTCTAATTAACTAGTTATCCCTTATATTTATCAACTTTAATTAATTATCTTTTATCTCTCTTCTCTCCAATTAAATAATAACGTTTTCTTTTTTAAAACATTTAAATATGTAAGTGTATATATACCTTTCAAAATATATACAATTGAATGGTATTTTTATAAGGTTAAGTAATTATAATGGCAATGTATACTGTTTAATCTTTTACGTATCTTTATTTATTAATTGTTAGGTGTTTAATGAAAACTTTATTTTGTCAATAAATTAAAGAACTCATATAACACTTAGTTTTTTAATCTTGAAAATCCTAAAGGAATAAGAATTATATAATGAAAAAATATTAAATAGTCACTTGTAGATATACGTATATATTTTAGTTTACACGTAGGTAAAAAGGTTTAAATCTTAAAAATCATAACCTATTTTTCAAATTGACCATTATTTACATGCATGTAAATTTTACATATCATCTATTTTTTAAATTAATCATTTATTCTCGATCTTCTATATTACATATCTATAAATACCATACATATGTGTAAAAGGACTATTTATATTTTTACCATATGTTAAACATAAAATGATCAAGTTTTACAAATATGATAAATTAAAAAATGATCTTTAATACAAATGTGATTTTTATATTTAAATATTCACAATAAGTGTTTACCGGGATTGCTTCTCTTCTACTTAATTAATCTTTTTTTCTTGTGACAATGAAACTATTATGTAGTTGTTTCATCGTTTCATCTTGTAAGGGTATTGAAATAGAAGAATTAAAAATTAAAAAAAAGGAATTAATATGGAGATTAAAGATAGAAAAAGTCAATGCGAGAGAAGTCAAAGAGAGAAAGATAAGGAGATGATTTAGAAATTTATATTTTAAAATATCCTAATAATATCCTTTTATATTTATTAAGCGGTATTTAAAATTTCTTTTAATTACAATAGTGCCATGATTGTTTTTAACCATGGATCAAATGATCTAATGGTTGTGATAAGTTTTGTAGTTTTGAAAATAAATAAGAGTCCTAAATTATTCTATCCCTACACACACACACATATATATAATTAATTAATTAATTTAATAAGCTAAAAATATAAACAAGTGTGTTAACATGTTAACATGTGTCTGATCCGTTAAGACACAAAACCCATTAACTTCATGACTTGTTGCGTCGTGTTAACAGGCTTGTGTCCGAAATTACTAGCCCCATGTAAAGCGATATGCATGAGTTTTAGAGGTTAGTTAAATGTAAATTGAAGTTATGGTATGGCCCTAAGATGTTACGCTTTAACCCCTCACATGTAGTTACACACACCGTTCACATCCTATATTTCCTTAATTGTTTTTTTGGTCCACTCACAAGTCACTATTGTGTGTTATATTTTTTTTTTACCTCTAATACTCAATTCTTTAATAAAATTACGAGTATATATTGCAACATGATATTTTTATGTATGTTTTGGTTTAAAAGTGTTTTAAAAAATGAAGCTGTGCATCATGGGTTACAAGTTAGAACACACAAATGAACAAGCTGTCAAAACAATTTCAGAGTTTTTTTTAAGCATTTGTTTTTCTATTACAACTTTAAAAATATAATGTTTTATAAGAAAAACTTGCTACCGTAATATGTTTTTTTAATCAACGTTTCGATGTAGATATTTAAAAATTTGTTTTTGCAGTTGGGGCATACTTCTTTTTATCAACATTTCTACAAATTGTTTTAAATGTTCGTATTGTCATGTAAAGTTATGTGTATGTCATCCTGCCGCAACACATGAGTTTACAACTATTTTATTTTTTTATATTAATTTATTTTGTTATGTAAAGTTATTGTATAAAGTTACGTACACTAACGATCCATTTAACGTAAACATTTGTAGCAAAATATAGACTTTATTTCACGATTTAACACTACCTGCACAACACTCAGACTCTCACTAAACAAACTGTCAAACTCAGACTCTCACTACTAATTATAAATTCGTGTACCAAAAAAACATGTTGAAAACCTTCTAAACGTTTTGGATTGGGCTTACTTATGGCGGGAAAATTGCATTTTACCCCCTTTTTCTAATCGAGCCCTAATTTCATCTTTCTCATTTCCACCACGCTTTCGGTGTCCTCAAATTCACGATATTTCTTCCTTAGTTATGTGCAAATCATCGATCATTTCTTCCATTGGATGATCCACACGCAACCCTAGATTCAATTCCACCATCGTGAAGTTTACGCTTTCTTCAAGTACCTAGGGTTTTGCTTTCTCCTACGTCTCCGAATACCGTAAATCATCGTTCGTGTGCTGAATTATAACTGGTTTTTCTGTTTATGACTGAGGGTTTCTGTTATTTGTTGTTTGTAGAACAACCCTTTGGTTTCGTAGGGCCAGCATGGCTGACGTGTTCGAAGAGGAAACTGAGCAAACGGTTTCACTGAATGAGTACCTTGATGAAGTTGAAGATCAGGAGCTTGTAAGTGTTTTCAATTTCGTAATTAGTAGTGAGTTATGCTGTATTTGTTCAGGATTTAGTAGGTCTTTTAAGTTTTCTAACAATCAGATGATGGCTCATGTACGATTAGCGCTTTCTGTCTGAACAAACGTCAAATTCGATGTAACTTCATGAATACCTATTTGTTTGCAATTACTTTTTGGCAGCTTGATGCAAGGATATTTTTGATCCTTTTTTGCATTTGCTTATGAGTACAGCTAAAAGGTTGTTAAACCTAGATTATCCAAAATTGTTAGAAATTACATGTCAAGCAACAACATTATGACATTAGCGATTCTAGGGTATATTTGGCAAGGTTTTTTTTGAAGCTTTTGTTATTAAAAATATAAGCACCCATTGAACTAGCTTTGATTTTGTTAAGAGTAAACTCTAAAAGTTTAAGTTCTTTAAAATAATGCTAAAAGCATGCTTGGAGTTTTTGAGTGCTAAATATTCCAAATAACCTTTCATAATAATCACATACCCAATACGCTTCTTTAGCTGTGATTTGTTCATTCTTTTAGTCATTTTACACTTTTCAGCTACATCTATAGCTACTTTTTCCAAATCTTCTATCTAAATTAAAAGTTGCATCTAACAGCTCTTCGCTCCCAATCTTCTGCTTTAAACATAACCTTAGCGGGTTTTGGATAATTCTGTTAAATTAACATTGCTGGTAGCTAGCCATTATGGTGATTTTGTTTGTCATGTTTGAAACAATATAGTTTGTTACCTTAGCTGGTTTTGCATCTAAGATTGACATATACAGCTGAAGTAGAACTAAATATATGATGCAATTGATCCAATGGTTCTATAGTGAATTTTAGTGAAATATTGCCTGAGCACATATGTTATCTTATTTTATTGTAGTTGATACCCATCCCCATAAGTAGAGAAAAATAATCTAAAGAAGTTGATTGGGTTACACATTTTAATTGATGATTGGATTTACATATAACTTAATGGCTTTCTTGATTGTGTTTTAATTGTCTTTATAAGACTTAATGATTCTTCTATTTGGAACTACTGTTTATTCAATTTATGGCTACCAACTCCTTATTGTTTGTGAATTGTGATAGTGGATAACAAGTTATATATGATTTTTGACATACATTTTGTACCTTGGTTCTTCTTTAAAGGAAGCAGATTTAGTTTTGGGTGGTGATGAGGGAAAGGAGTGCACTTATGGCAAAGGTTATATGAAGAGGCAGGCAATTTTCTCGTGCTTAACGTGCACTCCAGATGGAAATGCAGGTGTTTGTACTGCATGTAGTTTGTCTTGCCATGATGGACATGAGGTTATTTTCTTATTACTCATATTTAATAACCTTGTCATTGGATGTATGATGAAAAAAATAACACTTTGATACAGATTGTAAGAAATAATGCTTCTGATTTTTTACTTTTCTTTTTTGGATTTAATTTTAACAAATGGATTAGATTATAGAACTCTGGACCAAGAGAAAGTTCAGGTGTGATTGTGGTAATTCAAAATTTGGAGAATTTTTCTGCAAACTTTTAGCAAGCAAAGATATTGAAAATGAAGAAACTCTTACAACCATAATTTTAAGGGCAAATACTGTACTTGTGGTCGTCCTTATCCCGATCCAGATGTTGAGGAGCAAGTAGAGATGATACAGTGCTGCATATGTGAAGATTGGTTTCATGAAGAGCATCTTGGCCTTGATTCCACTAATAAGGTCAGTATCCTTAATTATACGTCATGTCAAGTCTATGCATAATTATAATTTTGTAACCGTAAATCATATATGAAAAATTGATAACCAAGTAAAAATATATGCCTGGTTATGACATACTAAGAATGTTACATGCGAAATTTTGTAGCTCTAAAGTCTAATGCTTGTTGTCCACTTTTTACTTGTTTAATTTTATAAAGCAATCAGTTTGTCAAGTATTATTAAATCTTTAATATCTTTTTATAAAAATCTATTTTTTGAATAAACATAACCTGAATGGTACCATTCATAGGGCAATGGGTTAAAACTCGCACCTCTACTGTATATTTATGTTGTCAATCACATAAATAAACATATGTTGGGCACTCAATTACAGATCCCAAGGGATGAAGAAGGGGAACCTCTGTATGAAGATCTTATCTGCCACATGTGTTCGCCAATCTGTTCTTTTCTGACCCTTTACCCTCAGACCATATGGGCGGGACACCAGCAACCAAACACAACTCCTTCCAAAGAAAAAGGTGTGCAGACTGTGCCTTCTGCTTCTGGATCCTCTATCATGTATGAAAATGGTACTTCAGAGCTTAGTACCATAGACCATCCCGCTGTGTTTGATAATAACTCCAAAAGTTCGAATGATGACAAGGGTTTGACTACTGGGGAGAAATCTGATGCATGTCTTCTTGGTGTTGACCTTTTGTCTGCTGAGTTGACCTCGGAAAAAAGTCAACCAATGTTTCTTGCTAAGAATTGGAGGGAGGCACTGTGTGGATGTGGAAAGTGTTCAGATTTCTATGTCAAGAAGGGAATCAGCTTCTTGCTTGATAAGGAAGATTCAATTGCTGAATATGAGAAAATCGCAAAGCAGAAAAGGGATGAAAAAATGCAGCAACAAGAAGGGGCGGAACTGAATTTTCTCAGTAATCTCGGGCATGTGGAGAAAATGGAAATACTTTCAGGCATTGCTGATATGAAAGATGAGATCCGTTCGTTTCTTGTAAGTTTATTATTTCTAACACATTAAATTGCATACAGTTATAATTCTCTTAGACCGTATAATGATCGAGTACTAGGCCTTGTAAGCTTGAAGCTTGAATTACATTGTTGTTTTCTGAGTTATGCAGCTTGAATTTTTAGGGTTAGATTGACAAACCATTTTTGTCATTTACTTATCAAACCGAGCACAAAATATAAGTTTTAAGTTGGATTATTATCAGTCATATTTATTTATTTATTTTAACTTCTAACAGCAATCCTTTGATGGATCAAAACCGATCACATCTGAAGACATCCACCAAGTCTTTGATAACCTTAAGAAACGCCGCCGAATGGAGTGATGCACCAGTAAGTTACTCTTCTCTGAA
>JABSNV010000289.1:0-168269 GCA_024085815.1 Flaveria linearis | reverse complement strand
TTCTTTGGATGGTATGAACATAAACATGAGTATACATGAATGGTAATAATCTATCATGGTGTGTGGGGGTATAACCAACTTTTCTTGTGATACACGGGCCATGAAATGGATATCCAAATATTTTTATGTAAAATTTATTTGAAGGAAGTTTGTTTTCGCACTATGATCAAAAGTAAAAATTATACTCAAGTAGAATACTAATAATATACTCATGATAAACGTATGTAGTGACTATAGAAAAAATAACTTTAACAAGACATCCCCTAGCAAAGTACTTAAGTTATTAGAATATTAATGATCAATTTTTCATCAATAAAACCTAAAATAAACTGGTTTATCCTCCGTTCCACCATCTCGCGAAAAACATCACCCACGCAGTTCTTAGGTACAAAAGCGCGTAATCATGATACTAAATCGGGTTTACGTACAAGTATCTTGTTGTAGATCATGGAACTTGACCAGAGGGAGGATGATGCAGTTTAATTCTTAGATAACGAACGAAGAAACACATGTAGAAATATATAAGAGGTCATTTGGGATGATGGGAGTTGCCAACACTCAATCTCCTGACATAATAAAAAAATCAGATAGTGAGAAATGTGATCATGGCATCATAAATGAACAATACTTGACAAATAAAGTTGTCAAATTGTTTTTATTTGCTGTTTATTTCATTTGAAAATTAATATATAGGGTAATTTACTTCTTGCTTTAGACATATAAATTTCTTTTAATTAATAATTCTTATAATCTAATCTATACTTTATAAAATAAAGTTTTTGGTGAACACATGTCTCTCTTTGATACTTTTCTCATTATTTCATGTCTTTTCTTAATTAAACGATGAGACAGGTGTCGACTTATGACCTTTATTTTAACCGTTTCTTTTTATATTAAATAATATATTAAAAATATCTTTTTAGATATCTACAATTAAATGTGTTAATCATTTTATAATTTCAAATCATCATTAGTAATACTTTATTGTTTTTTTTCTATTCAATTCGGTAAAACACGTGTTTTCTAACCTAGTTTTCATGATAAATAATTTTAGAGAAATGCATCTCTTTTCTTGGTAAAGATATATAAAAAAATAAATTTTATTATCCTAACTATTGATTATTGGCCGGTGTAATCACAACTAACAATTTGATCAATATTACTCCCACTTTTAATTTCATTACTAATAGCAATCCCGGTCTAACTGTTTGTTACTTCATTAGTTTTTTATGACGTTGCAGATGACGTTGCTTGTCACTTGGCATGCGACACGACAATATAACTTAATTTTTATGTCTCTTTGTCTCCAAGATGCTCAATTAGCAACAAAAATGTTACTTGAATAAATTTAGAAAACGATCTTTTATAAAAGTTAATTTAGTAATATATTTACATTTTAAGTTATAACTACTTATACGTCACGTCCCACATCACATCACGTGTACGTCATAAAAACTAACAGAATTAAACTTAAACTGTTATTAGTAACAAAATCAAAAAGTTGAGACTAATACCAGTTAAATTGTTAGTTGTAATTAATATTGATTAATAATAAACTAGAGGGATTACCCCGCGCGTTGCAGCTGGTATCTTGTGTGTATATTTTTTCTTCCGATTCTATTTGTTGCTAGAAGTAATTGGCCCAACTCGTCAACAATTCCATCCTATGTCAACACATAAGTAACCGTGGCACAGAGATACATTTAAAAAAAGATTCTTGACAATTAAGAATGTTACCTTTGTTAGTGAGAAAGCTGCAAATAACGCCCCATTAAAGAAACCAAAAAGTATACCAACTGTGATAGTCCCAGTAAGCCTTGTACACTCATTTGATCTCCTAAAAGTTGCATCCTTTCAAAATTAATTAACATAAAAATAACATTTATTAAAAAACAAAGAAGATTCAACCATCAAAAACGTTATACAAACCTTTGATTTCACATTCACGTGGCGGGCGGTTAGTGGTTTAATCTTTAGGATTGTCCTACATAACACTCATATAATAGCTAAAAATGATGGTTATTGGACAAAATTAAACATGGTAGAAGATGCTCATCTAATTTTAAACAAAGGTTAACGCGTCGTTTAAATCAGATAACAATTATGTATTTAGTACCACTCTAAATTGACATAACAACACAATAGCATACTCCCTTAAAGCTTCATTGCTAATAGCCCCGATCATCAAATCTGATCTACTTAGCATTCTATCTTATGGAATATCATGCCTACATTGACTAATGAAGCAAAACCAACTAATGTAATTGTCAAGATAACCACAACATGAGAAAATGGCTATAAATTGCAGGGAAACAAAAAAAACGCAATATCACATACCTCATCAAACCTTATGAGGGTGAAAAACAGTGAAATCTATCTTTGTATCGTTGTATTCACCTCGCAAAAATGCTTCAAAGTGAAATTACGGCTACACGTATCTTGTGTGTATTTTTTTCTTCCGATCCTATTTGTTGCTAGAAGTAATTGGCCCAACTCGTCAATAATTCCATGCTATGTCAATAACATAAGTAACCGGTGGCACAAAGATACATTTAAAAAAAGATTCTTGACAATTAGAATGGTACCTTTGTTAGTGAGAAAGCTGTAAATAACGCCCCATTAAAGAAACCAAAAGTATACCGACTGTGATAGTCCCAGTAAGCCTTGTACACTCATTTGGTCTCCTAAAAGTTACATCCTTTCAAAATTAATTAACATAAAAATACATTTATTAAAAAACAAAGAAGATTCAACCATCAAAAACATTATACAAACTTTGATTTCACATTCAAGTGGCGGGCGGTTAGTGGTTTAATCTTTAGGAATTGTCCTACATACACTCACATAATTAGATAAAAATGGTGGTAGTATTGGACAAAATTAAACATGTAGAAGATGCTCATCTAATTTTAAACAAAGGTTAACGCATCGTTTAAATCAGATAGCTTATATATTTAGTATCACTCTAAATTGACATAACAACACAATAGCATACTCCCTTAAAGCTTTATTGCTAATAGCCCCGATCACCAAATCTGATCTACTTAGCATTCTATCTTATGGAATATCATGCCTACATTGACTAATGAAGGAAACCAACTAATGTAATTGTCAAGATAACCACAGCATGAGAAAATGACTATAAATTGCAGGGAAACAAAAAAAACGCAATATCACATACCTCATCAAACCTTATGAGGGTGAAAAACAGGTGAAATCTATCTCTATATCGTTGTATTCACTTCCCAAAAATGCTTCAAAGTGAAATTACGGCTAGACAACCTTCGGGCTATTCTGCTTCGCGTCCAAATCCTAAACAACCAAGAAAAGAAATCATATAACCATGGATTGAAAAATAAGTGATAATTATTAACAAAATTACCAAGAAATCATAAAATTCAAGGATTGAAAAGTTTATAATAATCACATAAAAAGTACAAATGCACCAACCCTACTCGTGATATCTTCCTCGCCGCAGCTGCCTGAGATCATACATGCAATGCTTAATGGAGATTTTAAACCAATTTCCGCTTCTAGCAACATCATTGGGCCGACGCCAATTCCAGCGATCGCCAATGATCGGCTCCACCGACTGGCATAAGTTTATTCTTCATCTTTAATTGCGGGCTTCCAACCGAAGGCCATGACCGAAACCTTTGTAAACACAACCCTCAATGTTAATTGGAGAGGGCGATTTCGGTGATCGAAGGTGAGGAGCCGGTGAGATTGTGAGAACTGATGGCGGAGAGGAACAAAGGGTGTAAAAGAGAAGATATGGTCCGGAAATCTCATTTTAGTTCGATCAAAAGTTTAGTGGCAAATCTGTAAAGCTCCCAAAATTTACTGTCATTGCCGACCAAAGTTTATAATATATACGAGTTGGTTTCTCCCCCGCGCTTCGCGGCGGGTTGAACCGATACCTGGGTAAGTCGGGAAAAGGCTCGGAAATGCCTATTTGTTGTGGCTGCAAACTAACCGTTTACCATGCCATAACAACAACGTCTAAGGCCATTTTTTATCGTTATTGCCTATCATACATATTTATAGAAGAGTGGCTGCAAATAGAACCATTACCAAAACCAAAGACTGTCCATCATCGCATAATCAACCGAATATACCGATACCAAATAAGACATAATCGTGACCATCATCGTGCTATTCAGGCTCAGATGAAGCCGTCTCCATCATCATCGACTTTACATGTAACACTCAGAATAAAGAACATGTTGTGGCTGCATTCGCAACGAATGCCACGCCACATGACAAGCACTATTTTCGACATCAACATGTCACTGCTACCGCACACATCACCTGCCGAAACCTAGGTTAACAACAGACCAGTAACCAATACCCAGAAACCAAAAAGACTACTTATTCCGTCTCAGATGTGTTATAATCATCATCATCAACCCCACTGTCAATATACCCCCAACAATCACTCAAGCTAACAAAACAACCAAAGAACAGGAGTACACATTTACAACCACCTTTTAGCACGTCTCAGATGAGCATGCGCTCAACATCATGCACCCGAATGCAAGCCTCAGATGAACAACAGTTCAACATCATCGACCACTTATAAACAATAATCAACAATAGCAATCGTAAACAAATGAGTAGCAATCATGGACAAATTAGGGTCTGACCTCGTCAAAATCATAAAAAAAAACCCAAAAGAAAATCAACATAACCTGAAAAACCATCGTCATCAAGTAACCCACATAAGAAAATCAACATAACCTGAAAAACCATGGCAAGAGATCAACAACAATCTCTCTCGCCGGAGCCTCCTTCCCAAACAAAAGAAACAGAACATGAATCGCGTCTCTAGACTATCGATTTCAACATATATTGTAATTACAATCCGAAAAAACAAACTGGAAAACAATGATAAGAACAAAATAAGGCTCAGATCTGTTAATAATGATAATCAGAACAAAGATGAACAAACCGCCATGGCTGCAAACATCACGGCTGCTTCAACGGTAGAAACACCAATTTCCACCGCGAAACCTCCGGAAATTACCCCGTCAAGATACGGTAAGTTTCAACCTTCGTTCGATTCACTCAGACAACGACAGATTCATCATCATCGCCGACCGCCACCGACACCTCCACCAAAACCTAGAAAACCCACTTGAAACACAACAAACCCCTTTTCTCTCCATATAAACACACTTCGGAGGGGGCAAAGTGAAATTCCGGTGAAAACCGTCATGATGCAAGCGGTGGTGGTGTAGGCGGTGTAGGCGGTGGTAGTGCCGATGGTCAAGCGATCATCGTAGGCGAGACCCCAAAACGGGAACAATCGGCCATCGCCTGCCGTCACCGAGAAACAGCAAACCAAGCACAAGCGAGACATCAACCCGCCTTCGACGGAAACGGGCCACAACCGGCCTTCGCCGGAACCGGGACACCCTCTCCGGGGCAAGAGATGAGCAACAGAAGAAGGGAAAGCCATCGAATGTGGCTTTAAACACACACACGTGAAAGTCACGTGCCAAAACACCAATACTCACCGACCAATGTCTTTAATAAGAATAGTAATGCATCAAGAAAGAAAGATCATTTATACTGGTACATCAACCTCTAGAAAACAGACTGAACTCAGCCCATCTCCCTGCCCACTAAGTACAATCATGGCAGCATAAACTTCCAAGCTACCTAGCTTATTCGCAAGTCGTATCGATCTGCAGGCTTGCAATGCATACACAAATTGTAATACGGGCACTCAGCACCATAACTACTCCTACATCTAAACTCAGTAGAATCATCAGCTAACAATCATAACCCCCAATTAACTACACTCAAATCCAACCAAACAAACCCTAATCATCATAACCAAACTTAGATCCACAAAACCGACACATCAAAAACCCTAATTCCCCAAAATCAGATCCAATCCACAAATTCACAACTCGCAGTACCAAGAACCCAATGTTCAACACAAATCATACATCCAACCAACACCCAGAAACAAATGCTCACCTAGGGTTATGAAAGGGGCCGACTTTATTGGCGTACAAAGGCACTTCATCACCAGGTTTGTATCTGTGATCTGCACCTGATCGAACTTCTTCAACGCAGAAGGCCACCAGCAGCGCCACCACCAACCATCGTATCACCGATGTCCGACAACGACAACCAACCTGGCAATAATACTCAACGCTTCTTGAATTCATGGTAATGATTTGATGCTAGAGATTGAGAATCAGTTGTTAATCACCTGATTAAGCATCTTGAATCTCTTGGTGGCTCAATTTCATCCTCAATTTCACCCTCAATTTCACCCTCAATTTCATCCAATCTGCCCTAACCTCACTGTCATCTCTGCTTCTTTTCGCCGAAGGGAGAGCGCCGGTGAAGAGGAGTGGCGAAGGGAGGGCGTCGGTGAAGAGGAGCGCGGAGGGAGGGCACCGGTTTGGTCAGTGAAGCCGATTTTAGGGTCTCGGTCAGACCCTTGTGAACGGGTTAGTCGCGAAGACCGGAAAAGGGAATAATACTCAACGCTTCCTGTCGCCGAAAATCGGCCACATGGAGCTTGTTGAAGGTTTCCGATCACTTCTTCACGGGGTCGGAGAAGCGGTGGTGCATCTTCACGGAGGTTGAAGGAATGGCGGTGGGAGGGTGGGGTGATGATAAACACTGTTCCCACCGACCAATATCTTTAATAAGAAGTAATATATTAAATTATTAAATTTATTTATTGAAGAAAGAAAAGGAAGTCTCACATCACTATAGCTTCGCATCCCTTGTTGGCCCGTTTAGACCTCTGCAACCACAAGTCATCCCCCTCTCACCGGCGCCGCCGCTGCCGCCACCGTCGACCACCACACCACCGATGCTCCTCCTCCCCCTCCGCCCCACTTTCCCCCACACCACCACTTCCACCACCGTCACACCCACCGGAATCTCATCCCGTCGTCAGCCATGGAAACCACTATCTCCCTCTTCACATTTCCCCAATTCAATAAAATTCCACCACAACTTACTCTCTACCGTACCCTATTTTGTAAGTTCCGGTGATGGTGCCGGTGGAGGCGGCGGTGGTTCAAGCAATTGGTGGGATCGATGGTCTAACAACGATGACGATGATAACAATGAAGATCAAAATTCACACACGAAAGGTGTTTTAATCGGTGTAATTCTCGCATTGCTCTTTCAATTTGCGTCTCGAGCTCACGCAGTCGATTCTCGAAGCGAAATTGACGCAAATGATGAAGTGATTGTGTGGGAGGTGAAAGGGGGAAAACGAACGAAACTCGTAGCTGATGAATTCGATGATACGTTCGTCGTTCCGAATGTGAATTGGGCTTGGTGGTTATCGCCATCGGATTCTAAATCGTCTTCAACGGTGTCGTTTGGGGATATTGTTCCGAATATGTGGGTTCAATGTAGGGAGTTGTTCATGCGTTTGATGCTTCCTGAAGGGTTTCCGGAGAGTGTTAGTAGTGATTACTTGGAGTATTCTCTTTGGAGAGGGGTGCAGGGTATTGCTGCTCAAGTTAGTAGTGTTCTTGCTACACAAGTAAGTGGAGTTTATTGAGTTTATCTGTTTATGGTTTGTGTTCTAGACTTCTAGGGTTTGTTTAAGTTTGAATCTATTTGGATGATTAGCTTGTAATGTGTTAGGGTTTATAATCATTAAGAGATGCTTGGATGTGTAATTTCAAAGTGATGTTTACAATTTCAAGAATATATATTGGATAATCATTAGATAAGGTGAGGATTTTAGTTAACTATGCATTTAGTTTCAAAGTTTGTATCAAATAGTACTTGAATTCTTGAAAGAGTTTAAGATCAAACAGTTTATGGACATTTGCTATTGTTATGTGTAATTATGATTGTTGAAAGTCATGTAGTTTCTGTTGTAAAGTTTTGGTTTTGGTTTTGTTAGTGACTTCATATTGGGTGTGTATTATTGCAAATGTTTGATTCTACATGATTGTTCATAGTGGGGGTTACAAAATTAATTATTTGTGGGATTGCTCAAAATCTAACTGGAATGTTAAGTTATTTGTTGGCTTGACTAGATCGTGCTTTTCTTGTATAGTCTTTGCTATACGCAGTTGGGTTGGGAAAAGGGGCGATTCCAACTGCTGCAGCTGTAAATTGGGTACTCAAGGATGGAATTGGTTATGTAAGCAAAATCTTTTTGTCGAAATTTGGGCGGCATTTTGACGTGAATCCAAAAGGATGGAGATTATTTGCTGATTTTTTGGAAAATGCTGCTTTTGGTATGGAAATATTGACTCCTGCTTTTCCTCATCTTTTTGTCCCGATTGGTGCTGCTGCTGGAGCAGGACGATCTGCAGCTACACTTATCCAGGTAATTTTTTAGTTCATCTAAAACTTTTATGTGCAAAAGGTTGGTTTTATAACAAAAAACTTATATGATGACATGGATGCAAAGCATGACATTCTATTGTAGCGTACTTAGTGTGCGTGCGTGTATTTGAGATTAACCGCATCTTTAGATGTGGCAATAGGGGCCGGTGTGGTGGGTTGGGGAACGGGGCGAAAAGGGTTATTTTACGCGAGGGCAAAAAATGGATCAGGTTGTAGGTCTGACCTGCCAACGCATGGTGGATTATAAATGGCTACAAAAACTACATTGTAATTATAATAATCTTAATGATTTGGGATGTTGTACGAATTTAAATACTCATAAGACAATTTCCATCCCTTTTTCATTTTAGGTAATTTTCTTTTCACTTGTTTGACCAGTTATAAATGAAATACAAGTTGACCCGCCTCCCTATGAAGGGGTTTGAACCTAGAATTTTGAAAACGATGGTTTATAAGCATTGATGTTGATTGTGAATTCTTTAGTCACGACTTTGAAACAGCTTTTGAGGTTTATTTTGTCACTGTTGTTCCTTGTCACTGCTTAAGAGATGCATAATTTATTTATTTTGTTCATCGAAACATCTATGCATAGATGATGTAGTTTAGGAAGTTTATTTCAATCCGTGGTGTATTTCTAACTTACAGGCTGCAACCAGGAGCTGTTTTTATGCTGGTTTCGCTGCTCAAAGGAACTTTGCTGAGGTAATTACCTATTGCTTACATTTGTTTTCAGATACCATTAACACATAAAATTTAAAAGTTTAAAAGATTAATTGCATATCGATTTGGGTATGATTGATATGTGTGATTCTTGACAAAAAAAATATCGAAAATGGCAGGTAATAGCCAAAGGTGAAGCTCAAGGAATGGTGAGCAAATCAATTGGAATAATGGTTGGGATAGCATTAGCTAATTGCATACAAGCTTCTACACCTTTGGCTCTTGCTTCATTTGGTGTAGTCACTTGGATCCACATGTTCTGCAATCTCAAATCGTATCAATCCATTCAATTAAGGACTTTGAATCCTTATCGTGCAAGTAAAATTTTCATATTATTATTATTTCTTTAGATGTAATATTTCAAGAAAATAGCACCATTTTGTTCTTGTTATTCTGTTAGCTGAACTCGTATTCCATGGTCATACACAGGTTTGGTTTTCGGTGAATATTTGCTTAGTGGTGTTGTTCCTACAGTCAAAGAGGTCAATGATGAAGAGCCCTTTTTCCCTGCACTACCACTTCTCAGTCTGAAAGCAGCAAGCAAAGTAAGTCATTTTTATATTATATATAAGATGCATAGATTCAAAACATAAAACTGTCTTATCTTTATATCTATATGATATATTGCTTCAAGTAGGAAAATATGCTTCTAAGACACTGTAAGCATATGCCTGATGACTAATAGGTCGATTTAGATTGCCTTCTATCTCAAACGTGTGTCAAAGGCAAACAAGTTACAATCTCCTAAGTTGTTTTTTTTAAAGATTTTGATTATTATTGTGATACTATTGTTTTTGTAATCATGATTAATAAAAAGTTAAAGACAATGAGTGATTTAGGTGTTTGTGGGTCAACTAACTCAACCCAGCCTGTTTCAGACATACTAAAATTGATGTGTGTTGATCCATTATCCAACCCGTGCTATTATCAACTCTACTGATTAGATTGTTTTTCATTTATCCCTCCAGGCAGAGCATAAATTACTCTCACCTGAAGCTAAAGAAGCTGCTGCCACCATTGGTCAACGTCTTGAGCTCGGGTCAAAGCTCTCTGAAATAGTGAAAACAAAAATGGATGCACATGCATTACTTGATTTGTACAAAGACCAAGGCTACATCCTAACAGAGCAAAATTGCAAATTTTGTGTAAGCAAATTCGAATTACTTTCTCGTTTTCTTTACTTGTTATTTCATTTTCTAGCAATAACTTATAAAATCCAACAGGTGATATTAAAAGACACATGTTCACCACAAGATATGCTCAAATCAATGTTCCATGTGAGTTACCTCTACTGGTTGGAGAAAAATGTCGGGTTAAAGCCTCTAAGCATATATGATGATTGCACGCCCGGTGGAATGCTCCAAATATCTTTAGAATATGTAGAAAGGGAATTCAATCATGCTAAACATGATGGTGAACTTGCAGGTTGGGTTACCGATAGTCTTGTAGCTAGGCCTTTACCTCATAGAATTCGACCCGATAATTGATCCAATGTCTCAAATACTTTACAGAAAAGTTGATTTTTGGTTTACAGGAATAGTGAAAATAGGAATGTCTAAAATACTTCACGATTTTGTGAAAGATGACCTTCAGCTTTAGGCGCGAGGCTATGATTGGCATTTGGATATCCATTTTGAAATTGATTACAGTAAAAAAAAATTAATGCGTAGATAAACATAAACATGTTTGTTTCCTATTATTCGATTAGGTGTAGTAAAATTGTTTATACTTAATTACATTGTTGTTGAGACTGGATCGGACCGGCCGGTCCGACCGGTTCGACCGGTTCGACCGCGAATCGGGGCCTGGTCCTGTCCGGTCAGTGGTGGTTCGTTTTTGGTAGGTTGAACCGGCTTGTCGTACCCGAACCGGCGGTTGGACTGGCGAACCGGGCCGGTTCCAACCGGTTTTCAATTTTTTTTAGTGGGTAAAAACGGGGTGTTAAACCATAAATTAGTACGTCGGATATACAAATATAGTTAAGTTTTATATATAACTATAAATATATGTATAAATCATATATAAATTACTTATATTTAATAGATACTAGTATGAGACCCGTGCGTTGCAGCGGACTCATGACTCGGTTTTCTATATAATTACTAAGCACGTAGCATGTATAATATCCGTTAAAGAATTCAAATCAAAGTCAGTGTAAATACTAATTTAATGGTTTAATGTCACCTTAATTCATAAACAATCCTAAAAAATGAGACAACATGAAAGATGCATACAGAAACAAAAAATGTTAAAAAAAGGTTAAAACCGATTTGGTACGTACAGCTAGTTTTAACTTCAAAAGTCATCATATGACACGTACACATGGCGTAATAGGACAAATGAAGCAAAATGCCAACATTTAGTAGCAAAATCAACTTAAGTTAAATCTTCATTGTGAAAAAACTTAACATTTGCATTACAGAGATATTGAATAGAGTAATAAAGAAACTGGCTAAAACAATAGAACATAAGTGGTCACAAGTCACAACCTCGTGCTAATATTACTTGTACATTATTACCATATAAATTGACGTTTAATATTTTTAAACACAAATTTAGCATCATCTTCCATTTCTCTTCCCTTCAAAAAAAAATTCACACCACAAAAGCTCTCATCCTTCACATAACCTGAAAATGATGTTTTATATCAATACATAAAGTATAAGATTATTTAGAGTGTCTTTCTTATAAATCTAAATAATCTTTAAAAGACCAGCTTATAAATAGTAAACAAAAAAAGGTAGAATTAAATGCAGCTAACTAATAAAATATTTATGTTAGTACGGAACAAAAATGGTGGAAATTAAAACTTTGCATTCTTTCTATTAGGTTCTCTAATACCAAAATACGGGTAAAATATTCTGTGTGAAATACGTTTATCTTCTAGATAAACTTAATATGTGTCAACTATTTAGAGATGAGCCAAAATTTCAGTTACCAACAATTAAAGTCA
Source organism: Flaveria linearis (assembly GCA_024085815.1). NCBI lineage: Eukaryota > Viridiplantae > Streptophyta > Magnoliopsida > Asterales > Asteraceae > Flaveria > Flaveria linearis. Next base: position 156,247 of record JABSNV010000289.1, on the reverse strand, counting down.
ATTCATGTTATTCAACGATTTATAAACAACATCTACTTTTATGATCAAATTACATGTCTTATTTAGGATCTGACTACAACATCGAATATAAAAAACATATGTTTGATCATGGACAAGAAAAAATTAGGATATATATCATGATAAGTTGTTAAACTTTTAATATGAAAAATAATACATTTGACTTTATTTTGCTGCAACTTCTTGACTCTTTAAGTCTCACTTGCCTTTACATGTATATCCGAAATGACCTCTATTTACTTAAACACCATGCTCATACCTTGCTGCATCATAATTTTTAACTCTACCAAATCAATACCAACCAAAATTCATCAACACAGCTGCCGAAATCACCTCCGCGACAGTCGTCTTCTCCAATCCTGTCACCTAAAAAAACGATCCTTGGATGGATGGAACCATAAATTCCGGATAAATCACAACTCGTACCTTTATTAGAGATGTAAACATACCTTGTGTTCTTGTAAAGGTAATACCATAATTCAAACTTATTATGGAGTCGAGCCCTCAAGCACCCAATATAAACTCAAACCTGACATATGAGGTGTTTAATCACCTAATATAACCTCAAATGTAACATAATAAATCGAGCCGATTACACGCAACATAATATTAGCTAGAACATTAACAATAATTAACAACATCCATTTATCAAAAGCGATGTACAGGGGTATCAAACCAAAATAGAGGTAGTCTTAACTCAATCAGTGACGTGTAGGGATATCAAGCTAAAATAACATGTAATCTTACCTCAATCTTTATCGCAAATCACCTAGCAAGCCTTCATCCACAACCAAATACTATCTCGGACATCTAGAACTTGATTAGATCAAAACATGTAAAACATTCAAATGTAAGCTATATTTGATAAATTCGAACCTTTCTAGTAACAAGGATGGAGATCGAGGTTAATTGTTTTCACATAAATGAAGATAAACAAAGATGGAGATATAATTTATGGGAGAGATTTGAGTTTTGAAATTTAAAATTGGAGCCATTTCTCTTGTTTTGTGGTTACTTCTTCCATGATAGCTAGCTTCAGAAGCAATCAGACCAAATAAAGGATCCTTACTTGTTTTGGGGTTGTTCAGATTGGTGGCTTTCGAAGATACATGTTATTTGGGCTGGTGTTCAGAGGAAGAAAAGAAGAACCTTTCTTCATTTAAGGGTTTAGTAAATTACAAGATTACCCTTATACCTTACTTTGCTTCAACAGGTTGTACCATGTGCTTCTTAACATGTAAAACTCTTAAAATTAAGAGATTTTGGTAAATTACCATACTGCCCTTCCAATCTCTATATTAATATAGTATAGATATAGATATAAATATAATTAAAATATAGTTAAATCCGGTCCAACCGGTCCGACCACCAAACCAGTAAGGCGTCCGGTTCGACGTCTTATCCGATTCTGAAAACATTGCTTAATTACATTAGGCTAGGTCCTAAAAGACAATTAATGTGATAAGATGTCTTGCATAATCGCATTTATAGTAAATGTCAAAAGTTTAAATTAGGGTCCTTTTAAATAGACACCTCATTATTTTAAATCAACACCGCAAAATTTCTATACGGGTCGTATAGCCCCATACGCGTCGTATAGGGGGGTCGTATAGCCCTGTACGGGGCGTATAACCCCCTGACAGCCCCCTGAATTTTTCCTCGTAGTCAGTGTCGAAATTAGCTATACGCGTCGTATAGCCCTATATGTGTCGTGTAGGGCTATATGGGGCGTATAGCTCTCTGACATCCCCCTGAATTTTTCTCGTTTTCAGTGCATTCGACCCTATACGCCGCGTATGGACCCATACACGACGTATATGGGGGTGTCGATTTAAAAAAGTGGGTGTCTATTTATTAGGACCCTTAAATTACGCAAGTGACAGTATAAATTAGGATTTGTTGATTAAAAACATATTTCTTGTGGCAAAATTTAGAAACTTTACTATCATCTTAAAAAAAGCATCTATTAGCGCAATAATGTTATAAAATTACGTATTGTTCAAATAACTAGAATTTATCAAACACTCGAACAATTAATTATCATCTGATTATTACAAATATGATATGTTGTTTTCATATAGGATCACACAAATATGATATGTTGTTTTCATATAGGATTTTTAGGCCAACTGTCCTTGTTCATAGACTGCTGCCTCATATATTATGATAAAATTATACATTAAACTCATTAAAATAAAAAAAACAATAAAAATAAAAAAATTATAAAAATCCGGTTCGACCCGGTTCCCGGTCCGACCACCGAACCGGTTCGAACCGGGCGGTTCCTTTTAAACAAAACGATTTAGGGTGGATCGATCAGTCCACGTCCGAATCCCGATTCGACCGGCCGGTCCGATCCGAGTCTGAAAACACTGGTTGTTCTCCTCTTCACAAATGATTGTGAAGGACTTTCACCTCGGGAATGTAGGGTGGACGACTAAACGGGAAAAAAAGACCCAATCCATGACATCCACTTTAAAATTACTCATTGTCATTATTTAAATAATCAGTTTGACACAAATTTTGATATTTCTAAACACAACGGTCCACTCCAAAAGGTATAAAATGATCATCTCGTTCATCTCGTCCCAAACCAGTGAACAACAAACATACAATGAATCTTCAAACAAATCTCATGGAAATCACATCAAAGCCAACACATTTCAACACAATTTTTAACACCCAAAACCCTAGAGCACATCACCAGCATCAATGTTACTGTAGCAAATCATCTACAATTCAATTGCCCCTTCACAAACCTCATCGGAAAACACTCCGATCAATCAAGACCCCAGAAAGCAAACTAATTTCCACCACCGTATCACCCACCACCACCACCACTGCCTCCGACGTTCTACGGTTGTTGGATTGCCTAGGGTTTCCAGTACCTGATGCGTTATACATTTCTCTTATAAAAGAATGTACCCACCTTCTTGATGCTGATGAGGCTGTTTTACTACATGCCCATCTCATCAAGAATCGTCGCGATAAACCTAGGTTGGATTTGCTTAATCAGGTGTTGATTATGTTTATCTCGTGTGGGTGTATGCAGAATGCGCGCCAGGTGTTTGATGAAATGTCCAAAAGAGATTTTAACTCGTGGGCGATAATGATCGCGGGGTATGCGGATAGGGGTGAGTATGAGGAGGTAATTAGCCTCTTCACAGATCCGAAGTTGCAGTATATACTTTTTAGTTGTAGTAGTTTTCCTGTTTCTTGGGTTTTTGTATGTGTGCTTAAGGCGTGTGCGAGCACCTTGAACTTGACACTCGGGAAACAGATCCATGGGTGGTTGCTGAAAACTGGTTATTCGGATGATTTGTTCGTGAGTAGCTCGTTGATAAGTTTTTATGGGAAGATTGGGTCTTTTAAAGATGGGGATTTGGTGTTTAATGGTGTCTCTTCGCGGCGTAATGTTGTGGTGTGGACAGCTAGAATCAGTAACAATTGTAAAGAAGAGAACTATCAGCAAGTTCTTGATGTTTTTAAGGAAATGGGGAAAGAGGGGATTAGGAAAAACAGCTTTACGTTCGCTAGTGTTCTTAGTGCGTGTGCGAAGATAAGTGATGATGGAACCTGTGGTGAGCAGGTTCACGCCAATGCGATTAAGTTAGGACTAGCATCCAAGAGTTATGTGCAGTGTGGGTTGGTGAACATGTACGGGAAGTTTGGGTTGATTAATGATGCTAAACGTGTTTTTAATGTGAATGAAAACAGGAGGAATCACGCTTGTTGGAACGCTATGCTGACTAGTTATGTACAAAATGGGTGTGTTATTGAAGCCATTAAGTTTCTTTATCAGATGAAGGCTGCTGGGGTGCAACCACAAGAATTATGGCTCAACAAATTGAGGTCATTGTGTGGAAGCGAGATTCTTGAAAATTGAAGCCAAATCGCGTATGAGATCTAGTTATACTAATGCTTTAAGGTAAGCTATCTCAATTCCTGTTACATTACCTCTGTTTGCTTGTATATAGACTTCTATATATAACACTGTCTATATAGTAAATTTAGTTTACTGCATAATGAAGCTTTTATATATGTATTATGTATATATACATGCCCTGTCTATATAATGAAGTTGTATGTAGAGTTACGTGGTCACCGCATTTGGGACCTTTATATATAATGTTTCGTTAATAGATCTATCTTGCTCGTGTTTGGTATAATGATCTACATACCAAGATAGACGTATGGTCCTACTTGAATGCTAGAGTTATGGTCATCATATTCTAGTTCATTATCAGTGTTGATCTTTACTGTTAAATGTCTTTCTTACTAACAAAAATGCTGAATAGATTCCAACATGGCATGCTACATGTGTGTAATGTTGACATGGCAAAGTCTTTGGACTAGTGAACACAAATAACTTGTATACAGAACATTGTGATTTTCTGATTATAGTAATTTGGTCATGATGATTTCTTGTTCTAGGTCTTGACAATGTTATTATTCACTTTAGTAGACACCCATATACAAATCTAGGTGTTCATCCTACTCTTATTGGCTGTTTATATAAAGAGAGTATCACAGGTAGTCATTTTTTATATATTATATGTCTCTATAGCCATGTAGTTATGTGTATCGTCAGGCATTACGCTATTATATGGTTGTGTATCCACTTTGGCTCGCATAAGCCACTTTATTGTCATTTTACAACTTGTATTTAGGGGTTGATGCTATAAAAATCCTCATGGTTAGGCTTAGACCTTAGCAACAGAGCAGTGGGTTGAGACACTTTAATTCAGCCGATTTCAACGATGATGTATCGTTTATCGTCTTCTCGAGCCAAGACAAAGGATCCGACAACATGATCGTCTTTGTTTACCTTTAAATACCATCCAATCCCATCAAAACCTGCAAATTAATAATAAACCAAATAAGTGTCTATTCAAATGAATGTGTTAGTGATACGTAGAATTGTTAGTATACAAAGTTATTTTGATGTTAAAGAAACATGATGAATAGTCAACTAATGTGCCTTATTGTGTATCCTAGATCAAGTTCATTCAAGGAACTTGGGAACAAAGAATCGTTTCTAGAGCTAGAAAGAAACTTACGTCAATGATGTACACATCTTCTTAACATAGATGAGCCTATGCAAACCCATTTCGGGCACATTTTATTCCAAGTCTATCAATTGCATCATTAATCAACAATCACTTTCTGAAGATGTCGAAACCGGGACACATATTTACAACATAGGTTTTGGTGTGCTATCTTCTAAACACATTAGAAAAAGCATGCACACATGTGAAGACCCATTTCGCACTTCACTTTTTGAATTCCAGAGTAAACCAACCACTCTAATCATATCATTGTTAAACATATGCTAAAGATAAATATGTCTTCTCCAAAGAGCCGACCTAATTTTTGTGTGTTACGGTATTACAGATTCGTGTGTGTGTATCATTTTAAACATATAATATAAATCATATATATTTATCATTCTACTCTAATAAAAGGGTAATAATGAGAGTACGTGTCAACACCACATTCATTGTTACAAAAAAATTTCTCCGTTTCTCTCTCTTATTAAATAATTACCTTAATTACAAATTATATTATTTAAGTCTTTTTTAGATTAAAAAAGATTTTCTAACAAATCAAGAAATATATCTTTTTACTAATGTTATACCTAAAGAAACAAATTTTTATAAAATATTTTTTAAAACATCAAACTTATTTTAAAATATGAAATATTTTAAATTTAGTGTTTTAAAAAGTAAATTTTTATTAACCAAAATATAAAAAATGAGAGTTATAATAAGTATATTTATAAAAATGACAATTTTTTTAAACAAAATGTTTGATTATTTTTTTTTGAATTTTTTTAAAGTTGATATTGTTGTTTTATTACTTATAGTTTTTACTTATACGTATTTAAAATCATATAATATCTTAGAATATCATTTTATAATTAAGTAAAATTTTATTATATTTAATATTTTATTTATTTAACTCGTGTAATACACGGGTTTACTAAAGCTAGTATATAAATAGAGGTGCACATTGAACCCCGGTTTAGAACCTGACCAGGTTTCAACGCGGTAGTGTTCAAATCGGTGTGTCCCCTCCGCACCCTAACCCGACCTGATTTAAACATGATTTATTTTACCATTTTGGCCTCTTAAAACCGGGTTGGGTCTAACCCGGAACCCGCTTAAACCCAGTTTGGATTTTGTGACCACTACCCAACCCGGATCCAAATTTGACCCGGTTTGTGCACCTTTGTTGTATATAAACACCACCATTCCCGAAAGGCCCAAAATATACTTGTTAAACACCACCATTACCCAAAGGCCCAATATTTAAAAATAACCCGTTTTAATATTTTAGCCCAAGAAAAGCCTTTCACTAATGAAGCCCATTTAACCAAATTACCACGTGTAAGGTATCTAAGGGAGGTTTTCACTTTTCACCATTTTACTTCACCTTTGTGTCTTTGACCCTTCGTCTTGCCGTCTTCTCTGTAAAATCAAAAGGTAAACGTTTCACTTGTCTCCTTATTACTTTTGCTAATTTTGTTTAAGAAATCAGAGATTTTGTATTATTGATTCTGATGTGAAATTTGAAATGTGAGTTGTATTTCACAACTAACTCTACACCAAAGGACTTTGAGGGTGTTTAGGATTGCTTGTTAAAAGCTACTTTTGATTTTTGGAGTAGAAATAAGTAAAAAGGAGATAAAAGGAGATGTAGATGTGTTTGGATGGAGATAGAGATGTGAGTTGAAAAGTTGTTCTGAAAAGTTAAAATTTTTAACTTTTGAAAAACTAATTTTGTGAAAATTTAGAAGTAAGCAATGTGACCTTTCTAACACTACTAAAGGTGTCCCTTTTATTGGTTTTGTGTTTTTATTTTTTAACTATTTCCACAGTCGTTTGAAAACATGTAAAAAGGTTGAGTGTTAGCCCATGGTTTGTAGGTTACGTTAATCTAATGGACCTTGAATTTCAAGAAAGGGGGTGGTGTAGTTATAGAACTCTTTTAAGGATTGAAAAATGAGTTTAGAACCATTAGTAGCTTAAACGTTTTTTCTTAACATTAAAGAAGCTTACATTGACATAAAGGAGTGGAATTTAGAACAATTGACTAAATCAATGAATGATGATTGTAAATTTTTAGGCTTATGGCTCTTCAAATGTACAAATTGAAAAAGTGAATGCACATCTCATTGCCACTTACCATGCCAACTCTAGGAGGCATACTTTGACAATGTGACATTGTATTTTCATAGATTTAAGATATAATCATGCATTTATGTACTGTCTTTGGCATAGCATTGTGCACACACAATCATCAATAATGCAAATGGAAATTAAACATTCATACTTCTCATCATTTTCAAATCTGTACTTTTGATTTCAATTTTTGCCAGACAATGAAAAGCAATGAAAAGGAGTCATCAAAAAACAAGAAACAGAAGCAGGGGACACTGGACAAGTTTGTTTACACTCAAAAGACAACAAAAAGCCAACATGCTTCATCATCATCAGCACCAACTGATTCTTCAACTCACAACAACAATGATCTGATCGAAGAAACTCAAGAAACTGAAACAGGAACAATGAGTGACTCGATCATACAACTGAACCGCAATCTTGGGAGAACGAAAGCCAATTTGCTATTAACTTTCATGTACGATTTGATGCATTGATGAAGCTAATACTTTACTTATCTACTAACAAAGAGCGTCGACATCCGTTAGTTGCGCCCCTTCTTTGTGTCAGGTTTCTGTTACATCATGGAATCGACATTAATGATCAAAGCTTTGATGGATCAAATTTCAATGATGTTGTTGGGCTTTTGGAAATGCTGTCTGGATATGATGAGAATATTACTGAAGATGTAATCAAGAACGCCCCATTGGTTCAAACAGATTTGATCAGTTCTTGTTCGAGTGAAACAACTAAATCCATTGCGAAAGACATTGGTGGTGACTATTTTGCCATATTATTGGATAAATTTGAGGATACTATCACGTTGTGTTTGAGGTATGTTGACAAAGAAGGAGATGTTGTAGAGAGATTTCTTGGTATTACAAATGTCATGGATAGAACTGCTTTATCTCTTAAAGATGCAATTTACTCTTTGCTAGAGAAGCATTCACTAAGCGCGTCTAATATCCGTGGGCAAGGTTATAACGCACTTTGCCATTTGCATGGTGACATCAGTGGTTTCCATACCTTGATCAAGAAAGAAACACCATCGGCATATTACATTCATTGTTTCGCCAATCATCTTCAACTGACGCTTGTTGAGATCTCCCAACAAAGCGTAAGTGGCATAGGTTGGTTTTTCTATATACTTGATGATGTATTAGAAGTCGTTGTAGTTTGTTGGAAGGAAAATGAACTGCCAAAAGAAAGTCGATTTCAAAAGTTGCACAGGCTTTTGAGGAATTCAAAATTGAAAAGGAAAGATGTTTGAATCCAAAGGTTAGGTTGGGAAGATTGAATGATGATACATGTTATGGACCTTATTATAAGCTGTTCTTGAATGTCATTGACTTTTATCCTGTGATACTTGAGATTGTTATTGACATGATTGATAAGAGATATTCATTTCCAGATTGGGTGGTTAGATCTAACGTGGGACTGTTTCGTCTTTTATCCCGTGATACTCTTGATACGATTGAAAATTTTGAGTTCGTATTCATGGCACATCTGATGAAGACAGTACTTGAGGTTACAGATGAATTAAGCACTGTTTTGCAGAAAAAAGATGAAAACATTGTTACTGCAATGTCACTTATGAAGTCTGTAAAGGAAAGATTGCAAATACTAAGAGATAATGGATGGGACACACTCTTAAGTTCAGTCATTTCCTTCTGCAAGAAAAACGACATCGAAGTTCCAAATATGGAAGACATGTATAGCTCTCCTTTAAGAAGTAAACATGACCCACTAACCGCTACAAACTTTCATCATTTTCAAGTTGAGGTGTTTTTCGCCACCATTGATCAACATCTTCAAGAACTCAACACTCGGTTTGATGAGGTAAACATGGAGTTACTTGTTTGTATGGGCAGTTTAAACCCTATTGACTCCTTTAGTTCCTTTGATAAGCAAAAGTTGCTTAGACTTGCTGCATTGTATCCGAACGAGTTTTCAAGCACTGATTTGCATCGTCTCAATGATCAACTTGACAACTACATCAATGATGTGAGGAAAGATGAAAGCTTTATGGGATTAAAAGATCTTAAAGAGCTCTGTAAGAAGCTTGTGGGGGTTAAGAAACATGAAGTTTATAATCTTGTCTATTTACTTATCAAATTGGTGTTGATCCTTCCAGTTGCAACGGCTAGTGTTGAAAGAGCTTTTTCGGGACTGGATTTTATGAAGAGAGAACTGCGAACTAAAGAAAGCGACAACTTCTTAAATGATCGTTTAGTCACTTGTATAGAAAGAGATGTGCTCTCTATGATCAGCAATGAAGATATCATAAACAACTTTGAAAGTATGAAGACCAGTTGAGAGCAATTGTAAGTTTGGTTTGAACCTGTCTATGTCTTGAATCTTGAACTTGATGTTATGTTATTTTGAACAACCCCTGATATTATTTTGAGTTTTATGATTATCTTTTGATGGGTTTTATATATGTTTTAACAACAGGGTTTTATTTATGTTATAACGGCGCTTTACAACATGATTAGATTGTCAATTTGTCATGTAAGAGGTAAAAGAAATGACCTTTTGTCTTTTATTTCTGTCATATGTATGCAAGGATACGAGTCCCTCTAGCTTTTATTTCCTAAAATGTGACAGCAAATTGTTATGTATCAACAAGCCAATGTGTGAAAACATTATAATATGATATGATATGCAGTTAAATTTCTCTTATACTTTTGAGTGATTATCTTTATTGTGATCAACAATAAGCTGTCCATCTTTGGATGTTTGTTCTGTTGCATGAAGTTGTAAGATGTCTGACATGAAAGGTCGGATTATTATCGGTCAAGATTTCTGCTCAATGCGTTCAAAATGTGATGATATTTGAGGTTGAGAATTTCTTATGACACGGTATCTTCCATATAGATGGATAGGATATCGTACATGATGGATGATGTACAATTTGATGGACTGTAATATACTAAAACTAAGTAGAAGTATTCTTGCATGACAAATAAGAATGTATTTTTACTTTATTGATTGCATGACAAATAAGAATATATTCTCTTTAGGGTTTATACTTGTTAGATATAATCATTTTGGTTGGTTACTGATGTATTATTACTTTATTGATTGCATGACAAATAAGAATATATTCTCTTCAGGGTTTATGCTTGTTAGATATTAATCATTTTGGTTGGTTACTGACGTATTTTTACTTTATTGAGTTGCACTCACTTTTGGATTTTTTATTTTTTATTTTTTACTTTTAACCTCAATACTTTTATATTTTTTTATAATTTAACTCTTACAGATTCACTTTCAACTTTCATATCCTATACTTTTCATCTTTATAATTTTTTGTTTTGCGTTTTGGTCTATATTTTACGAGTTAACAAGCCGTAATGTGCGTGTGTGTGATTCAATGCTTTTATGCCTGTTTTTTCCTGTTAATGCCACCCGTCACAACGCACGAAGCATAGATCGACTTAGTTATTGTTTTTAAATGTTTTAGGCTTCACATGCGTTGTTCAACGTTTTTACATTACTTTCCCGTTCGGTTTTATTTTTTCCATTTTCATTTCTATTTTAATTCAAGTTTTCCAGTGTTGGTAAAGTGTTGTAACATTGGCACAATGTGGGGGGCTTAATAGTAGCCTCCAAACTAATTTTCATTTCTTTAAAAAAATACCAACTTAGTTCATGTTTAATATTTAGTTTTTCATAACATTTCAACTTTTAACCCTATGAAATAAATCAACACGTCTATCTCATCTTCCCCTAAAAGATAATCAAAAAATCAAACCATGTTTACCTGATGCTAATTACACTTTAATTTTAATTATTGTTCTTTACTTTTAAAATGTAAGACGTTAAACCCTCCTATTTAGAATCTAATATGGATATTATTGTTTACTTTAACTTGCCATCTATTTGTCTTCTTTTATGTCTGTTGGTGCACAGTTATACATATTTATTATTAAATAAGTAAATTTCGGTTTTGGTCCTGTGGTTTAACTATTTTAACCATTTTAGTCCAAAAAGGAATCTTTGATCATATCACGCCCTGTGATTTTATTTTTGTAACAGTTTTGGTCCCTGACACTAACTCTGTTAGTTTTTACAGTTAAATGTGAGGGTACTTTGGTCATTTTACATTTGGAGGACTAGTTATGTAAATTATATTAGATTAGGATAAATGTTGTAATTTTTTAAAACAATAAAAAAATCAAAACTTAAATCTCTAATCCAACCCAAACCCCCACCATCCCTTCCTCCCCTTGTACTACCGCCTCACCACCTCCTCCACCACCTCCTACACCACCTCCATCGCCACCGCCTGCACCACCTCCTGCACCACCTCCTGCACCACCTCCATCGCCACCGCCATCGCTTCTCGCCTCTGTTTCCGCCCCTGTTTTCGCCCCTGTTTTCACCATTAACTTTTGACGATTCAGGAGGCTGGTTATCATCTAATTCTAGTCTATCTTGATGAATATCATCAAGAATCTCACTATCATCTTCTTTTTTTGATTCATCTTCTTTTTTGATTCATCTAAAGGGACAACAGATGAACCAAATGACTTCTGTTTAAACCCCCAAAACGCGTAAAGATGAACCCTAGAAGATCTGAAGATTTGAATATTTGAAGATGAACCCCCAAACAAACAAGAAGTTTTTGATGGCGATACACTCAGAGATTGCATCGTTTTCACAGATTTGTAGATGAAATTATAGGGATTGAGGTGGAGATCATGGTTTACAAAAAAAGGTATGAATCAAGGGTTTTGGTGGTATCAAAGATAGATGAAAGATTAGGGTTTGTACCTGTAGATTTGAGCAAAGGATAACAATGGCATTTTGGTGTTGAAGATTCAGTATGATGGGAGAGTGATGGAGATAAAGTTTAGTTGTAGGGTGTTTTGTTGGCAATTTCATAGCCTTACAACAGGAACGTTGCAATGGTGCTAGCGCTGACGCTGGCGGTGAAGGTGGTGCAGGTGGCGGAGGTGGTGGTGGTGGTGGTGGTGGAGGTGGAGGTGGTGGTGGAGGTGGAGGTGGCGGTGGAGGTGGCGATGGCGGTGGAGGTGGCGGTAGCGGTGGAGGTGGTGCAGGCGGTGGTGCAAGGGGAGGAAGGGTTGGGGGTTGGGGGGGGGGGGTGGGTTGGGTTGAATTAGATTTAAGTTTTGTTTTTTTATTTTTTATTGTTTTAAAGTTACAATAATTATCTTAATCTAATATTATTTACATAACTAGTCCTTCAAATGTAAAATGACCAAAGTACCCTCACATTTAACTGTAAAAACTAACAGAGTTAGTGTCAGGGACCAAAACCGTTACAAAAATGAAACCACAGGGCATGATATGATCAAAGATTCCTTTTTGGACTGAAAAGGTTAAAATGATTAAACCACAGGGACCAAAACCGAAATTTACTCTATTAAATATTACTAATTATCAAGTTAATGTTACTAAATATTACTAATTTTCAAGTTAATGTTACATTAATGTTTGTATCATGAGCATTATAAGTTGTACATATCTTTTATTTTTTTTCTTTCTTTTTAAATTTATATTTGTAAACACAATACGTTTATATCCTCTATAATTTAACTTTTATAATTTTTTTATTTTCAACTTTGGTCCTCTATACTTTCATCTTTTAAAAAATTTGTGTTTACATTTCGGTCTAAATTTTGAGAGTTAACAAGTCTTAACGTACGTATGTGGTTCAACATTGCTAGGTCTTATTTTTTCCGTTTAACGGCTCTGTCGCAGCCTGCGGGTCCTAGATTAACTTAGTTATTATTTTTAATGTCTTACGTTTCATATATGTGGTTGAATGTTTTTACGTCTACTTTCTGTTCGGTTTTATTATTTCCGTTTCTATTTTTTTTAAATACGAGCTTTTTTGGGGTTCTGGTCATTGACGGTGGTTATTGGCGTGGTTTTACGCCTCCCAGCGCAACACGGGGGGCTTATACTAGTTTATAATATTAACAAACAGATATAAACAAACAAAAATACAAACATGTTCAACTTTAACGAACACAAACAAGAAGATCTATTCATTTAAGTATTCATGTTCGTTTGTTTGTTTAGTTTATCATAGTTAAGATAAACGAACAAATATGAAGTTTGATTCTTTACAGACATATTTGTCGTGCCCGTTTCATCTTCTTCACTTTGTCATTATCAACCTGAAATGTGAACTAAGCTGGTTGATGCCACACTCCGGCAAGAATGTCAAGTATTCATCCAATGAGTTTGGTAACACTTTGACTGGAAGATAATTCCAAATTCATGTTCCTGCTTCCATGATTTTTCTTGGAGTTCATATCTTATATCCTCGGTTTTTAAAGAAAAGATTTGATGGCTTTAGTGAAATCAATGAAGAATCCAAGAAGTGTTTTATGTAAAACTTCAATCACAGTTGCTTAACTCAACTACTACCTCTGATGCTGTTGACCAAATGGTATGATTTTATTAGTTTTGCGACAGTTTACCAAATTGACTCCCATAGATGCTCCAACTGCTGCTGAAAGCTCCTCAAGAAAAAAAGTGTGTGAAGAAGCAGAGATAACGCTAAACACAATGGTGGTTTCTACAACTTCAATACCTGTGGCTCACAAGCTTAAAGTGACGATCAAGTATCAACCATGGAAATATGAGAGTTAGAGCCAAGGCTGCAGTTTCACTCTCTCATTCTGTCTCAGAAATGGTATGTAAAATCACCTATTTTGGTTATTTCTTGTGCCATTAAGATAAAATTACCGACTTACCCCCTGTCGGTTATTACTTAATAAGATGGTCTTTAGGAGGTGGGAGAGATGCGAGATGGGCTTGAGAGACTATCACAAATGTCAGCTGAATTGTTTAAAGATAGACTCCCAAAAGCCAGAGAGGCAGCTCGAAGAATCATGTTGTTGATTTACACGGTGGTTATGGAGGATGAAGATGATGATGAAGAAGAGTGATGACAAAACTTTTGCCAGTTGAATTTGTCAGCCATTGATGTGTTGACTATGATCAAACTTGTTGCACCTGGATAGTTCCTATATCTGTAAACAGACAATCATGCTGAGGAAGATGGCAATGCTTTTCGGTTTATGGAAAGAGCGGTTTTCATTAAGAAATAAATGCTCACACCAAGTCAATCTAACCAAATCTAATATTGAACATGATAAAATTGAACAAAAAGGGCTACAAACATGAATGAGTGTACATCAATGTGTTTAAAGTTCATTATCTTGTTCTATCAATTTGCGCAAGGCTGACTCGACATCTTCAAGTGGTTGACCGATATAGAGCTTAAGTTGACCTTTCTTCACTACAACTACCTTCAAGATCTGTGATTTGACTTCCTTAACAAGCTCCTGAAAGAGAGATTAAAAAAAACTATTAACGTCAAAAAATATAGATTAAAACATCCAAAAAATAAAGTCGAGTTCTACGAAGAGAAAATTGCTTTAAGTGTTTGGATAATTAGACAAACAATTCAATAAACATTTTATAATAAAGTGTTTAACAAGACGGTGTTGGATTTGTATTTGTCGTTTGAAGTTCAAATGCTTGCTAAATTCTTTAAGCTCCTAATACAAGTAACAAAGGAGACACACATCTTGTTACATCAATGTGAATGTCTCTCAAATAACATTATCATTTTTTCACTCTTTAATAATCCATTTTGAAACTGATTATTTGACCCACAGAGTCAGACCCATAATATCTTTTTATAATAACCATCCATTTTATATTGCAACTACATGCAACATCTCAAATTATTATATACGATGCCATGAAAGAGTTTTGATACTCACGTTTGTTGGTATCGGTATGATATTAGTGCTGAAACCATGTAGCTCTTCGAAGAAGGATTCCAGGAGATAACAGAAGTTTGTAGCGTCAGAACGGTCTTCAAAAGCAACAGTGTGAGATAGTCCAGAAATGCTCCTTAAAGTAAATAGTCCTGATGATTCTTCACCATTACCACCACTTTGCATTTGTATAGCCTGATAAAAACAACCCATAATTCAATTTAACAGGAACACATGGATCCATTTGACATCTATGATCTAAAGGTTAACAGCGATTAGCTGACCCCCAATTATATAATATTTTAACACTTGCAATTTTTAAAATCTTTAGTTCCATATGTTCCAAGAGCAACTGTTTAAATCTAACTGAATGAAAGTTAATGATTTACATACCATAACGTAAGGGAGACGAGTCCACCAAAAGTCTGTTTTGGTAGATTTATCCTCAAGTTTTATGGCAGAATTTTTGTTTCCGCCTCTTCTGCCCTTTAAACCACCATTCTTACTGAAATCCTCATGTTTGCTAGTTATTGCAGTATCATTACATTCTTTACCAAAGCCTCGAGGTTTTTTACTCTCCAAGTTGTTTGATTTTCCTGACTTCTCAGCTTTACTTGTTTGCTTATCGTATTTTTGCTCCTTTGAGATACCTATGTATTAAATGATTCACAAAAGAAATATGATCATCTAGGAAAATCACATAAATACAAAGTTGAAAGTTGCATATTAAAGCAGCCTAAAGGTTTCAACTCCTGAAATGGATTACAAGAAACCTCTCTGGTAATGCATAGATATATTCATCATATATTAACTGGTTTTCTAAGGAAAATGATGCGAGTGAACTCGTAGAAACAATACTTTCTCCTGTTTTCCGATCCATGTAAAATAATGTTTGTTTGCCACCAAGTGACTTCCTGTTGAAGTATGGTGATGAGAAGGTGTGCCAAATCAGCATTTTTATATGCTATAAAAGTTATTTACATACAATGGCAAGCAACTGAAACTATGTTACATATAACGAGATAAACAAATTTCCTTGCATATAATGACAAAAAGGTGAATATAGGTTTCAATTTGGTGTAACTGACCCTTACAAAACAAGAAACAAGAAACTATACTAACAAAATAACAATCATATCATCATAAATGCCACAAAGAACTGTCAACAGAACATACCAGCTATTGGTTCGGGCTTGGTTGCTCGAGGTTCTTGCTCTTTACTTTCATCCTTACTAACACTAACTTCTGATCCACTTCTAACATCATTACTTAATCTCCCTCCATCACTTTTCTTATCAGTTTGCAGTGTACCATCATCGACAGTAATACCATTTATCACTGAACCATCAGCAACACGAACATCTTTTGCGCCATTAAATCCTTTCGGCTTATCCCCTGAATCAATTGATGGACTCTTGTACTTATACTTCTTTTTAAACATCAATGAATGACTATCAACATTGTCACCAACACCATCTCCTTTTCTTGAAACCTTAGGCGCTGGTTTCTGGTAATCACCTTCTAAACTTCTCCTCAACTTCGTTAACCGATCATCCACCTCCTTCTTCTTCACAGCCTTACCAATTAAATCATAATCAATATCATCATTTTCATCTTCAACCAACCCTTTCCTCTTCGCCTCCATCTTTTCTTGCTCTCGCGCTCGCCTCGCCATTTCTTGAATCTCCATAATCCTGTTATCCATTTCAGACTCATCAACCAACCCAATAACACCCTCTTTCATCTCCACCGAATTTTGATACCCACTCAACAACAAATCCGATCTCAATTCCAATTTCGCTTTCGACTTCTTCTCATTCCTATGATCATTACTACTCAAGCTATCATCTTCATCATCGTCTAAATCGTTCAACCCAAATATCAACACCGCACAAATCGTCTGAAAAACAAAAGCCCCAACCAAATACAATCCAATTTTCGCGAATGACTTGTTCGAAAACGTACCCAAAACGCCATCAACGAATCGATTGCCTTCAGTGATTGATAACTGTTCAGATTCAACATGCTGTGATTCATCAATGGAAATTGTGTGGGTTTTACGTGGGAATTCGGGTTGAAATGGGTCCGGATAAGGTTTTTGTTCTAGGGTTTTGAGGATCTTTTTACGGAGGTGATTTGTTCTTCGTTCTCGTGATGGAAATGACGAGGGGAGATAAGAAGATGAGATGAGTGATTTTCCGGTGACCGGAGGTGGCGGTGGGACGGCGGAGGAGGTGGTAGCAGCGGCGGCGATGGCACCGGCGGCGGTGGCACCCGCCATTGGGGTTTTGAATTTGTGTTTGACAAGATGAAGTTTGCTTGTGGTGTGTGTCTTTGTCTGATAATCATTTCTTGTATATTATATGGATTAACGTATGTAGACGACTCTAGTGTTTATATAATATAGGGGGTGTTTGGGATTGTTTATTTTCACACTCCTTTTAACTTATTAATTTTTATAAAGTTAATAAGTTAAAAATAATGTTTGGATGGATTAAAAGGAGTTTTAAAACAACTTCTAAAATGGAGTAAAAAAAGGAGAAATGGATAAGTTAGTGGGTACTAACTTATTTTCACCTCCTTCTCAGTTATGCTTCCAGTTTACATAAATGCCCTCACCAGCCCCATCGATCCCTGCTCTCCCGCTGTGCATTCCCGCCATTAATGTCCTCACCAACCTCCGATGATGCTCCATAGATGCGCCGCTCTCGCTCCCTGCTCTCGGTCACCAGCCCCCAATGCCATTAATGCCCTCACCATCGATGCTCCTTCGATCGCATCCGTCCCATCCCCTCCGATCCCATCGCCGGCTTTCCCATCGTGCTCCCCGACGCCAACCTTTCCCATCGTTATTAATCCCTTCCACCAACTTCGCCATAACTATCTTCACCCTCTTCGTGTTATATATCGATCAACAACATCAATAATCTCCTGCATCGCTATCCCCAAAAGAAGCACTTGTTCTTCACCGGATCCTTCTTCTCCGTTTTCTTCACCGATTTCACGTAAGTTTCTCATCCGTATGAAGTTCTCACAGAACAATTGTTTCTGTTTTACTGATAGAGATGAATCTGCGTTTGATTGTGCTAAAATTAGGGTTCTTGAACTTGAGCATTTTAGTGTGTCAATCCTAATCTTGGAGGGACCCTTACTGATAGCAGTGAAATAGTTTTGCTGAAAATAATTTGTTTGGTGAAATAGCAGTGAAATTAGGAAGCTTGATGAAGTTGAAATTTCTTAAGGTTTGGGGTTTGATTCCAAAGGGAAACACGTTGAAATCTATGGATAGTAATTCATTTCTTGGATTGGTTTTGGTTTCATCTCACAGCTGCTAATTCATTGGTTTGGGGTATTTCAGTTTAGTGGTATATGTGTTTAGTGGTACTTCAGAATTTAATAGGCAATCTAAGACAAAGCTGTTTAGTGGTATATTTGTTTGGTGGTTTACCAGATCTCACAAAGCTGTTTAGTGGTATATTTGTTGAAATGCCTTGGTTTTATTTGCTACTTGTTGTTGTCTTCTATATATGGTTTAAGTTTTTTGATTTTATTTGCTACTTGTTGCTATTTGATTTTTAACAGTTAGCTCAATGGCTAGTGAAATATCAATTAGAAGGAGTAAATGACATTAATGAATAACTTCCGGCTACAAATCGTTCGGATCATGATGTTACATATATGGCAGCAATAAGAGATATAATTACGCAAGATTTGATGGAATCGCGGAGATGAATGTAGTATCACATTAGCTTCATAACATTGTGCAATGTTGGTGTTATTTTAACAATCTCATGGAGATGAATGTAGTATGCTATTATTTTTTATAAATCATGTAAACGAATCTTATTTTATATTTCTTATTTTTTTTTTCATTTTGCAAGGCGGAAATAGAAAACAGCGTAAAATAAGCAATCCCAAACATTATTTAGAAAACAGCTTATTGACTTTTAACAGAATGTCCTTTTTAGTCATTTTACACTAAGAAGCTAAACCAAACATTTTTCAGAAAACAACTTATTGACTTTTCAGTTTATAAGCTAATCCAAACACTTTTTTTAAAAACTACTTTTCAAAAGTTAAAAGTTAATAAGTCCTTTTTCTCAAAAGTCCTTTTCAACAAAATAAGCAATCCCAAACATGCCCTATATAATATAGTTTAGGGGTGGATTTATTACTTTTTTTTAATGGTTAGCTCAATCAGAGCATTCACAACCCACGCCTTATAATTATGTGAGTGTGAGTCCTTAAATTATATGGATAGTTTTGAGTGATTGTGAGTGGAGGAGAGAGAAAATGTTATTGTTCATCTGTAAATTTAAGGATATACTGTTTAACCCTTATAAATTTTTTAATATTTTTGAAAGTGGTTGTGAGTGAAGGAGAGAGAAAAGATAATGAAAAAAGGTATAAAAATATATTATTTAATTAAAAAAAGAGAGAAGAAGTAGTGATTTTTAATGTAATTATATAGATAAAGATAAGGAATGAAATGTGAATGCTCTCACAGAACCTTTGGTATTAGTCCCCTTTGGTATTTGTCTAACACGTCCCTGATGGGAAGTTTAGAAGTCCAGAAGTGGATTTAGGTAGGCGTGTGAGTTTGTTTTAAAAAAATAAAAAATAAACTAATCAATTATAGATTTATAGACTTGAATCATAATTGTTAATTTAAACGTGTTTATAGTTCAACTTAAAGTTGACATGCATTCTTTAAGCTAAACCCTAAACTATTGAATCTCGTGTTAGATGCGAAAATATTGTTCTTGTTATATGATAAGCTAGGCAATGTTTGTTTACGAGAATTTAGAGCTTTCATAGTTTTTGTTTGTTTTTTTTTGTTTTAGAGCATGCGTTATGCAAAAAGTAACACCTTATAGGATGTCTATGTGGCACGACGACGTTGAGCGGGAACACTACACAAGGTGTTGTGGTACCCCTGAGATGAAACCCCGTTGGGTGATGACATCATTACTAGTAAACTCCTCAAACTTGTTTCAACTTTATTTTTATTTTTGTTTTTACAATGACCATTTAACATTTAATTTATTTTTTCCTCTGATAACACGTAATATGATAGTTTTTCTTTAAGTTATTTTTTGTTTTTTTCATCTACATTTAATATAAACTTTATTAAAAATCAAATTGTACCGTAAATAATATATTTTGGCCTCGTAATAACGTATGTTTCCATATAAATTATATGATCTTGTTGAGAGTTTAAAAGCATAAGCTATGACCCAAGTTTTTTTCCAAGATTGGTTTTGTCAACGTCGGATGTCTCTTCACTAACGTCCGAATTTCCATTTGAGTTTAGTCCGGTCACAAAATTGATAATAACTTATAACCGTATCTGGTGAAATTAAGTACTACAAATTGCAGCCTACAATAAAGTTTTTAAGATGATTATGATTACAGTCAATGCACGTTCAATAACCTTTTAAAAGAGCAACTAAAGTAAGTAACCGATTTCGATACTAAGTTGTTAGCAATATAAGAGAGTAATTTTTTTCTCAGCAAGTTCAAAAATATCAAGATCATACGAAAAGCCATAAAAACTAAGGGGTTGATTGTCCCCGCACCCTTTATACTATGTCCATCAATCAACTGAGGTAATTGTTTTTGACCCAAAGGATCAATTGGGCAAGAACCATTTCAGTATTTCACAAACATATAATTCAGATTACTTCAAAGTTCAAAGCTTTGAACCAATTTGTAATTAGATTTCAAGGATCCATTCCACCAAATCATTCACAAACACAAATTTTCCTTTTCTAACCAAGCTGATTCAATAGCAAGTGACTGAACTACAGAATTCCATAAATCATAGTCAGGAACATTACCTTTTTCCACCATTATTTCCATGATCTTATAACCATCTTCTATCCTTCCTCTTGAACATAATCCACCAACTAACGTCTCAAATGTCATCAAATTCCATGCGATCCCAACTGTTTTCATCTCATCAAACATATCAAGAGCCGAATCTAACAAACCCAACTCACAAAACCCAAATATCAGCGCATTATAAGTGTCTGCATTCGGAAGGCATCCTTTCATCTCCATCTCCTTCAAGAACCTAACTGCACCCTTTGCTTTCTTTAACTTACAAAGACCTTTTATTAGAGTGTTATACATCACCACATCAATCTCACCGCCTTTCTTCTCCACCCTTTCCATAACTTCAACTGCTTCCATGGCGCGGTCATTGTCGCATAGAACTTCGATAACTTTGGTGATTGTAATGACATCAGGGACAAACCCAAGATTGAAACTTTTTTCTAACATCACAAATGCCTGTATTACATTCTCTATGTTACAATACGCGGTTATAAGAATATTGAAGGTAACGTTGTTTGGATCCACCATCTCATTCATCAAGCTCCTGGCCCTCCCTATCCCGAGTTTTCCATTTTTGCAAAGAGCATGAAGTAGTGTGTTGTATACAACAGTGTTTGGGGTCACACCTTTATTCTTCATGGTTTGGAGAAGCTTAAAACCATCAGCTATTCGATTAGTCAAGCAAAGCCCCTTCATCAATATACCAAAAGTGTACATGTCACCTTTAACACCACAACCCATCATCTTCCTTCTATAAAAGCCACGCGCTATATCAATATCTTTTTTAACAAGAACATCAAGTATCGAGTTGTAAATTTTCAGGGTAGGTGTCACTTTGAATCTTGAAACCAATTCAGGAACTTTAACCACTTGTCGAATCATTCTGGCTCTCCCTAACCCACGCACAATGGTGACAAAAATATCATCATCCGGTGGCAACCCAATTGAGCTAAGCATTTCATCTAGCACTTGGGGAATGGTGTCAAAATGGCGGAAAGTACAGAGCTTGTGAACTAGTGCTCTGTACGTGGATTGGTCGTGTGTGAAATGGGGGAGTTTGGATGCCCATCTGAAAGTCTGAAGTGCTTCAGTTGCTGATTTTTGTTCTAGTATAAGGTGTGAAATCTGTTCAAGGCTAGGAACAGGGATGTTACTCGATATGCATCTTGATTGATGATGGAAAAGTTTATGGTTTCTTCTTAGCCTGAAGAATATTGATAGATTCTTGGAAGAATTGAGCATGAATGCAAGGAAGATACAGGAACCAAGGATGGAGATAAATGAAGTAACAGATAGAAATTAGCTCAATATTCCAATGGTATGTAACAGACGAATCTTCAACTTAAGAGTAGGGGTGAGCAAATGTTCGGGTAGCTCGATAAAGCCTGAAAATAGCCCGAAGCCCGGACCGTTGTAAGTGTCTTTGGTTCAGCATCAGTTCCAAGTATTTCCCATTTTTAAGTCTCGGGAAAGTCTTCGGGCTTAACCCGAGTATACCCGATAAAAAAAAAAGACTGGCCTGATGATTAAAGATATTAGCAGCCCATCAGTAACAATAAACAGAAGCAGAATTACCCTACATTAAACAAACAGCAGAAACTATTACAAATTTACAATACAAATACAATTCATACATTGAGCAGAAGCAGAAGCAGAAGCAAAGATTTAGCAAAAGAAGTTCAAGCAGATTCAGTTCCAATCGTACATTCAACTTTCAAGAAAACTCAATTACAATATGACTAATAGCATCAAGATTCAAGTGAGGACAGTAATACTCTGTCAGCAACTCAGCATAGTTGTTAAAAGCATATTGATCATGAATTACTGCAATATTTGTCACCTTATACTCACCATTACATCTCCTGGTAAGTGTTTCAAAGTTTCAACAATCACTAAGTCACAATCACAAACCAAATAGTAGTCGCTTCCTTAGCCAACACAACAACAGATAACAACCAATTAGAATAAAAGAGTGAACATCAATGTTGTTAAAGGAATTTGGGTATGCAGGAATTTCATCGAGCACCTTGTATGCATGACTTGAACACGAAGAAGCACCGTAAAATATGATTCAGTTCAATCCCATAATCACAAGATTAGTCAAGAGATCATGTTTTATTCAATAAATCTTGGTACCACAGATTTACTCACCTACGTTTGAAGAATTGAAGCTCAATTTGAAACCTTTATGAACTTCTGTATGATCCTACTGCTTTAAAATCGATGGGTCATAAGTTAATCACGAAATCTGAAATGGTGTTGCTTCGAAATTTGCTTAATATTTGCTCCAAAATCGTTGTTGGAAGTCTCTAAAATCGGTTTAGGGCCGATTTGAGACCCGAACCCGAGTTTTAGTCTATTAGGTTATGGTCCGGTTTATTTAGTGTGAACTCGGTCTCGGGTTGGGTTACGCCCGGTTTGAGCTCGTAACCCGTATAAGAGAGTTGGCCGCACGGGTGTAAACAACTCAAGCTAGATCTTGGGTACTCTCATTCAGCTTGCTAAACAAGCTTAAAATATCAAATTACGATTCTTTAATAATCAAACCCGAGACTCACATATTAAGCTCAATCATGCTCCCGAGGCTGAACAAGTTTTTTATTTATATAAATTTTATTTAATCTAATAAATATATATATTTATATAAACAACTCTTTTCATATAAAATTGATGCTAAGGATAACTAAATAGTATATATGTAATTCAATATGTATGAATTACAAGCTTGCAAGTGGTGTGATAATATGATTGTTTGCATGTGATGAGGGTGGTGCAGTATAACCATGTATATCTATCAACAACACATATTGTTTTTACACACCTTCAAGTGTGCATTGTATACGATTATGCAAGATGACATGATGTCACAGTTTTGGCCCCTTAGTGTTAATAAGATGCTACGTGACCAGATCATTTTGTTGCAAATGAATGCCCCTCCAGATGTTTAGATGGACATTTTGTCACATGTAACCCTAACACAGCCAAGCATCGTACTATTTAAAGTATCTTCTCACAAACCGAGACATACAAATATTTATTTTGATGCTAAAACGTCTCACTTTAACCATTCTCTTGTATTCATCATCCCATCATATTTGAGAGAAACTTTAATCACGTTGTTGGTTGTGTTTTTCTTTGATCGTTAAATGAGTATAATGTAACCTATCTAACATCCTCGAGTAACAACCAACTTCATCAAGTTATCGAGACACAAACATATTAATCAAAGTATGTCATTGTTAACAACAATATGAGCAAACTTTTACAAACTAATAACATTTAGCTAAATAAATGTTACACGTAATTGGTGTAAAACGTTGAAATCTAGCTAGAATATTCACCGTCTAATGTGAAACGGTTGTCGTCACAAGTCAACATAACTAACAAGCTTCCTAATCAAAATTGCTATAATATTTGTTGAAATAAGTGAAGAATGAAGGAAGTTAGGTAATGAATGAAGAGATGATGACACATACAACAGTTTAAGTATGACGTATACAACATTTTAAGTATGACGTTTTAATAGAATCTTAAATCATGTCAAATAATTGACGTATCATTAACGTATTAAGTTTTAACAAAATCTTACATCATGTCAAATAATTGACGCACCTAACGAGAGACATTATATCATATTAAAAAATTGATACATAGAATTTTACTTCATGTCAAATAATTGTCAGTAACGAGTAGTCTCACATCGCCTCATAAGGTTCATACAACTCGTATATACTCATACGAGCCGTATAAAAACCCATACAACTAGTACAGATGTGGTAACCAAAAGGATTACTTGCACCTGGATACTATCCTAACATTGCAATTACATAGATGACACCAAATGTAACATAAACGATGAAGATTCGTTGATTTTCAGATAAACATCCCATTATTCGCACCAACGGCCAACTCTTACATCACTTTTGGCTTATCCAAACAAAACCCCTCTTTCTTTCTTCCACAATGGAAGCCCACAAGCAGTAGCCTCCATTTCCACTACTAAAAGAGCAAAATCATCTTCAATGGCGATGCAAACTTCTCACACAGTATCATAGACACATGTTTGTGTTTGAATTCACTGTTTTCAGAGGCCATTTCTGTTATCTGTCAAATCTTGTTGGGACATTAAAGGGGTTGAATGGATTTCGCTGTAAATTGCTCAAGTTAGTGTGAGTTTTAGTATATTGGTATCTCTGCATTCGTGTTTAAGATCACAATCAACGTTTGTTTATGGGTTTGTATGATAAATGTTTCAGTTTTTGAAAGTCAAGTTTATATGCTTTCTTGACATGTTCATGGTATTTTGATAATCTTTATTGTACAATGATGTTCAGGTTCTGTCATTGAGAAGCTGCTCATCATTTAGAAAATCATCTTCTTTTAGCATCAATGGTTTCCAAGATGCTCTGCCGTGGAGCTATCATCGTTCTTCCATTTTACATATTGCTGTATTTATCCGAGGAGTGCGTTTTGCACCAATTCAAAGCGTAGGTGTCGGGGACCTGTGATGGCTGCCAAGAAAGAATCTAAAGGTACAAAATTGAGTAAAACTTTTATAGACATTTGTAGTTATTAAATATGATAGTATGCACGGATAGCCCAATGTTCAGATCAAAATAATATCATGAATAAGTTTCTCTGAGTTTTTATGACCATTTGACTTTCAACTGATCGATGCATTCCTATTTTAGGAACAAAGCAAGGAGATGGGAAGTACAAGCATACCGTTGACCTTCCTAAGACAACTTTTGGAATGAGAGCTAATGCTGCTGTAAGGGAACCTGAAATCCAGAAACTATGGGATGAAATCAGGTTTTTAAGAAGATTGCTGAAAAGAATAACGGGGTCAGTTTTGAAGCTTATTTGAGTTTATCTTTGTGTTACAAAGTTCCTATCTCTACTCTATCTAACATGCTTGCTCTTTTGATAGGGAAATTTTATTCTTCATGATGGCCCTCCGTATGCTAATGGTGATTTACACATGGGACATGCATTAAACAAGATTTTAAAGGATATTATTAACCGGTATAAGGTTGGCTTTAACGTTAACTTTTTGCTGTACATGTGAAAAAGAATGATGCACTTTATGTGATTTATGTTTATAGAGGTACAAATAGAGTGAATACGGTGAACGTGTATCTGAACTTTTATTACATGTTTTTGACAGCTTCTTCAAAACTGTAAAGTTCATTACATTCCTGGTTGGGACTGCCATGGTCTGCCGATTGAGTTAAAAGGCAAGTTATGTTGGTTGATTAAGTTGAAAATTTCCGGTAGCTTCTACCTTTAATCATGGGTAACTTTCTGTTAAATTATCTTAGTATTGCAGTCATTGGACCAAGATGCACGAAAGGGGCTAACACCATTAAAATTGAGAGCAAAAGCAGCTAAATTTGCCAAAGCAACTGTGAAGACACAGATGGCATCATTCAAGGTCAGTTTAAACATCTAATCCGCCTAACTGAAACAGAGTAACGTTCCTTGTTTTAAGGTCATACTTTTACTTGGTTACTTGTAAAATTTCCATGTTTTGGTTACATGTTCACGTTATTATATCTTTATGTAATGATGCTGGTCATCTATTATAATTATTAAGGATAGATAGAACATTAATGTATCTTTACTTTTTGTCAACAGAGATTTGGAGTATGGGCTGACTGGGATAACCCTTATCTCACCCTTGATCCAGAATATGAAGCTGCTCAGGTTATTAAGCTAAATTAGTATAAGCTATAGGTTATTTGTATTTGCTCAGTAATTATTATCTTTATTATTTTATAATTTGGCCTTTTAGATTGAAGTGTTTGGGCAAATGGTTTTTAAAGGGTACATATATTGAGGGAGAAAGCCAGTTCACTGGAGTCCTTCATCCTGCACTGCTCTTGCAGAGGCTGAGTTAGAGGCAAGTTAATCAACTGCCTCTTGTTTGGTTTAATATTTACTCTTCCTAAATAATGTAAGAAATAATATATTTTATTTAATCAAAGTTTGTTACCTTTTCATAAGGGTGTTAAAGCTTCTTAGTTTTTAGAAATAATCCCACTCTGTTTAATCTTTTATACAGTATCCTGAGGGCCATGTTTCAAAGAGAATGTATGCAATTTTCAAGTATTAAATACTCCAACTAAAGATGGATTACTAGATGAATTTTATCCAAAGTTGTCCCTTGCAATTTGGACCACCACTCCCTGGACTATTCCTGCAAATGCTGGTATGTCTTTGTGTGTGTAATTTTGTGAAGTTATCTACATATATCTGCATGTTGATTTTTTGCTTTTTTTTTTTCCAGCTGTGATGGTGAACCCAAAGCTTCAATACGCGGTTGTTGAAGTGCTGCCCATTTCACCTGATATTGCTTCATCTTCTGAAGACAAAAGTAGGAGATTTGGTAACATTTTAAAAGGCCATGAAACACCCTTTTTCATTGTTGCATTGGATCTTGTGCCAACACTTGAAGCCAAATGGAATGTGAAGCTTGTTGTTAAAAAAACAGTTTTGGGTTCAGAGCTCGAAAATTACAGGTACTTAATGTTTTGAATTAACTGACTGCTTTCATCAAATTGCTTATTAACTTGTTTATGTATGTATACAAATACATATGCACACCCAATAAATGGCCAAGAGTGTCCTGTTGTGATTGGTGGAGATTATTTTACAACAGAATCAGGAACCAGGCTTGTTCACACAGCCCCTGGTCGTGGACAGGATGATTATATAACGGGCTTAAAATATGGTTTGCCTATAGTATCCCCAGTAGACGACGAAGGAAAGTTCACCGAAGAAGCTGGGATATTTAATGGGCTTGATGTATTAGGTGATGGTAATGCTGCTGTAATTAATCACTTGGATGAACGCTTATCAATTGTTATGGTAGAACCTTACAGTAAGTCATTTATTCATCCACAAAATCTAGAGCAAACCATTTTTTTTGTTATACCATTGAAATGGTTTACTAGAAATTTGAAGGGTTCTTTTTTTATTTTTTTATTTTATAGCACAAGTATCCGTATGATTGGCGAACAAAAAGCCTACAATTTTTAGGGCAACAGCACAATTGTTTTCTTCTGTGGAAGGATTCAGGGAGGCTGCTATGGATGCCATTAACCAAGTTGCATGGATCCCATCTCAGGTGCATGAATATGTTTTATTTGATCATTGAAGTTCACGTGATTACAACAATTAAGGTTTTTTTTTCCTTCAGTTTTATGTTCAACCCACACAATGGAAGAAGTAGCAGTCCCTTTTCATTAGCAACCATTGAAATGTATCACGAAAGAATAAAAATCTAAAACTGGATAGGAGAAGAGAGAATTAAACTAATTTAATGACAGCTACAGGTTTGGTTTTTGTACGTGTGCAGTTTTTTTTGGTTATATCACTTCTGGATCAAATTTCAGAAACTATAGATGAAGCAACTTTAGGATATTTTAGAGTGGTTTTCTAGTCTGTAGATCGGCTTGATCAACGATTTCTTCTTTCAGTTACATCAACTTTTGGTTCTTTGTATTTTTCTCTATTAAGTTTACAAGCTAAAAAATATTAATTAGTTTTGTCACTCAGGCAGAAAACAGAATTTCTACAATGACTTCCAGTCATTCAGATTGGTGTATATCTCGTCAGAGAACACGGGGTGTCCCAATTCCAGTCTTTTATCATGCAGAGACGAAAGAACCTCTGCTAAATGAAGAAACCATTGATCATATCAAGTGTAATGCAATAAAGATAAAAAAAAGACAATTTACTGAAGTGAACTTGTAATAATAAATTTACCTTTTGATTATTATATTTGGCAGCAATTATTTCCCAAAAGGGCAGTGATGCATGGTGGTACATGTCGGTAGAAGAATTGCTTCCTGAGAATTATCGTGATAAAGCATCAGCTTATGTGAAAGGAACTGATACAATGGATGTTTGGTTTGATTCTGGTATATTAATTACGGGTTGAAAATGGGTACTTTTTTGTACAATATAAAATTTTACATGCAACTGGACATAAAAATAAAAAGTGAACTATATATGCAGGTTCTTCATGGGCTGCTGTTTTGGAGCATAGAAATGGCCTGAATTTTCCTGCTGATTTGTATGTTGAAGGTTCAGATCAGCATCGGGGTTGGTTCCAAAGCTCTTTACTAACTAGTGTTGCAACAAAAGGTACACATTCTTAATCCAACAACATTTCTTTGTTATTATGATTATTGTTTTTATTTATTTATAAATATTTCAGGAAGAGCTCCAGATTCTGGAGTTATAACCCATGGATTTGTGCTTGCTGAGAAGGGTTTAAAAATGAGTATATCTTTGGGTAATGTTGTTGATCCACGTACTATAATTGAAAGAGGGAAGAATCAAGAGGTCAGTGATTGTTAAGCAGTGATTCGTTATTATAATAATAATCATTTTAATAGTGGAGTACTTTTTTTTTTTAAATCTTCTTCCAGGAAGCACCTTCTTATGGAGCTGATGTGCTAAGATTCTGGGTCTTAAGTGTAGATTATACAGGAGACGTTTGATTGGTCCTCAAGTTCTTCGCTAAATGTCTGATATTTATAGAAAATTGAGAGGGACTTTAAGGTTTCTTTTGGGAAATCTTCATGATTGGAATGTATGTTATGATTTTGAAATAATTCCTTTGATGTATATGGTCTAAATATTGTACACTATTAATATTCTGACTATATTTTGCAGGCTGAAAATGCCATTACATATGATGAACTTCCTGAGATCGATCAGCATGCTCTATTCCAGCTTGGAAGTGTTGTTAAAAACATTAAAGAAAGCTATGAGAGCTACCAGTTCTTCAAAATATTTCAGGTAAACTTTTTTTTCTTGATAGCAGGATTCTTCTTTTTATATTGTAAACATTATCTGTTCCGTTTCAGACAATTCAACGATTTGCTATTGTTGATCTCTCAAATTTCTACTTTGATGTTGCGAAAGACCGCCTTTATGTTGGGTAAAACTTTCTTATGATTTAATAAAGTTTGATTTTGTTTATAGTCAACTTGAGTTGACTTTGAGATGTCGACTTTTATCTCAGGGGGGCTTCAGGTTTTACAAGGAGAAGTTGTCAAACAGTCCTTGCGGTCCATCTACTGTCAATAGTGAGAGTAATAGCTCCAATACTACCTCACCTAGCTGAAGATGTGTAGCAAAATCTCCCTTTCGAATATAATATTGACAACACTGACACGACAAAATTTGTTTTCGAGTCAAAATGGCCTGATGTAAATGAAAGATGGCTGGCGTTTCCTCTGGAAGAAATTGATTTTTGGCGTTTCCACAGGAAGAAATTGATTTTTGTGGACATAAGTTTTTCATTTATGTCCACAAAAAGTTGTATTTGTTTTTGCTAGTTTATTTTGGTGCTTTGACTCCTAACATAAAACTTGATTTTTTGTTTTGACATCTTAGGTGTTAAATTTGATGGAAGTAGTTGTTTAATAAGTTGACTTGCCAAACTGCAGGTTGAGACTCTTCCTACATTGGATGATTTACCAACAAAAAATATACCATATTCTGGAGAATATTTGATTCAAGGAGAAAATAAAATATGGATCGGAGTGTCACGTGCAAAAGGTACAAAATGTGAAAGATGTTGGAATTTCTCACCTCAAGTTGGTTCATTCGTAGATCACCCCACACTTTGCAAACGATGTTATGATGTTATTGCTGACCAACAACTTCCTGCTCTTGCAGCCGTCAGTTGACTTGTAGGTAATCTCTAGACAAAAGTAATTTTCTGTACATTAGGGAAAATGGGCGGATCTGATAACGGGTCAAACAAGGGTACTTTGTACGGATTGGGTTGGGTTGACCCAAAACACATTCAGTTAGTGTCTGCAGAACTATTAATCATGAAACATGATCAGCAATGAAAGTCTTGGATTATTCATCATAAATCATGGAACATGATCTTTAATGAAAGTCAAGTGTTAATCAACATAATGTATTCCTTTTTCACACACGTGATTCGTAACGTTTAATCTGGCATATAGTATATTCATGCTTACCTATTGGTATTGTATCAGTTGTACCGCATCTAGTCAGGGTGTGAATTCACATGCAAAAGTCGACTCCTAAGCAAAAGTTCGGGTTCCCAATAACC
The DNA here is from genome assembly GCA_024085815.1 of Flaveria linearis. Taxonomy (NCBI): domain Eukaryota; kingdom Viridiplantae; phylum Streptophyta; class Magnoliopsida; order Asterales; family Asteraceae; genus Flaveria; species Flaveria linearis. Next base: position 125,354 of record JABSNV010000289.1, on the reverse strand, counting down.
ACTCTTCTCGTGTTTAGGATATCGCCTTGTGGTAACATTTTCCAATTTGAAATTTTGATAATACGGCTATGAATTTTGATCACCAACTTCATGGTTATTGTATACTATTTATGTAAGTGATAATGTATCAATATGTTAACTATAGCGGTTATATTTGTTAACCGTAAACAGTTATATTTGTGAATCCCTTATTTTTTATAATATCAACCATTACCTACATATATTTTTAGCATTATGATAAGGTTCATGTTTGGGTTAACATATCTTAAGGTATGCTCAAATAAATACGTTGATCCACCTTTGACTTGGTTTAATTCAAGTTGCTTAGTTCATTTGAGGTTGGGTCATGTCTCGCGTTTACCCATTTTTAACATATGTTTCACTTAGTTAATTTCATTTTCATTTGCATGCGCGCGCATACTTAATCATTCAGGACATACTTAAGAACTATTAGAGGCATTGGTAAGTGAGCATGTCCAGAAGAGCCATCTTTGACTATGTAGTTAATACATATAAATTGCTAAACAATTATTATTATTCTTGCTTGTTTATACTAGGTGGAGGTCATGTCACAACTTAGTTGCAACTAACTCCATTACAATATCTATTTCTAATGCAAAGGTCAATGGCCAATGTTCAATGCTCAATATAGTTGTTCAATTAATCAGAACACTACACAAAAATGTACATAAAAGACAACCCTTAATTCTAACCTTAACAAACTTGAAAATCATGTATATATCAAACATGACTTAATATGTTTATCCAAGTCAAACATATTGACAAGTCAGAATGGTTGTCAATTGTATATAAATTGTAAACAAATTAAATATAAAGTTGTAAATTGATTAAACACAGTGAACACACATTATATTATCTTTAAATTCAACATCACAGTTTTGAACGGGTTAGAGCTATTAAATTTTAGTACCCAAACATGGTCGGTTTATGAAACGAGTTAGTAAGGTCAAGCCAAAACACAACTATTTTGTTAAACAAGTTGCACCAATCAGACCAAAACCTAAATATCTTTTTTTATCGTGTTGGTGTTGTGCTTCCAGTCGTGTCAGACTCATGAATCACCAACAATAATATATATCCTTGTGATCACTTTCAACGAAAGTAACAAGTTGTATTGACATCAAAGGTCTACTTCTTATAGAAGCTAGAAATGAATTTAGTCAATTTTTTTTGAAAAGAAAGTAGTGACAAAACTCTAAAGAGCAACAAAAAGATCAACCTAATTTACAGGCGTCGGAACGGTACACTAGTAAAGGGCGGTCTGGAAATACCCGCCTGGCATTTCATGTTGCCTTGTATAATGTTACATCATGGATCATGTCACACCATTCGTGAACATCTCAAATGCAATTCTTCCAGATGACTCAATGAATTTGGACAGTTGAATCATTTGCTGGTTGGATAAAATCCAACCCGTCTTCATCCAATGATGGAAGTTGTAAATCCTGAAATTTCAGTCAAAAAAATCCGCATAACTGATTCACTGCAGATTATGTATATCAAGAGACATGGTTTTTTAAGGTAATGTGTACCTGTGATTGTAACAATTGATTTGGCTGCTGATCTTGGGCCACCGAATAGGCTTGTGGCTGAGACATTCGATAATATGGTTCTTTTAGATCAAGTCTGCAGCTTGATGTTTGTAATATGCCTCCTTGTTCAGCACCAGGACCCCACATTTTAGCTACACAACACAAAAGGTCATATGTGGTTACATAATTGGATGTGATTTTCTAACTGATTACCGGATGTCCGGATTATTGCAACTAAATGCTGTAACAATCAGTTTCTAAGTTTTGATAATCTCATTCTGATAATAATAATAATAATCTTGTAACCAACCTGACATGGTTAGGTTAATTGTGTAGCTCTGAGCACTGTGTGCAATCATGTGAAGATGGCCAGTAATTTCTTGACCGGGCATGACATATATTGGTTGAGACAGCACACAACGTAGTTGGTACCAATGAGTTGTGGGTGCACCAGGAGCCGTGGTTAGCCATCTTTGTACAGTGCTGAGGGTAAAAAATGTAATACAGAACTTAATTAGTAAAGATGTAAATTCCACGTGACAGTTTCAACCTTTTACTTATGAATGGGTCAATTCGAGATTCAGGTTATGTTCAATATGTAAAGAACCAAACAGATCGGAAGTCGCCAAAAGTGTAATTTAATATATACAGCCTTCTGAATGTTTTATTCAAATAAATTAGATTTGTAATAATATAGTTTTTAAATCACATTTAACACTAAATAATTCTAAACAAAAGTTAGTCAGAAAATGTTTGGTTCAACCCGACCTGACCCATGCTCAATATGCACTTAACAGCATAAAAATTTTCACCTGCCATTAAATAGAACATCAAACCAACATGCCAGACCATGTATTCTTGTGCCCACAGAGGCTGTAAATTTCAATGGTACGTCAATTTCATACAAATCCTCTTCCTGGAAACGAAAATAAAAACAAGTGTAGCATGTACATCCAATTAGTGAAAAACATGAATCAAGCATAAATTGTTTTCCTAGATTCTACTACGTTTATAAACACAGGTTTCTCTGAGGATAACAGCATCTGTGAATTTCAATGGTACGTCAATTTCGTACAAATCCTCTTCCTGGATACGAAAATAGAAAACAAGTGTAACATGTACATCCAATTAGTGAAAAACATGAATCAAGCATAAATTGTTTCCTAGATTTTACTACATTTATAAACACAGGTTTCTCTGAGGATAACAGCAAAATATCTTTTAACGCTAAATGTTGAACTAGAACATTATAACAATGTATACAAATCCTTGAAGATGGTCAGCAGGTAAAATTATTCAGTCGTTAGCAATTAAAGATTGCAATACTCCAATACCTTGATGGTAGTAAAATTTATGATATGGGAAACTGCAGGAGCTACCAATAACCTTGGATCAAAAGCATCAACCACTGGCTGTAACACATAATCAAACACAATCTCATTTTTAATTAAGAGAAACAGAAATGTCAAGAATGCTATATCAAATATATAAAAGTCGCACGGTTGCTAAAAAGAAATTATTATAATATATGTTATGTATAATATTGTATATATGTTTGTATTTATATTTGTTATGACTTCCTTGAAGATAAACCGTTGTCACATAGCAATATAGAAGGGGAAAACCACTGAAAATTATTAGCATGGTTAGGTTAATCATCCACAACCTGAAAAAGTAACTCTAGTAAAGGAAGAATGTGACCATTAAACTAAGAAGCTTCTAAAATAAGCTTGGGAACTTCAATGTGAGAAAAGTTAGCCTATTTTAAGTAATCAAGACAAACCTGTGAAAAATATCCTTGGAATGCATCTCCATGTAAAGCTGTCAAATTAACCCCATAATAGTTCTGTTGCTGCCAAAAGAGGGACTGCATAGCAAGAAGTGAGAATAAACAATCAAGCATGCCTCTTATTGCGATAACAATATACAGAGGCCACCATATGTGAATAATGATCAAGATACTCTTGATATACGAAAAGGATATGGATAAAATCCACACCTTGTTTGCGATTTCAATATAAAGATACTCATCGCTGAACGGTGCCATGTGAATTCTGCAAATTGAAAAGAACATAGAGAATTGGGATTAATTAGCATACATCTCGACATTCTGTGTACATTATTTCTCATCCAATCCAATTATAGTGATTCTGGAGAATTATCGATTATGACGTTAGAATTGCGCTTAAAATGGCATAATAACATAATCAGGTTTTCACCACATTCTTCTTGAATCTTGATTAAAAAGCACACCATTTTCAGTTAATAAAAGACCGAGGATATGATGATCAAAAGGCTGATAGGGGAGGTAATAATTATTGTATAGTTGATGAATGTTGTAATAATGTGTGTTAATGCACCTAAGAGGCTCAAAGGATTAAACATTGAAAAATAACTATATTTCTTATTGCTATACCCTTTTCAATGTTTCATATACCAATCCCGGCATCAAAAAGATATGTTGTAGTAGTCATAACATGGCAATTCATTTAGTTCGCGTTTTGATTAAATTAAATATCACCTTCCAACAGTTGGGAACATTTTCCCATTAGGGACAAGAAATCGATCCCTTGCAATGACATATGACTCAAGCATTCTTTCATTCACTAACAGAGTTCCTGGAAGTAAGAGACAACAACACCATGGCAGTATGTGAAAAGAAACCTTCTAGATTCAGTTAAAGCAATAATAATCCAAATATTATGGTTATAATGATTTATGAGCTTACCCATAGGCTCTGAGATTAATATATCGGCTTTCTCAGGCAGTTCTACTTCTTCAACTTTGCCCTTGATAACCTACATTTTAATGGCAGCATATCCACCAAGGATAAGACACCCAAGTTTACAAGTACCTTAATTTGTACCAAGAAAGGGGCACTAACCGTAATTCTTTGTCCCAAAATAGGATTCCCAGCAACAAGCTTTTGAGCATAGTCAGCCATTTCAGATGCTTCCACAGCATAAACATGTTTTGCACCAGCCTAACAAGTATCAAGAAGGTGTGATTAGTCATTATACGTTATGTAGATGTTAGCACAGGGGTGTTTGGACGTGCATTTTATAAGTGACTAAGTGATGCTAAGTAATTAAAGTTAACGGGTTATAGAAAACAATTTTTGGATTTTAAGTAGTAATAATCAGAAGTTTAAGTATCTGCCAGATAATTTAAGAAATTACCAAAAAGGATACTTTTATTGAAAGGAGTATAGATGGTTTGTGAAATGGGAATAAAAAGACAGGCAATCAGGTTAAAATGGGGGTAATTGGGTAAATGTGTAAGTGTATTTTCTCCCTAGATACTTAGCTTTGTTGCATTTGGTATAAAACAGGATATCCACCACAAACATTTTGAGCTCTAAATAGTCAAACATGGAATCTTGTTATTCAGAAAATAAAAACTTACTATTGTGACCTCAAGTTGCAATAATTAGGTTATCAATTTCAAAAGGAAAATCCAAACACCCTCTATAAGTATCAATTAGTACACCTGAGCAGCAAACAACGATAATATGCCACTTCCAGCACCAACATCAACCACTACCCGTCCAGCAAAATCCGCCTGATTTTCCTTAACCGCAGCATAGTAGGAACCTAAAGAATGAACATTTATTATGCAATTCAGCTAATAAAAATCCAAAAAAAATCATTTTAAACCATGCTTATTGAAATAAACTAGCACATCATACAATCACACTGTAATAGTTGCTAACATGAGCCTGTAAAAGGAGCAAGAACACGGTATATTGACCTGTCCGCACATAATCCTGCATCATATTTTGCTGATGAAGCAGTTGCCCATAGTAATGGAAGTACATTTTAGCAGAAGATGCTTCTATTTTATCATCAAACTTGCTTTTAGAAGAAGAAATTGATCCATTTGGTAAAGTTGATTCTGTAAAAATACAATATATAAACGGATTCGTTTAGCAATAACATTTGCAGCTATAAAATATAATTACCATAGTGTGTTACTGTCACAGAGATAATTTATTCCGTCTTCTGTTTCAGGTTACTAGTCATGTGATAAACAGAATTACAAAAGTTAAAAGAAACTATATCATCGATGTATGATATATAATGTTTGCATAAGGTAACAGACCTTGAACAATTACTTTACTTTTTGATAGCTCAAATACATCATGAAAGAAGCTACTTTCTTCCTTCTCTTTAAATTGAATAGTAATTCCCTTTGAATAAGTTTTCTGATTCAAACATGAAGATATTATTAGACTATTAGTAACAGTATACTAATGCACGCATATTGCCATACCACAAATTAAAGGTTCAAAATGTTACATGTTATCTTATATCTACAATAACATATATAAGTACTTTGTAAATATCAGAATGAAAATGCTCTCTCCGAGCATAAATAATAATAATAATAATAATAATAATAATAATAATAATATAATAATAATAATAATAATAATAATAATAATAATATAATAATAATAATAAAAGCTAAAAAATATCCTTTTTGAGATATTGTTTTAGACCAATCAACTGAAAAAAGATACAAGTAATACAAGTTAATCACATTGGCCTACCTCTTTGCTGGTTTCACAACCTTCTGATACAAAAAGCGATTGACATTCACCCAACCTGAAAAGCTGAAACCCAAAAGAGCAAGACTTGAGCACATGAATACAAACCAAAATTCGTTTTATCTATACCATTCAACTTATAATCTCTATTCAAGTTTCAGTTTGCACGAATCCACAAAAACAGGACCCACAATACGAAAATGAGATCAAAGGAATGGCAAACAAAGTGCTCAGAATTACAACTCAAACAGCATATACTTCAGATTTTGTAAGGTGAATTCTGACTGCCAGACAGAGAGAGCACTACTACTTCTAGGGTTTAAATGATCATAAACTTTACTGACGAATTCAACATAGCAATGTTGCAAGGTTAATACCTCATTTCAAAAGCTTCATTTTGAAAATCTCAGCCACATTTTCAGGCCATTGTCCGGCCAAAATTCATCTGAACAAGTCTTGAACAATTACACTAGCCCTAAACAAGCCTCAAAATCTCAAATCAACCTAAAACATGTCTAAAACCACTAAAAATTGTAATTTTTATACTATGCACCTCGCTTAAAAAGTCATCGTTTTTTAAGCGCCTTGCACCAGGCCCCCAAGGCTCACCCTTTATGCCTTGAGTGCGCCTTGCGCCTTCGACAGTTTAAACACGTTCCAAGTAATCAGGAGTTAACAAATCAAACAGTAGATGAAAAAAATAATGCATATCAAACCAAAACAAACCCTACTACATAATTAACTTAACCAAAACAAGCCACATGATAATATGATCACCACCTCAATGCTCAACTAATAACTTACTTCAAACAAAAAAAACAACCAAATTTAAAATACTGACCAATCAACACCGAATTAAACAACATAAGAAAGAAGAACACCTGAGTGGTTCGAAGGTCGAACTTTTGAGATAGTTGTCCGTCGAGCTCAACGAACAACTGTAACTCCGGGAACCCGGAACCCGACCCGAATGTCGCCACCAGGGGACCCGAAACATGCTTCGGAGGGTTTGAAGCGAGCAAAGTGATGGAGGCAAAAGTGAAAGCGTGACGGAGTTTGAAATCATCAGTAAGTAGAGTATTCATGATGGATTGAAGCTTTGATCCTCTTTCAGTTGGACGATTGGGTGTTCATGTATGTAAAGTTTGAATCTTTTGTGTGTAAAGATTGTGGGTTTGAGTGAATTAGAAGCTAGGGTTTATGGGTTAAAGAGGGTGTATGTCAGTTCCTTTGATGTTGGTGGTTTGTTGATCATACGATTCTTGAAATTAAAAACCTAAAAATAACCACTAGAGACAAATGTTTCACTACACCTTCCATATAGAGTAATTCACATGTGAATGTTCTATGTTTCTGTTTCTATTATGAATAGAGTAACACGATTTTGAATATTGAAACGTATAGCGTGAATGATTATTTTTCACCTTTACAAATGTGTTTGTTGGGAGAATGAACGTTAAAGATTACGAAAGTTTTTTGATTTATTTTAGTATTACAACTTTAAACAATGTATATAGTATCTAAGGAAACGTATGAAAGCTAACGTGTGTGCTTGTACACTACCCTCATTTAACTTCAAACGAAGACTCGAGTGTGGTATCATTTTTTAAGTCATGAAAAGCGGTGACCGGTCAAGATATTGTTATTGGAAGACCCAAATTGCATGACATGTTTATAGATCATGTGATGTTCATGCTTCAAACATTATCATCATGTGTGAATGATCATCTAGCTGACTAGCTTGTATTGGCCTCTCCATGTGTTAGGAATCAATGCTAGTCCAATGCTACCTAACATGCTCGGAAGTCCATTTCAGTTGAATGTGTCTCATATAGTGTCATAATCACTACATATAGGTCTACACAGGTAATTTTTCCCATAGACGCGAATGGTATCTCTAAAAAACTCGTAAAGACAATTTCGTGAAGTGCTATAGACATCTTTAGGCACCCATCCCACAAGTCGGTTGAGATGTTGTAACATAGTTGAGGAATGACAGATGTGCATTTTTTATGGGCGTAAAATCCCAAGTTATGCGTGATAATATACAATTCATCGAAACGTAGACGTACAAGTCGTCAAAATTGCTTCAATGTTTCTTTCTTTTTCTTTTGTTTTAGTACCACGGCCTTTTAAAATGTGATTTTTACAAAATTCCAGATTTGCTGTTGTGCTTGCTTATTTTTGCCGTCTTGCTTATTTTTGCCGTCTTGCTTATTTTTGCCACTGCGCTTGCTTAGAATAATTTCCATGAATCAGATCTCATCTAAGTTCTAGCCAGTTACATCATTGCAAAATGAATCAAGATCTCATTGAATTGACTCCATCATCACATGTTCTCTGATTTAACAAGCACATGATGTACTATGCAAGCCTCAAAACAATTCATAATATATTAAAAATCTTGATTTCAACTTCTTCCACTAAAAACAACTTTATATGTTCAAATTGTGACAGAAATAAGAAGATTTCACTTCAATTCTCATTTCGAGTTGTACCATCATAAACCACACCAAAAGGATCAAACTGCAAGAACCAACCAAAATGGAATTATACACATAAAAACAAGAAACAAGACATGTTTTCTTGATTAATTACATATCCAACATTTTTGGTGGCATTGCAAAACATCACCTTAACAGCATTAAGCCAACAAGATACAGCAGTCTATAGATAGTAAACTAGTAACAAATGATGGCTCCAGCAATCTGTTTGCCTTCCATATAACTTAAACCGGCTAACAACAAGAAAAAATCGATACAATCAACAAGCTATGACGTTTGGGAATCAAAGAACGATACAGGATCTGAATGCACCACAATGCAGACCACAATACCAATCCGCGAGTGAAAAACAAGAAACTAATTCAAATACCGAAGCCTATGTAGTAGTCTTTCATCCCTTCGGTTCAAGAAGACGATACCTTAACAGCTTTATATGCAGGGTGCAGCAAACCAAGTTCATCTTTCACTTCAAGAGGATTACTACTATCATTTCTTGTCTGTTTCACCCTCCTGCTAGCAAGTGACTTGTGAGTGAACCCATACATCTGCAAAATCTGATTATCCCCAAAATTAAACGCGCGATCCATCTGTTTCAAACATCTTTCAACAGGGTAATCACCAAACTTCCCACAAGGTTTGCAACCCACAAAATGAGTAACAAGTGGCCATCTGTGATCACCAAGCCCAGGATGGTAACTCGCGATCATCTCCTCGTATCGATCAACCAAAATGCCCCAGTAACCATGGAGATAATAATGATTCTCCAAATAAACCTTATTAGCCCATCTATCCTTCTGTGAAGCCAATATCCACACCATTGCAGACTGATCATCCGCTTCGAAAACAGGTCTGTCTTTCAACTCTCTAGTCAAAAGCTTCCCCGCTTCATCTCTGATCTTCCCTTTCGGACCCATAGGAGCCCAAACATCAATCATATCCAACGACCATTGACAGTTTCTCAACAAAAAACTACCAGTGTTCAACCCGATCCAATTCCTCTGATCATAAACCATCTCATTCCACCCGTGCATAACCAAGTTCCGATCTTTATACCTCTCCCACGGTATCTCATACGCCATATCAGTAAACATCGCATCACTATCCATCCACCACAAAAACTCAACTTCAGGATGACTCAACAACAGCTTTCTAATCAAAGGAAGTTTAGCCCAAAAGCCAGCCATTTCAGCATCAAGTAAAGCCATATTATAAAAGATTTCAATCCCATGAATCCTACAATAATCAATCTTATTCTTTATAGATTTCAGCAAATAATGATCACCCACAGGATTCTCACAGGGCTTAGGTGACGACCCAGTGACCAACAAAACCCTAGGCTTATTAACATTAACAAAATTAGGGAAATTAGGGTTTTGCTTCAACCATTCACCTCTCTGTTCATCCCAATCAGAGATCTTGGGCCCAATACTGTACGGCTCATTAGGATTCTTCTTCACATCATCTTCTTCATCAACAAACAGCTTATTAACATCAAATTCAGCATAATTGTTCGTCGCTGACGACGTCGTTTGATCGGTGGTCGTCTTTAATTCTTCCAGCACCCGCCGTGGCTCCGCCCTCTTACCGCGGTACTGATAGAACGTCTCACGGATCTCGTTAAAGTCTTTCTCCGGCGTACCGAACTTTCCGGCGCCGATGTTGGCACGGAGGACGACGACGGTGAGGGCTAAACAGAGGAGGGTGACCTTGCCGTTGCGAATAAACCGCTGCAATTGACGACTCCGGCGAACACCCAGTATCCGATCGAGCATTTTCTACCGATCTGACCTGAAATTGGGTCGAAATCGGTCGTGGGTTTGTGTTTTTTTGGTGAGGGGATGATCAAACGAGCCCTAATTTGAAAATTTTGGATCTTTATCGAATTTTGGTAAGCAAAAGGGGGATTTTGAGAAGTTGGAAGAGATTATGCTAATTGGATTTATTAAAATGGGGGTTTGGAGGATTCATTGTATGGGGTTTTAGCTTTGAATGTGTTGAATTGATTGAAGTTCTATATGAATTTTGTAGATTTAGAAATGTCGGTGGGGGAGATGGTGGTACAGTGGTGGTGAATTAAGATGAATTCCAAATGTTACACGATTAGTACCTGATGTTATGCTCAAGTAACAACTTAAATTGGATGTCTGTGAAATGTAGGTAGTTGCGTTCGTTTGTACTCGTTTCTTTATTTTGTAAACGAACACAAATAACACATGTCAGGTTATAGGTAAAAGACAATATTGTAAAAACGTTGAATTACACATACGTGTTGCGGTGTGTTGGTTGCAAAATTTAGACGGAAACACAAAACAAAAAAATTGTATAATATGAAAAGTATGGTGGATCAAAGATGAAAACAAAAAAAATATTAGGGTTAAATTATGAAAGATGTAAAAGTAATATGTTAAAATAAATAAAAAAGTTAGAGTTAAAGAAAAAGACAAAAATAGGTACAACCCACTAAACACATAATACTACTTACTAAGCATATCAAAGTTGGCAATTAATATTATATAAATTGTATCTAGAGGACTAGAGATTTATTTTGAGCAACAAAGATCATTTCACTCCCACCAAACTTTTATAAAGATAACTTCAATCAACTCTCATTTTCTTTTGGGAATCACATACGAATCCACCCACAAACACAAATGTTTTGGATATTTGCAAGCCAACAATGAAACGTCCAACCATACCGTGTAGTTTGTCTTACCTTGCACTTACACTTTTTATTTAGCTTAGCTTAGCTTTGTCATATCTTATTTTTTTATGTAGCATTTTGTTTGTCTTAACTTAGCTTTACATTAGCATGTTCTTACATTTTTGTTTAATTTCGACTCTCTTTACCTAGCTTGGCTTTATCCCGTTCCTACATCTGTGTCTAGATTTAAACTTCCTTAGCTTCTTTATATGACACGTTAATGTAAGATTTTTGTATCGTACTATAGCCTAATATTAAGAGTGCATGATCTCTCATAGTATCTTATATGGTATGTAGATTATATGATACTTTATTGTATGTGTGTTTGGAGTGTGATATTCGGATTGTATGATACTTCATTACATGTTATTTGGTTTGATACGTGTTCATTAAAAATGATATATTTGAAGCAAGGGTTCTTAAGGAGAACAATAACTCTATCTCCCGTATTTTATCAAATCGAATGATTCAAATTTTTGAATTTTGAAGTTGGATTGGAATTAAAAAAACTCAAATAAAAGTATTCGAATTATAATTTTGAATAAAAATCAAGTTCAATTTGATTTGAATTTAGGGTTCGAATTCTTCTTAAATTCACAAAATGTTTTTGATGAAATTGTAAACTGTTCAAATAAAAAATAATTTTTTCTTGGGATGGTATTTTGATAACGTATAAGTTGCATATCAATGTTTTCGGATTGCATGAGATGAATGATAGAAAGTTACTTGTCCACGAGTGAAGGAAATACTAAAATTCCATTTTCATAGTATGTCAACCAAAAATCATAAAGAAATTCATTTAAATGCAATTAAAATTTAAAAAAATTGTGAATCATACGGACCCTAACACTACCAATATTATATTTACAGGGGGAATGTATATATCTTTTCCTAAATTTATAAAATTCCATATTTTTTAAGTTTATAAGAGCATTCACAACCCATGCCTTATATTTCTGTGAGTGTGTTTGGTATATTATATGGAATGATTTTGAGTGGTTGTGAGTGAAGGAGAGAGAAAATGTTATTGTGGATTGGTATATTTGAAGAATCACTGTACAATCCTTATAAATTTTTTAATATTTTTGAAAGTGGTTGTGAGTGAAGGAGAGAGAAAAGGTAATGAAAAAGGTATAAAAATATATTATTTAATTGAAAGGAGAGAGAAGAAGTAGTGATTTTTAGTGTAATTATATGGATAAAGATAAGGAATGGGATGTGAATGCTCTAAGAGCATTCACAGTCCATTCCTTATCTTTATCCATATAATTACACTAAAAATCACTACTTCTTCTCTCTCCTTTCAATTAAATAATATATTTTTATACCTTTTTCATTACCTTTTCTCTCTCCTTCACTCACAACCACTTTCAAAAATATTAAAAAATTTATAAGGATTGTACAGTGATTCTTCAAATATACCAATCCACAATAAAATTTTCTCTCTCCTTCACTCACAACCACTCAAAATCATTCCATATAATATACCAAACACACTCACATGATTAGAGCATTCACAGTCCATTCCTTATCTTTATCCATATAATTACACTAAAAATCACTACTTCTTCTCTCTCCTTTCAATTAAATAATATATTTTTATACCTTTTTCATTACCTTTTCTCTCTCCTTCACTCACAACCACTTTAAAAAATATTAAAAAATTTATAAGGATTGTACAGTGATTCTTCAAATATACCAATCCACAATAACATTTTCTCTCTCCTTCACTCACAACCACTCAAAATCATTCCATATAATATACCAAACACACTCACATGATTATAGGGCACGGGTTGTGAATGCTCTTATAGGGCACGGGTTGTGAATGCTCTAAGTTTTTGATGGCGTAATATAAAATGCCACTTAAACTTGATTTAAAAAATAATAAAATGTTATTTTCGTCCCTGATGTTTTATTAAATTTGTCATTTCAATCCAAAACTTTTTTTGTCATTTCAGTCACTGTAATTTATGAAATATTGTCATTTTCATCCACTCCACTAACTCTGTTAAAATTTCCTTTAAATATGAGGGTATTTAGTATTTTTAAAACTTTAGTTATCTAACTAAAATAAATTAATCAATTAATATTCAATTAAAATTAAAAAAACATATGAAGAGACTAGTGAGATCGGGCGATTCGATTTAAAATATTTGATTAACTCTAACTCATTTTGTTTGATTGGGGTATATTTCTGAAATTCAGTTAATCTTCATATTTTATTCTAACATGTACATTTATTCGATTGAGATCTATTGCGGGATTGAGGTCTGTTGTTCTCACGCTTTGTTTGATTGAGATATGATATTGTCATGTTACGTGATAATAATAAACCCCAATCAAACAAAATGTGACAACAATAGATATCAATCGAACAATGGTGCACTTTTGAACAAAACATTAAATATCAATTGAAATGTCACAGCAGACCTCAATTGAATAACATAATTTGGAGTTAATCGAAACTTTTAAATCGATACGTCTGGTCTCACTAGTCGCCTCATATGTTTTCCTATTTTAATTAAATATTAATTGATTATTTTATTAAAATTGAATAATTACGGCGTTAAAAAAGATTAAATAACTATCATATTTAACTGAGAACTTAACGGAGTTAGTTGAGTGGATGCAAATGACAACATTTGGTAAACTATAATAACTGAAATGACAAAAAAATTGGATTAAAATGACAAATTTAACAAAACATCAGGGACGAAAATGACATTTTACTCTTTAAAAAATGTGTATTTTTATAAACTTTAAGGGGGCTTATGATTTCTCCTTTACATGTCTCGTGAGCTTGTACTAAGTTGAGAGATATAATATTTTTATTGGACCAAAAGAACCAATGAGCCAAGATCAGGAAAACCTCTAAGTCCCACATGACATCACAACAACTGCTGAAGACCTTCATCAGCAGTTTGACAAAGTCTGAAGAATCAACAGCTGAAGATCAAAGATCTGAAGTACAACAGCTGAAGATCCCAAAGTGCTGAAGATAAGTACTAAAGTCTGAAGTACTGAAGCATACAAGTACTGAAGACTTCAAGTACTGAAGACAAGTGCTGAAGATCAAAAGCTGAAGAACTGAAGAACTGAAGATCATCTACTGATGCACAAAGTCTGAAGACAAAGACTGAAAACATCAGCTGATGACATCTACTGAAGTCATCAGCTGATAAATCATCTGAAGCCTAAGTCTGATGAACAAGTGCTGAAGCTTCAGAGTTTGTCACAACAGCTGAAGAAGTCTTCTTCAGTTGTTGTGATGGTTTTTCTTTTCAGTAGTTTTATCTTTTTCCCTTCAGTAGTTTGTACAACAGCTGAAGAGTTTGTTCTTCAGCTGTTATAGTTCAGTAGTTGTAAACGACTGAAGAGGTTATTCTTCAGTCGTTGTAGATTTTCAGTAGTTTCCTTTTTCAATACTTGTAATAGGTAAGATTTTGTAAGAAGATGTCAGTTGTTGACATCTTCAGTAGTTTAATGTTCCATCAGTAGTTTGTTGATAATCGGTTGATGTCACTTTAACAGTGACATCAGCATTCGTCCTTTTTCTTCTATAAAAGGACGATGTGCCTATTGTATTCGGCGCCGAAACGTGTGGAGTTATAGAAAACATCTTTTGCAGAACTTTTCTCTCTCTATATGTTTGTACTTTTACATGCAAAATCTTTTGTGTTCTTGCTGTAATCGCTAATTACTGTGCTAAATCCGCTACGAATACAATCTGATTGATCAAACTAGAGGCTGAGATCCTGTCAAATGGTATCAGAGCAGGTTAATCATTGATCAATTTCACTATTGATCATTTGAAACTGCTCTTTTGATCTCTACGTTTGATCGAATTAGCAATTTGCAAGAATTAGCTATAGAGAGTGAGATTCTGTTGTTTCTGGCTGAAAACTTGAGGTTCTCTCGTGGTTTTGAGCTACATTTGTTTTGTTCAAACTTGATTTTGACTAAAAACTGAAATGACGACACCAACGAACGATCCTCACAATACTGGTTCCTCAACCAAGCCTCCGATGCTTGTGAGGAATGCGTATAACATATGGCAACGTCGTATGTGTCACACCCCAACCTTGACGGCGGAAACGTCGAGGTGTGAGGGTTAAGATTGTTCACAGCCACATAACGCTATGTTAAAGTATAAAATGCCATTAATCAATTGTTTTCAATCACCACATACATCAATGTCTCAAAATGAATCAAACAAAAACAAGAATTCAATCGTCTTTATTAAGCCTAGGTCCATGATCTAGGTTTATGCATTCCTTCAATCATCGCTAAGCTTGCACATTACCTGAAACATGTTGAAAATAAAGTCAACTAACTAGTTGGTGAATTCTCATGGTTTTAAATACAATAAGTATACAAAATGTGGCAATTCTAGTCAATGGTCACAAGATAGCAAGTATATAGAACATGCATAGTTACAATCAAGCCTCGACTGAATAATATGAATAAGCATGATTAGCTAAGTGTATTTGGTTCCCTAGTGCACAAGCATACGGCTCCTAGGAGTCGGCAATACATCGACTTTAGCACCAAATAGGCTTGTCAGGCCCAAAGATCTAAGACTTCGCTAGGCTAGCAATAGTTAATGATTGCACACGTATGTCACATCTCATATAATACTTAACATATCCAAACAACCACGACTATGTAAAGAATTGCACGTGTGTAATAAGTATCAAAGCGTGTATGTGTAAGTTGGTATGAGCAACATGTTTCACCCCGAAAGACGTGAAATAATCATAAAGCGGGGCATAAGAACTCACATGTTTAATAAAGGAGACTTGTAGACGTAATAAGAATAACCACGAATAAGATTTCCAACACAAACGTCACAACGCACCTAAACGAAATAAAGTAGCGCGTTATAATTTGTTTGATGATTAATTGTAGGTCTAATAATTATCCGTATTTATTACATGTTAATAACGTGATCGGTTAAATGGAACGAATGAACTATACTTGGTATAATCAATTGTTAGCGCGTAAGAGAAATAATAAATAAAACTTGATTAAATTGTATGTTGAACCGATTTTTAAGGATTGTATATAATAATTATAATAAGTTATTTAACTATTATAAGGGACTATATACAAATATATATATATTTATAAGTATAAGTAATCAAACAATTTAATTGTTTGAATATACATATAAATATATATACTAAACAATCAATATAAATGATTTAGCTATTAAAAGAACTATGTATAAATATATATATATATAAGTAACTAAACAATTAAATTGTTTGAATGTATATATAAATATTTATATATACTAAACAATTATAATATTGTATAATCATAATAAGTGATTTAATTACTAAAAGAACAATATATAAATATATATATATAGGTATAAATAACTAAACAATTTAATTATTTAAAATATATATATATATACAAGTATTATGTTTACTCATTTCTTTTGTATTTTTAAAACTAAAATTATGTATTTATAAATACAAAAGTATTTTATAAAAATTAATTTGGTCACAAATTTATTAAACAAAAGTAAGAAAATAAATCTGCATTTTATAAAATAAATTTTAGAAATTTTCAGAATTTAAAAAGGTTAAATGAATAAAAAGAAATGAAAAGAAAAAGGAAAAAGAATCAGAAAAAGAAAATGGGGGTTGCCCGGGGTCGAACCCGGGACCCTTCTGAAGGGTGGAGCGCAGGAACCAGTGAACCAGGGCCGTGGCCTTGGTTCATTTTGGTTTGTATTAATTTTAAACCCTGCTTCTTTGGTTTCCCCAAATCGTATGAACCCTAGGTTCAACAGGGTCAAAATTGACCTCCGATTTGTTGTTAAACACCCGAATCATCATGGGGCTTTTGATCCTTGGACCAAATCGAGTAGAAAACAGGTTTCAATTACCTGTTTTGATGGGGTTTCGAGTGATGTCGAGTTCGACTTAGTCTCGAATGTTCTTGAATTGGGGCTTTTCGATTCGGAGGGTTTATGGTGAAATTGAGGTTTCAGGGAGTTCAAGAACTTCAAAATGGATCGAAAGCCCACAATTTATAGACTTGATTTAAAAGGTTCGAGCATAACCCATTCGGTTTTGAAAACGCGTTCGGGTTTACTAAAATTGAGAGATTCGAGTTGTTGTGACGCGTGATTAGGGGATGGATTGATTTGTTAAACCGCGTATTAACTTTAGGAATGATTGATTTGGTTTAATTTGTGAAATTAAACATGATTTGATTCGAACTTTTTTTAAAACTTTGATTCGGTTTTGATTTGGAAAGGGTTCGAGCGGGAATTTGAAATTTCGAGTGGGTTCGGGTTCGAAACTGATAGTCGAAGGTGAGGGGCCGGTTAATTTGGTCGAAATCGATGTTAAAATGGTTGTTTGAAGCTCGCCGGAGCTCCCGCCGGCCGGTGACCGGAATTACGGGGGGGGGGGGGGTGGGGGTTTGGTTTGGGAAATTGCACAATTGGTCCCTGCTCTTTCCAAGGTTTACTATTTTATGTATTACTTTTGTTTAAAGTTTTCAAAATGCAAAACAACCCCCTGTACTTTAATTCTAGTTTTATTATTATTATTATTATTATTCATATTCATATTATTATTATTATTATTATTATTATTACTATTATTATTATTATTATTATTATTATTATTATTATCATTATTATTATTATTATTATTATTATTATTATTATTATTATTATTATTATCTATTATTATTATTGTTATTATTATTATTATTATTATTTTTATATATATATAAAAATTTACTAATGATGCTATAAAATGTCATAAATAAAATGAACAAAAATACAGGATGTTACAGTCTCCCCAACTTAAAAGAATTTCGTCCCGAAATTAAGAATCAAAAAGGGTTACAAGAATAAGTAAGGGTAAGTCTTCTTCATATGTTCTTCACGCTCCCAAGTGAATTCCGCTCCTCGTTTGTTCTCCCATCGAACCTTTACAATTGGGGTCGTAGAGGTCCTAGTCTTCTTCATAATGCGATCCATGATTTCGACGGGTTTTTCAACGAAGTGTAGTGATTCGTCGATCTGAATGTCTTCCAATGGCACATGCAAATTATCGTCGGCCAGACACTTCCTCAGATTCGAGACGCGGAAGACAGGGTGAATTCCACTAAGGTCGGAGGGTAGTTCTAGTTTGTAGGCCACTTTCCCGATTCTTTTCTGAACCTTGAAAGGCCCTACAAACCTTGGAGCTAACTTGCCCTTCCTTCCAAAGCGAACCACACCCTTCCACGGTGAGACCTTGAGAAGGACCATCTCCCCAACTTGGAATTCCAGTGGCTTTCGACGTTTATCAGCGTAGCTTTTCTGTCGACTCCTTGCCACTTCCAGGTTCTTGCGGATGATAGCGACTTTATCGGTCGTCTCTTGTATGAGCTCGGGACCGGTAATAAGATTCTCGCCAACGTCGGTCCAGCAGATTGGTGAACGACACTTACGACCGTAAAGTGCTTCGAACGGTGCCATTTGGATGCTTGAGTGGTAACTGTTGTTGTAGGAGAATTCTGCGAGCGGTAGGTGCATATCCCAGTCGCCCCCAAAATCAAGGACACAGAGACGTAACAGGTCTTCCAGGGTTTGGATCGTTCGCTCGGTTTGGCCATCGGTTTGGGGATGGTAAGCCGTGCTTAAATCCAATTGTGTACCCAGAAGTTCTTGCATAGTAGACCAAAAGTGAGAAGTGAATCGAGCGTCTCGGTCGGATATAATGTGAAGAGGCACACCATGACGGCTTACGATCTCGTCGATGTAAATCCGGGCTAACCTTGATGTCTTATATGTGTCGCGTATGGGTATAAAATGTGCCGACTTGGTCAATCGGTCGACGATTACCCATATGCTATCGTGCCCGCGAGATGTCCGAGGTAGCTTGGTTATGAAATCCATGGATATATGTTCCCACTTCCACATGGGAATTTCGGGTTGTTCGAGTAATCCACTTGGACGTTGATGCTCCGCTTTAACCTTCGTGCATGTAAGGCATTTAGCAACATAGGTTGCTATGTCTCGTTTCATTCCGGGCCACCAATATTGACTCCGTAAGTCCATGTACATCTTATCGGAGCCCGGGTGAATAGAATAACGAGTCCGATGTGCTTCGTTCATGATAGAAGCCCGAAGGTTATTGCGTTTGGGGATCCAGATTCGGTTTGCGAAATACATTAACCCATTGGCTCTTGTTTCCAATTGGGCTGAGAGATTTGGCTCGAGCTCTTCCTTCATACTCCCTTCGGTTTGCACCGCTTGCTGTGCTTCTCGAATACTCGCCTCGATGTCACAATCAATCCTTAAGTTCTGCAATAACACCGTAGCGTTGTTGACATCGAGTCGGACTTCAGTCTCAAATTCTCCCAATGTATCGAACCATTGGCGTCGGTCGCGAATCTCTTGAACGGAAACCATCTTTTGATGCGTCTTTCGACTCAATGCATCGGCTACGACATTTGCCTTGCCGGGATGGTAGCGGATATCACAATCGTAGTCGCTAATTAGTTCCACCCAACGACGTTGCCTCATATTGAGGTCCTTCTGATTGAAAACGTGTTGGAGGCTCTTGTGGTCCGTGTAGACTATACATTGTGTGCCGTATAGATAGTGTCTCCAGATTTTCAAAGCAAAGACCACCGCTCCGAGCTCGAGATCGTGCGTCGTATAATTTACCTCGTGAACCTTCAATTGTCTCGAGGCATATGCGATGACCTTTCCCCGTTGCATGAGAACACAACCAAGGCCTTGTTTCGACGCGTCGCAGTATACCGTGAAGTCGTCATTCCCATCCGGTAGCGTCAGAATAGGAGCATTGCACAACTTGTGCTTCAATGTCTCAAACGCCTCTTCTTGCTCGGCTTTCCACTCGAAAGGCTTGTTCTTCTGAGTCAAGGACGTGAGTGGCTTTGCGATTTTTGAGAAGTTGGCAATAAATCGCCGGTAATACCCGGCTAGACCAAGAAACGATCGAACTTCCGTCGGAGTTGTGGGAGCACTCCAATTCTTTACGGCTTCAACCTTCGCAGGGTCGACGTGAATTCCTTGACTATTCACAACGTGCCCTAAGAACTGTACTTCTTTAAGCCAAAACTCACATTTCGAGAATTTCGCGTACAGTTGTTCCTTCTTCAACAGTTCGAGGATTTGACGGAGATGAAGTTCATGATCGGAGCGAGACTTGGAATAAATAAGAATGTCGTCAATGAAAACGATGACGAACTTGTCTAGGTATGGCTTGCACACCCGATTCATAAGATCCATGAAGACCGCTGGAGCATTGGTTAAGCCGAAAGGCATAACCATGAACTCGTAATGCCCATACCGGGTGCGGAATGCAGTCTTTGGGATATCGTCGTCGTGGACTCGCAGTTGATGATAACCCGAACGCAAGACGATTTTTGAAAAGATTGCAGCTCCTTGAAGTTGGTCGAAAAGATCGTTGATACGAGGAAGAGGATACCGGTCTTGATGGTCAACTTGTTGAGCTCACGGTAATCGATACACATGCGGAAAGACCCATCTTTCTTCTTCACAAATAAGACAGGTGCACCCCAAGGAGAAGAACTAGGGCGGATAAACCCCTTCTCGGATAATTCCTGGAGTTGGCTAGAGAGTTCTTGCATTTCCGATGGTGCGAGTCGGTAAGGTGATTTAGCCGCGGGGCTTGCTCCCTGAATCAAATCGATTTTAAATTCTACTTCGCGTACGGGAGGTAACCCGCTAAGATCATCGGGAAAGACCTCAGGGAATTCTCGTACAACTGGAACATCTTTGAGTTCCTTCTCCTTGGTTTTGGTGTTGACTACATAGGCCAAGAATGCCGGATAACTCTTACTTAGGCATTTCTGAGCCTTAGTACATGACATAAGCTTGAGACCTTTGGAGGACCGTTCACCGAACACCTTCAACGTGTCCCCGGAGGGTAAGGGCATGCGAATGCACTTCTCGAAACAAATGATCTCGGCATGGTTCTTAGATAACCAATCCATGCCAATAATGACGTCGAAACTCCCGAGCTTCATAGGAATAAGGTCGATAAGAAACTTATGGTCGTCGAGGCACAATAGACAATCGCGGATAACCACGTCGACGGTGATGGGTTCTCCATCAGCAACTTCGACGGTGAGAGGTCTCTCTAGATTTGAGCGAGGTTTAGAAAGTGTCGGCTCGAACTCTAAGGAAACGAAACTTCTATCGGCGCCCGAATCAAATAATACGTATGCATAGGTGTCATTAATAAGAAACATACCTGTATAGGTTTTAAAGGCACTTAAGGACATATGTAAGGAATTTTAAGAGAAATTCTATGGAGATAGGGTTGCAATTTTTTTTACGTACCGTTCACCACCTCGTTGTTCGCCTGAGCTTGGTTCGCGTTGAGGTTGAAGGCACGTCCACGAGCTTGTGGAACATTGCCCACAAGACGAGGGCACTGGGGTCGGTAGTGACCTGGTTCTCCACAGTTGTAGCAGACCCGATTTGGTTCCGTCACTGCGTTTCCCAATGCTCGGCGACACGTTGCCACAAGGTGCCCGTACTTGCCACATAGTGTGCAGATGCGACACGGAAGGTTTCCCGGATGATGGTACCTACACGTGTTGCACATAGGTAGAGGGCCTGCATAAGCCCTTGCCACGGGTACTTGTGCGGCCGGTGTAGCCCCGGTAGTACACTGTCTTTGGGGCGGTTTAGGAGCAGCCACGGCGTAGTTCCGTGCCGGTACAAACTTCCGTTTCTTGTTATCAGGCTTGACCTCCTTAACCTCCTCGGGGGTCGTCTTCTCAGTCTTCTTGGCACCCTTTGCAGACATAGTGCCTGCTCGGATGTGGTTCTCCGTCAGCTGTGCAGTGATAGTGATGGCTTCTTCTAGAGTTGCGGGTCGCTACCCACAACGGCATCCTGAATTTGAGGCGGCACACCCTTAATAAATTTTTCCACGTTTCGGGAAACAGTATCCACCATATGTGGCAGCAGTATGCTTAGTTCATGATGACGGGTAGAATATGCCAGATGGTTCCCGCCATCCTGTTTCAAATTCCAGAATTCCTCCTCCAGTTTCTGGATTTCACTCCTCGGGCAAAACTTGGCTATGGCTATGTTTTTGAATTCCTCCCAAGTTAAAGCCAAGATTGCATCGGGGCCTCGGTTCCTCTTTTCACTGTTCCACCATGTTAAGGCCCGTTGCTGTAGCATACTGGTGGCATACCTTACTTTGAGTGCTTCGGGGCACTCACAGTTGACGAAGGTGTTCTCCATCCCTTCAAACCACTCTAAGAGACCGGTGGCACCTTCCTTGCCACTATAACTGGGAGGCTTGCATGAACTGAAATGCTTGAAGGTGCAAGACTGGTTGTTACGCCGTTGGTTTGCACTATTTTCCCCTTGACCGTTGCTATTGTTCGTGACGTTTGCGATCATAGTGCTGTTGAGTTCAGCCACCATGGTCGGGATGACCGCAGCCATTTGCCGGGCAATCATGGCAGCAAGCTTACGGCCGGACCTTCCTCAGTTTCCGTGGTAACGAGACATGCTGGAAAAATACAAATTGGTTAGGATCGGTTAAAGGATAATATGGGTGGGCAATTAAGGTAAGAATCATGAATTATATGGAATGATTCCATTTGGTGACGCATCACCATTTGGAAACGTTGACACGTCAAGATGAATTGACCCATTCACCTCAGAAACTCGTGTATGTTGGTCATAGTTTATCACTCATCCCGGAAATCCCCAGGTAGCGTAACGGTTCCCTCAATGAGATTTATACGAATACGCTTGCCTTAGCCCGAGGGCCTTTTGCCAGAAAATCCAAATACAGGTGTCTATGTACCACACTAGTTCTTTGGTTTATGAAATCAAAAATCTTGATGGGATATTTACAAGATTAGACATAAAGTCTAAAGAATTCCTATCAATAGATTCTACTTGGAGACGAGAATAAGTTTAAGAAATAGTAACTGTGGGAGAATTAACGTTTAAGATAAGTCTAGGGGAGACGGGTAACAATATGTAATCGTGTAGAAAGGCACCTATGCTAAGGCATCACATTGCACATAATAAGGCATAGCGTTAGGCAGCATGCAAACAATAAGTATGTATTCATAAGAATACTATTCTATAAGGATCATGCATAAACTAAAGCCTAGGTCACCATTTCTAATAATCTAAATCCCTATAGTTATGGGCTCTGATACCAATCTGTCACACCCCAACCTTGACGGCGGAAACGTCGAGGTGTGAGGGTTAAGATTGTTCACAGCCACATAACGCTATGTTAAAGTAAAATGCCATTAATCAATTGTTTTCAATCACCACATACATCAATGTCTCAAAATGAATCAAACAAAAACAAGAATTCAATCGTCTTTATTAAGCCTAGGTCCATGATCTAGGTTTATGCATTCCTTCAATCATCGCTAAGCTTGCACATTACCTGAAACATGTTGAAAATAAAGTCAACTAACTAGTTGGTGAATTCTCATGGTTTTAAATACAATAAGTATACAAAATGTGGCAATTCTAGTCAATGGTCACAAGATAGCAAGTATATAGAACATGCATAGTTACAATCAAGCCTCGACTGAATAATATGAATAAGCATGATTAGCTAAGTGTATTTGGTTCCCTAGTGCACAAGCATACGGCTCCTAGGAGTCGGCAATACATCGACTTTAGCACCAAATAGGCTTGTCAGGCCTAAAGATCTAAGACTTCGCTAGGCTAGCAATAGTTAATGATTGCACACATATGTCACATCTCATATAATACTTAACATATCCAACAACCACGACTATGTAAAGAATTGCACGTGTGTAATAAGTATCAAAGCGTGTATGTGTAAGTTGGTATGAGCAACATGTTTCACCCCGAAAGACGTGAAATAATCATAAAGCGGGGCATAAGAACTCACATGTTTAATAAAGGAGACTTGTAGACGTAATAAGAATAACCACGAATAAGATTTCCAACAAAACGTCACAACGCACCTAAACGAAATAAAGTAGTGCGTTATAATTTGTTTGATGATTAATTGTAGGTCTAATAATTATCCTATTTATTACATGTTAATAACGTGATCGGTTAAATGGAACGAATGAACTATACTTGGTATAATCAATTGTTAGCGCGTAAGAGAAATAATAAATAAAACTTGATTAAATTGTATGTTGAACCGATTTTAAGGATTGTATATAATAATTATAATAAGTTATTTAACTATTATAAGGGACTATATACAAATATATATATTTATAAGTATAAGTAATCAAACAATTTAATTGTTTGAATATACATATAAATATATATACTAAACAATCAATATAAATGATTAGCTATTAAAAGAACTATGTATAAATATATATATATAAGTAACTAAACAATTAAATTGTTTGAATGTATATATAAATATTTATATATACTAAACAATTATAATATTGTATAATCATAATAAGTGATTTAATTACTAAAAGAACAATATATAAATATATATATATAGGTATAAATAACTAAACAATTTAATTATTTAAAAATATTATATATATACAAGTATTATGTTTACTCATTTCTTTTGTATTTTTAAAACTAAAATTATGTATTTATAAATACAAAAGTATTTTATAAAATTAATTTGGTCACAATTTATTAAACAAAAGTAAGAAAATAAATCTGCATTTTATAAAATAAATTTTAGAAATTTTCAGAATTTAAAAAGGTTAATGAATAAAAGAATGAAAAGAAAAGGGAAAAGAATCAGAAAAGAAAATGGGGTTGCCCGGGGTCGAACCCGGGACCCCTTCTGAAGGTGGAGCGCAGGAACCAGTGAACCAGGGCCGTGACCTTGGTTCATTTGGTTTGTATTAATTTTAAACCCTCTTCTCTGGTTTCCCCAAATCGTATGAACCCTAGGTTCAACAGGGTCAAAATTGACCTCCGATTCGTTGTTAAACACCCGAATCATCATAGGGCTTTTGATCCCTGGACCAAATCGAGTAGAAAAAAAGTTTCAATTACCTGTTTTGATGGGGTTTCGAGTGATGTCGAGTTCGACTAGTCTCGAATGTTCTTGAATTGGGGCTTTTCGATTCGGAGGGTTTATGGTGAAATTGAGGTTTCAGGGAGTTCAAGAACTTCAAAAATGGATCGAAAGCCCACAATTTATAGACTTGATTTAACAGGTTCGAGCATAACCCATTCGGTTTTGAAAACGCGTTCGGGTTTACTAAAATTGAGAGATTCGAGTTGTTGTGACGCGTGATTAGGGGATGGATTGATTTGTTAAACCGCGTATTAACTTTAGGAATGATTGATTTGGTTAATTTGTGAAATTAAACATGATTTGATTCGAATTTTTTTTTTAAAACTTTGATTCGTTTTGATTTGGAAAGGGTTCGAGCGGAATTTGAAATTTCGAGTGGGTTCGGGTTCGAAACTATAGTCGAAGTGAGGGGCCGGTTAATTTGGTCGAAATCGATGTTAAAATGGTTGTTTGAAGCTCGCCGGAGCTCCCGCCGGCCGTTGACCGGAATTACGGGGGGTGGGGGTTTGTTTGGGAATTGCACAATTGGTCCCTGCTCTTTCCAAGGTTTACTATTTTTATGTATTACTTTGTTTAAAGTTTTCAAAATGGCAAAACAACCCCCTGTACTTTAATTCTAGTTTTTATTATTTTATTATTATTATTCTATTATATTATTATTATTTTATTTTATTATTATTATTATTATTATTTATTATTATTATTATTATTATATTATTATTATTATTATTATTATTATTATTATTATTATTATTATTATTATTTTTTATTATATATATAAAAATTTACTAATGATGCTATAAAATGTCATAATAAAACGAACAAAAATACAGGATGTTACAGTATGCTTCACCACTTGTCTGTCAACAGTGCTGGTTGTTGGAATTCAGTGGTGCATGGACCATACAAGCCTATGGTGAGCGTCCCTGAATCAATGAACAGGTTCCGAAGAAACCTGAACAATATTCGACGAATATCTTAAGCTGTTCGAGATTGATGCTAGAGCCCATGGAATTTTAGCCATGGCTATTCCAAATGAGATTTATTCAGGGCTTTTGCATCATGAAACTGCTCATGACCTATGGGTTGCTCTGAAGGAACAATTCGGAGGAACCGATGCGGTCTTAGCAAATACTAGGGAAATCCTCGCCCAACAATATGAGACATTCTCTCATAGGAAGGGTGAGACTCTGACTCAGCAGTTTGAGCGGTTTTCTTGTTTGATCTCTGAGTTAAAGATGGTCAAACAAGAGTACTCTAACAGCCAGATGAACAACAGATTCCTCAGATCACTGCCTGAGAGATGGGACACTTATACTATTGTCCTGCACTCCAGTGCAGATCTGGATACTCTATCTCTCACCCAACTTCATGGGAAACTACTCACATTTGAGAGAGAGATAGAGCAAAAGAGGAAGTTTTCTACCTCTGGCAAGCTCACTGATGACTTTATCCATGTTAATGTTGCCTTGATAAGTCAGGAGTCGGAATATGCTGCATCAGAGAGTTCATATGATGAGCATATTGATTTCTCTACCAACTCTGAACAAGCTTTTGTTAGTGTTAGTTAGAGTTCAGGAGGTAGCAGTGAAAATCTGTGCTTTCTGATGGAGGACTGAAGGGCATTCCAGATGATGATCTGGAAGAGATGGATATTTTGAACCAAATGACAATGATAAATATCAGATCTCAAAAGTTTTACAAGAAAACTGGCAGGAAATTCCCTGGTTTCTCTGGCAAAACCAAAGTTGGTTTTGACAAGAGCAAGTTGAGGTGTCACAAGTGCCAAAGGCTTGGACACTTTGCTAGAGAGTGTAGATCATCTGGATCTAACTCCTCTGCACCCTTTGTGACTTTCCAAGCAATAGCTCACAGCACAGAGGGCAACATTCCTCCAGTTCTGGCCGTCCATCACAAGCACAGGCATCACCTGCTTATTTTGTGCCTCAGGGTCATATGCCATACCCATACCCTGCTACTATGTGCCTCAGCCCAGTCAAACTCAAGCACCTTCTGCTTAGCCACCACATGCTCTTCTGAGCCTCAATCTTCCCACATCTCATCATCAAACACAACCTCAACAACACAGGTTCTTCACCCCAGGAGTTGTTGACTGGAGTAGTCTGTCAGATGATCTATCTGGTCAGGAACAACTACTCCAAGGTGTTGGTCAACATGGTGGTGATAATCCATTGGAAATCTTGCTCTTATGGCCCTTGAGTCTGCTGAGGGGTCATCATCCAATGCTTCATCGCAGGTATCCTCTGAGGCCAAAGCCAAGCTTTGTTCTGAATCATGCATAGCAGCATTTGCTTCTATTAGAGAAGCAAATGTAGCTTTAATAGATAAAAATCTTGAGCTAGAGCACACCATTTTCAAAAAGAAAGCTGAATTTGAGGCTGCACTTAATGAGAAAAATGATGAGATTTACAAGCTTAAATGCAAAATAAAAGATGATAAAGCTAGGGAAGATGTACTTCTAGAGAAGTACAGAGACCTCAAGGAAACTCTTGCAACCACCCAAATAGAGTGTGATCGATGGGTGCAATCATGCAAGGGTTTTGAAATGCTTCTTAGCAAGCAATCAGCTTCCAATGTGAAGTTTGGCATTGGTTATAATCACACTGCTCCTCCTATAGATTTTACTTCAAGAGCAGAAGTTGAATCTGATGGAGAGAGCAATAACCAATCCTTCTCATCATGTGACCTACTATCTTCTGATTCAGCATCATCAGAGATAGAAGTCAGCATTAACTCCTGCCAAAACCAATCAACTGATGCTACAACAGCTGATGGTTCAAATGTTGACTGTCATATGATCAAAAGGTTGATCAACTCAGGTGTTGCTCTAGAAGTACTGAAAGTACTGGAGAGCAAGTGATAACATCTGAAGTTCAAACCTCAACTACTGTCAGCACTAAAGAGAAGAAAACTAACAGTAGAAAAGGTTTGAAGACAGCTAAAGAGGATGTCAGGAAAGCAGGCACTACTAGGAAGAAAACTGCTAGTACTGATAGCAAACAGCTGAAGAACAAGTCTTCAGCAGTTTCATCCTCTTCAGCTGATGATCAACATAAGATGAAGAAGAAGCCATGTGAGATATGTGGCTTGTTCAATCACCTTACTGATGATTGCTGGTACAAAAGGGGTTCCAAACTCAAACAAAAGGAGAAAATTAATAAGGACATAAATAAAATGAAGAATGAGTTTGAGACCAAGTTTGTACTAGCAACATCAAAGCCTGAAATCCCTAAGCCCAAAGCTAAATCTAAAAAGAAGGTAGGGGTTGCTCAGGAAACAGCTGAGGTTGCTCAAAAGAAGATGGTGCAACATAGGAATCCATCATCAGCAAGCCCCAATGTGTCTGAAGAGCTGAAAGCTTTATCACAAAGTCAGACAACTGGTGATGATGGTTCAGCATCTAATGGGAAGAGTCAACCATTTAGATGCTCCTGTATTGAAACCATAGAAAAGGAAGTCCAAGCCAAAGGGTTCCTCTTCTGCACCATCTCCTTCACCTCAGGCTGTCACACATACATAAAACACCTATTTATGTTGCACCTGTTGTTGAGAACAGACCCAAAACCAAACAGGTTTGGGTCTCTAAAACTAACTAACATGTGGTTATGATTGCAGGGTTCTTTAACATGCCAAAGAAGCATCTGGTATGTAGACAGTGGAGGATCTATGCACATGACAGGAAGCAGCTCCCTTCTTAATGACTACTCTCAAGGAAAGAAGGGATTTGTCTCCTTTGGCAATGATGCAAAGGGTTACATCATTGGAAAAGGCTTTGTTTCCAATGGGTAAATAAGGTTTGATGATGTTAACCATGTGGAGAATCTCAGTACAACCTCTTGAGTGTCAGCCAATGTGTGATAAAGGCCATGTTGCCCTTTTCACAAGCCAGAACTGTCGGATTCTGTCATCCAAAGTTCTATATTTGATTGACAAGGTGTTGGATGAATACACTCTCCTGAAGGCCAACAGGACAGGAAGAGTGTATGCCTTAGATCTTTCCAAAAAGATAGATCTAAAAGGCCATCCTTGCCTATTCTCCAAGGCCTCTCCTCAAGAGTCTACTTTATGGCATAGAAGGCTGGGGCATGTTAATTTCAAGAACATGAATCAGCTGATAAGCCATGGTTTAGTAAGAGGATTGCCTTTGAAGGAGTTCAAGTGTGAAGATAACTGCACTGCTTGCTTAAAAGGAAAACAACACAAAGTTTCATTCCCTTCAATAGAAGAACCAAAGTCCACTGCCTGCTTGCAGCTCCTGCACATGGATCTCTTTGGTCCGTCAGAGTGATGAGCATGGCAAAGAAGAAATACTGCTGGTAATTGTGGATGATTATTCCAGGTTTGTATGGACTTTCTTCTTGCACTCCAAGGATGAAGCAGCCAAGACTATCATGAACTTTGTGTTATTTATAGAAAAGCAGTATTCCCTGCAGGTCAAGTGTGTGAGGAGTGACAATGGAACAGAGTTTAGAAACCACACACTTGATGACTTCTACCTGTCCAAGGGAATTAAAAGGCAGTTTAGTATTTCTAGAACTCCTGAGCAGAATGGAGTGGTTGAGAGAAAGAACAGGACTCTCATTGAAGCTGCAAGGTCAATGCTAGCTGACTCAGGGCTGCCACTAACCTTTTGGGCTAAAGCTGTCAATACAGCTTGCTATGTACAGAATAGAGCTTTAGTGAATAAGAGGTTGATGAAGACTCCTTATGAAGTTCTTCATCATTTGGCCCCTCTGATTTCATTCTTTAGAGCCTTTGGGTGTCCATGTTTCATTCTCAACACTAGCAACCCACTCCAGAAGTTTGCTAGTAAGGTGGATGCAGGGTATTTTGTTGGTTATTCATCAACTTGCAAAGCATACAGAGTCTTCAACTGTAGGACAAAGACGGTTGAAGAAACTCTGCATGTTAAGTTTAATGAATCTCTAAAGGACAAGATTCCACAAAACCCTGTGGAGTAGTTTGATTTGGACATACTGCAATATGTTCCTTATCAACCTCCAGCTGTTGAGCCTGTCAACAGTTCTCCACCTGGTGGTACTGATGATGATGTAGTCAGTACTCACCTCTTCAGGTTTAGTGACAACCTGCCTGAGTCCATTAAACCTGATGCTCCTGTAGCCTCAGCAGCTCCATCCACAACAAATGCTGATGAGATTTCTGCTTGCTCTACTTCATTTGAGCTGCCATCTTCTACATGGTTTCAGGAATCTCCATCACCATCTGTTGCTGCTGATGGTCTACAAACACTTGCACAGATATTTTAGTCTATCAAGAGCTGAAGAATCACCCCCACATCTCAAATCATTGGTGATATCAATGCTTGAGTTTCAACCAGGAATCAATTGTCCAACTTCTGCTTCTATGCTCTCTTCATCAGTCAGCAAGAGCCAAAGAACTATCATGTTGCTTTAAGAGACAATAGATGGGTGGAAGCTATGCAACTTGAGCTTCTTCAGTTCAAAAAACAGCAAGTGTGGGAGCTTGTTCCATTACCCCAAGGTAAGTGTGCAATAGGCACCAAAGGGCATTTAGGAACAAAACAGATGAGAAGGGCCAAATAGTTAAGAACAAGGCCAGGCTGGTTTGTTCAGGGGTTTGCACAAAAGGAAGGCATCGATTATGATGAGACCTTTGCCCCTGTGGCAAGACTGGAAACAATCAGACTGTTCTTAGCTTATGCTGCCTTTCACAGTCTTAAGGTCTATTAAATGGATGTCAAAAGTGCCTTCTTATATGGTAAAATAAAAGAAGAAGTTTATGTGTGTCAACCACCAGGCTTTGAGGACAATAAACATCCTGATTGGGTTGTACAAGCTTGATAAGGCTCTTTATGGGCTGAAGCAAGCTCCTAGAGCTTGGTATGAGACACTATCAACTTTTCTTCTAGAGAATAAGTTCACTAGAGGCACCATTGATAAAACCTTATTCATCAAGACTGTGGGACAACATAAGCTCCTTATTCAAATTTATGTAGATGACATCATCTTTGCATCCTCTGATCTAAAGTTATGTGATGAATTTACAATGCTCATGAAGCAAAAGTTTGAAATGAGTGCTATGGGGGAATTACAGTTCTTTCTAGGTTTACAAATCAAATAAAGGGATGATGGAATCTTCATCCATC
Organism: Flaveria linearis; assembly: GCA_024085815.1. Taxonomy (NCBI): domain Eukaryota; kingdom Viridiplantae; phylum Streptophyta; class Magnoliopsida; order Asterales; family Asteraceae; genus Flaveria; species Flaveria linearis. The sequence goes on along the minus strand of JABSNV010000289.1, from coordinate 93,848 downwards.
AATCCAAATACCAAAGGAGTTGTTGAATAAGTTTGATTTACAAACCTGTAAGTCCTGTTCTACTCCCATGAGCAGCATCACACAACTAGATGTAGATCAGAAAGGTAAAGCGGTGATGAAACCCTTTACAGGTGTATGATTGGGTCCTTGATGCCTTACAACTTCTAGACCAGACATCATGTTTACAACATGTGCCTGTGCTAGATTTCAAGCTGCACCTAAAGAATCCCATTTGATTGTAGTCAAAAGGATCTTTAGATATCTGCGAGGTACCCAATCACTAGGTCTTTGGTATTCAACTGGGCATTCTTGCAAATTAGTTGCTTTCTCTGATAGTGACTATGCAGGATGCAAAGTCACCAGAAAATCCACTTCTGGTAGTTGCCAATTCCTAGGCAATTGTTTAGTTTCTTGGCAGAGTAAGAAACAAACATCAATTGCTACATCCACTGCTGAAGCTGAGTACATTGCTGTGCAAGTTGTACATCTCAGATACTCTGGCTTCAGAACCAACTCTTGGATTATGGCATTAGAGAGACTAAGACTCCATTATTAATGGATAGTGCTTCAACTCTTTGCATTGTTAAAAATCCAGTCCAGCACTCTAGGACCAACATATAGAGATCAGACATCATTTTATTCGGGATTGCTATGAAAAAGGTCTGATTGATCCTAAGTTTGTGCCTAGTGCTGATGAGCTTGCAGACATATTTACTAAGCCTTTAGATAGTGCTACATTCCAGAATTTGGTGCTAAGGCTTGGTATGCTGCAGCTAGAATAATTTGACCAATGCTGATGCTCTCAGTTCACAAGTACTGATGAGCATTAGTATGCAAAGGTCAAATATAAGTACTGATGAGTAACTTAGACTTCAGCATTTTCACAACTACTGAAGACTAAAATGCTTCAAAGTACTGATATACATTATTGTTGAAAAACAACTGATGTAGTGAGGTGGATTACAACTACTGATGTATAATTTTCAACAAATAAGTACTGAAGACAAATCTTGTTCACAAGTACTAAAGTGTAATCTTACACACAAGTACTGAAGACAAAAATTTGTTCACCAACCCTGAAGAGTATTTCATCAGCACTTGTGAACATCTGATCACAAGAGCTGAAGGCATAAATATTCACAAGAGCTGAAGGGTCAATGAAACATCTGAAAGTCAGTCAACAAGCTGATGAGTAATGTGGAGGTCAGCATGAAACAACTGAATTGACGGAAACAGCTGATGAGTAAATTTACTTTGCAGCTGCTGTTTCATAAGTAGTTTCATAACTACTGATGACTAACACCAAGTCCTCGGTCGTTTACAACAACTGAAGCAATACCATGTCTTCAGTAGTCACAACTACTGATTTAAGTAGTTCACAACTACTGAAGGCTAACACCAAGTCTTCAGTTGTTACAACGTCTGAAGATGAAAACCATGTCTTCAGTAGTTTATAGCTACTGAAGACTAACAACAAGTCTTCAGCTGTTTACAACATCTGAAGGACAAAACCAAGGTCTCAGTAGTTTCAACTACTGAAGGACTCATACCAAGTCCTCAGATGTTACAACCACTGAAGGTTAAAACCACATCATCAGTACTTTCAACAACTGATGACCAAAACCTTTAGTAGTTTTCTTTCAGCCTTTGCCATACCCTATAAATACCCAACCTTCAGAGCTTTTAATTCTCACTTGACCTAACTTTTCAAAAACCTCTGAACTTCCCATACACCATATGGCGGCCATGAACTCAAACCTCGACACAACTGTGTCGCACATCTCACTAAATCGCTATTTTGGGCCAAATTCCACAATGCCGTTGATTTCATGTACGAATCTCCATACCAAACGGCTTTTCTTCTAAACCCCCACCATTTACACCGACTCCCTATCGGAGTTCTGGACCAACATCACCGTCCAAACCGGAGAGAATGATGGCGAGGTCTCTCTCCGGTCCTCCGTAAACAACCACCCAGTGGTTATCACTCCAGCTACTATTCGACAAACCCTAAAGCTGGAGGATGCCACCTTCCCAACCTCTTACCCCAAAGGCGCCCTCGATTTATCTTCACCGCCAATGACTATCAGGGCGACCTCTCTACCTCCACCTTGTTGAAGAAACACTTCCCAGATCCTCAACGTCTTATATTCCATATGGTGAATGTGTGTCTGGCTCCAAAAATGTCACACCCCAACCTGACGGCGGAAAAATCGAGGTGTGAGAGTACGATTGTTCACAGACACATAACGCTATTATTAGTACCAAATATATTAATCAAGATTTAATTGTAACAATACAAGTGAATGTTCAAGCAAAGATACATTCAGAATACAAGTATAAAAGTATCCAGATCATTCGTTTATTTCTCTAAGTCCAATCCTAAGTGTGATAAACTTCAAAGAGTACCTGAAACATGTTAAAAATAAAAGGTCAACATAAAAATGTGGGAGTATTCTACAGTTTTCAATACATAAGTATATAAAAGATGGCAATTCAAGTTGTAAATTAGTGAATAAAGTGATTAGGGATGTTATGAACAATGCAACAATCAAACCTCGACAAAGTTTTACAAGTCTTATACATTAAAAGTATATACAATCAGCTAAGTGTATTTGGTTCCCTAGTGCACAAGCATACGGCTCCTAAGAGTCGGTAGTTCATCGACTTTAGCATCAAATAGGTTGTCTGTCCCATAGATCTATGACTTCGCGGGCTAGCAATAGTTAATGATTGTACATATAACGCCATAACATGGTAACCACAAAAGTTCAGCTAACCACAACTTTAAATAAATTGCCATAAAGTTTACAAGTCTTGAATAAGTTTACAAGTGCAATGATATAAGTTAACATGTTTCATCCCAAAGTGTGAAAATAAGAAAAAAGGGGTATGGAAATACTCACATGGATATAAGCATTACAAGATGATATAAAAGATTATCCAAAGTATTCCATTACAAGGCACCTAAATATATATTATAAGTTTAAGGTAATAATAAGATTAACGTTCAAACAAGGATTAGATTTTAGATAGAATTATGGGGTTTTGATAAGTAATAAGTTTACAAATAATTATTTAGATTTTGATCCATTAGATTTAATATTTTAGAAGTGCCTTCAAGTATAAATATTGGTATAAATAAATCTTTATAATTATTTACAAATAATTAGAATAACATATAGATTAATAGCAATAATATTAATCTAAAACCATTTGTTATGGTATATTGTTATAAGAAATGATATTTGTAAATAATTTTGTGAAGTTATAAGATATATAATTTCCACAATAAAAGTATTTCATTAAAGGATAACGTTAATATTGTGTCCAGTAATAATTTAAAGATTCTTAAACTATTGTTTCAAGTTTAATGTTATATAATAATTATTTAATTTTTTAAAAGAATTCATTTGTATAAAAGTTTAAATAAATATTATAAAATAACCATGATTTAAAATATAACGATTTGAACCAAAACTAATTTATTATGTATATTGGAATCCTTTTTAACAAAATTAAACCAAAATAACTTGTAAAAAGGATTTAAATAAAGTTATTTAATTATTTAAATTTGATAAATATTTAGTAAATTATTTGGTGTCTTGAAAAAAAATATTTAAAGTTTATAAAAATTATTTTTATATTTAATAAAAATTTTCTGAAATTGATTTAAGGCTGAAAAAGCTTTAAAAATAATACTTGAGGGTCCCCGGGTTCGAACCCGGGACCTCAAGTGTAACATGGAAGCATGGAACCGGCGAACCAAGGCATACAGCCGCGAAATAACTCGGTTCCAAAGTGTTTTAAGCTAAGTTAACAAGATGCTCCAAATTCAAGAACCCTAACTTCGATTTGATTCCAATTGAACCCCAATTTGATAATGTTAAAGAAATTAATCTTGGGGCTTTTAATCCCCAAGTAAAACCGAGCAAGGATATGTGCTTATTTACCGGTTAAAGTCGATTTGAAGGTGGACACGATGAAGAGCAGCCGCGACCAAGATTGAGTATGGTTAGAGATGAAATGTTGATGATAATCAAATTAATCACGGGTCAAGCTTCTAAGGATGAATAGGACTAAAAGCCCCTTATCAATTCCAGGTATTGATGTCCGAATGGTGATTAACACTTCGGTTACAGGTAGCGATGAAAATGGGGTTTGATTATAGAGTTCGGGTGTTTTACAGATGCAATTGGAAGTGATAGAATAGATAAAAGATCGTTTATGTTCAATTAATTAGGTTATTATCAGGTTTCAATTGTTGAACGGTTAGAGGTTAAACGGTGTTTCGGTTTCGAGTTTGATTCCCTTTTTAATAGTGATTAACACCCAATTAAGAGGTGTTTAAGTGTTCGAACCGTTTCCCAAACGGTTACCTTGATGTTTCGAGTGTTAATTTGGTGTATAATTCAAGAATAGAGCATTGCCGGACTTGGCCGGAGTCCGGCCGGTGGGTCGCCGGATTCACGGGGAAAGAGAAATGGGCGGGGGGTTGGATTGTAACTTCTGAAATTTCGCAGATGGTCCCTGAGGATTTAAAAGGTGACATTTGAAATTTAAAGTTTTGTTTAAGTTCTAAATAAATTACAGTTTAAACCCTGAAGTTTAAAAAGTTATTATTTTATGTAAAAACGTATTAATTACAAGTTTTAATACTTATATTGTTTCTATTTTTTTACAAGATTACTTTTAATGTGATAATTATTATTAATCTTATTGTTATGATTATTATTGTTATTAATATTATTATTGTTAATATTGTCATTATTATTATAATAATAATAATTATTATTATTTAAGATTATTATCACCTTAAATTTTATATAATAATAAGCAAACATTATAACACTTATAATGTTATTTTTTTTTATTATATTAATTGTTAATCACCAAATTAATTATTAAGTATAACAAACCCTAAAGTTTCAAGATGGCATAAAAGGCCCTTTTAAGATTTAACAAAGTTAACTTCTAATATAACGAAAATACGAGATGTTACAAAAAACATCTTCATGGGACCAGATGTCCACAAGGTGGCAACAGGTATTGTATTCCATCCTGAAAAACAACCCCTGAACTTTACTGAAATCATATTTTGGAAATCAAGGATATGGCCACAAAACCTATTTCTAACGTTGGATCTTGTATCCTCGGTCATAATGGCCATCATCGAGAGCCAGCTTAGTGCTAAGGGACTTGTTGGCACTGGGGTCCCTGCCATGGCTGTTCTAGCTGAGGTATACTCCAGCACAACACCGACCAATCACTCAAACAGGCTGCCAAGCTGCGAAAACCCACACAGCTGGAACCCACAGCCTCCATCTCCAAATCCAAAGTCCCCACCAAGCCAAAAACCAAAAAGAAGCCAACAAAGGCTACTCAGGGAAATGAGTCCCTGAGGATGCCCCTGTAACACAAAGGCAGGAAGTGGCTGCTGGTCAGATTCTCCCAGCAGTCACCACGACTCCACCCACCACAACCGCACATGTTTCCTCTCAACAGAAGCCTGATGCAACCACTTCTGGGGCAGCCACAAATCTGGAATCTATCACTTGAGAAGATTGCCATTGAAACGCACATTCCTCCCTATGTGCAATCTGCTTCAAGCCCATCACCCACTGAAACCGCCCCACAAAGCCCTACTCTCATAATCGCCAAAGTGTTGACTCACCTGAACACTCCACCCTCTCCCCAGAAACCAATTACAACTGGGGAAACTCCAACCGAAGAGAGGGTGGACACAAGTGTTGGTGAGAGCCCACAACACAGAGAATCACATGTCCAATCTCCCAGTGTGGCTAGGGAGATAGGATATTCTGGTAAGGCTGCCACTTTCTCTGCATCAACATCTGAGCAGGGAGAAGCTGGTAACATCAATAATGTCACACCCCGACCGACGGCGGAATCATCGGAGCGGACGAGGGAATGATTGATTGTTCATAACTCATGATTGTCTAATTGTGTGAATAATATTAAAATCAGATTACAGGATAACATGAATTTAACAGATACAAATACAACAGTTAAAGTCACAAATAGTAATTGTATTTTGTATTGACTAAGTCCAGGTCTTATATGATCAAGTAGAAGTCCACTAGCTTGCTTAACCTGAAATCATGTGAGAAAATAAAGTCAGCTAACGAATTAGCTGGTGAGTAATCATAGTTTGAGTATACATATAGATTGATTGATTGATTGAGAATAATTCAATTCACAAGGTAACGTTAAGACTTATATTGCAATAGTAAAGCATATAGATAAACCGACACAATAGAACCCCTTGACTTGACACTCGCATATAATAGACTTGCACACAAACACCATAGATTGACTAATTGCCTCTGGCACAATCACCACTCGTAAGCCATATGGGGTGGGTTATCCAAACCAGTAGATCTACATTGTTGCCAGGATTGATTGATTGATTGAATTAGGGTTTTACTGTCGTCCAGTTTATCACAGTATGTTCACGTAATTGCAAGTAATAACATAACCTGTCTTGAATTGAATTGAGAATGAAATAACAATAGAATATCATGATAGAATATATTGTATCACATGATTTCCCCAAATAGGAAATGATATAAAAAGGGATATGAATACTCACTTGATTGATGAGATTAGAATCTGGATGTGATAGATTAAACACGATGATTTCCTTATGTTTAACCTAAGGAATGGTGCCTCGAATTAGAATAATGATAATGTGAAAATTTGGGAATAAATTAGGGTTTCCATTTGATTTTGAATATAAACTAATTTATTAGTTAAAAATGTTGAAATAATTAAAGTGAATTTATTGAAAATGATTTGTTTAAAATTTAAAATAACCGTATCAGTTTACGTATCTATTTGATTTATTGTGAAATGTGGAAAAATAAATAATTAATTTTATTAATTAATTATCACATAATTAATTAATATGTTTAATTATTATTAAAAGAAATGAAATTGTTGTTTGAAATGATTTAAATATAAAAATTTATATATTAATCATTATTTAAACAATAATAAATATTATGTGAAATAATTAAAAATTAATATAGTATCGAATAATAATTTAATAAATTAAATTATTATTAGTAGTTCACTTTGTTTAATTAATTTTGTTTTATTTGTAGTTTTATTTATTTAAAACATTTAATAAAAATAGATAAATGTTAAAATAGATTCCAGAAAAATCATTTAGTTGTTTAAAAATTTTTAATAATTTAAAAATATTTTTTATGATTTTTAGAATTTTTTTTGGAATTTTTAAAGGCTTTTAAAACCTTAAAAAAATGTTTAAAAATAACAGAGGTGGCCCGGGGTCGAACCCGGGACCTCCTGGATAACATGGGGCGCAGGTACCAGCAGGCCAAAGCCTGATCAGCGAACATAACCCAGGATTTAATTCATTTAAACCAAACCAAACAAATCCCCAAATTCATTTCGTGCCCTAGATCGATCTTTATCAAATTAAGCAGGGATTCGATCTTGATAGCTTCCGAATTCATGGGGCTTTTGTTCCCCATGAAAAACGAACGTGTATGTGTGTTTAATTGCATGTATGGTGTTTGATTCGAAGCTTACAATTGAAGAACAGGTCGCGACTCGTGGGGTAATCGTTTGATGATCAAACCACAACCATAATCAAATTAAACCTAGGGGAAGCTTCGTATGATGATAAGGAACAATAACCCCATGTTGATTTCGATTAAAATGAGTGGAAGTTGGTTAAAATTGGAGTTGCAGGTCGACGGGTTAGAGGGTGATCGAACTCGATGTGTGTGTGTGTTTTAGATGAATTTGAGAGTTGAGTTCGATTAGGAATGAAGAAATGATCGAGTTGGTAGCTTTAATTTGTTGATTATTGTTGTTTGAGTGGGTTAACCGACCGTTGAACGGTCGGGAATAAAGTGGATTCGAGGGGGTAACGAGCTTTGGATCCGTATTTTTCAATGATTAAACGTGCATAGGGTTCGAATCTTGGTTGTGAGAGTGTCGGGACCTTTAATTTGGGTCAAAACCATGTGATTTGGGTGTTTGAACTTCGCCGGAGGACCGCCGGAGCTCGCCGGACGGTCGCCGGAACTTCGGTCGGAAAAAACGAGGGAGAGGAGAGAGAGCAGTTGATTTTTTTCAAAAATTTACACTTTGGGTCCCTGTGGGTTATAAGGTTTGTTATTTTGTGTTAAAACTTATGTTTTAAGTTTCATAAATTACCATTTAGCCCCTGGACTTTATTATTATAATTGTTATTATTATTATTATTATTATATTATTATTTTGATTATTATTATTATTATTATAAGTGTTGTAATTATCAACATTCTAACAAAAATTAATATGTATTTTATATTAAATATATGTATTTATATATATATATATATTATTATATATATATATATATATTTACTGAAATACGCGATGTTACAGTCTCCCCTGCTTTAGGAAATTTCGTCCCGAAATTTGTTCACGAGGAGACTGAAACGAAAAGATGAGGATACTGGGTTTTCATCTGATCCTCACGTTCCCAGATGAATTCTGGGCCACGTTTAGATTCCCAGCGGTTTTGACAATGGATATTCGACTATGTTTAAGTTGTTTAACTTCCCGGTCCATAATTTCCACAGGGTTCTCATTAAAGTGCATAAATTATCAGTCTGGACTTCGTCGAGTGGAATGTGGAGATTTTCGTCGGCAAGACACTTCTTGAGATTTGAAACATGAAACGTTGAATGTAATTTGCTGAGCTCTTGGGGTAGTTCAAGCTTGTAGGCCACTTTCCCAATTCGCTCAAGCACTTTGAATGGTCTTACGTAACGAGGTGCTAGCTTGCCTTTCTTTCCAAAACGGATCACTACCTTCTAAGGTGATACCTTAAAAAGTACGAGATTTCCGACATTGTATTCCATGGGCTTACGTGTTTTGCCGGCATAATGCTTTTGACGATTCCTAGCAGCGACCAAGTTATCATGGATCTTATGAATTTTGTCGGTTCACGACCCATGATTTTCAACAAGAGGAATCTTAGGTTTCCTTTCTGATTTGGGAATATCTTGTATGTTTCTAGAACTTTGTTCATCAGAGATAGATCATAGTGATTTTCTTCTTCTTTCTTGATACAGTTTGTGTTTTTATGTTTCCGAGGTATACTTTCAAGAACTTTTCGGGTTCTGATGAGGTATCAAAAGAAGAAAACTCGTCATCGATTAAGCTGACCTCTTTAGTGTTTACTTTATGTGCAATGGCAGAGCCATTAGAGGTAAAAAGAGAGTCTAAAGTGCTTTACTATTTTAAGACCAATAGATGGGAGATCGACATTTTCGGCCATACAAGGCCTCAAATGGTGCCATCTAAATGTTGGTATGGTGATTGTTATTGTAAGAGAATTCGATCGACGGAAAATAAGAATTCCACGACCCACTGAAGTCACTGACGCAAGCCCGGAGCATATCCTCGAGGGTTTGTATCATTCTTTCAGTCTGACCGTCGGTTTGCGGATGATAGGTTGTACTAAGATTCAGTTGAGTTTCGAGAGTTTTATTGAAGACTTTTCCAGAAACGAGAGATGAAGCGACCATCACGATCAGAGATAATATCTTTACTTGACAATAGATTGTTTAGGAAGATTACCATCCCGTAATCACGTTTGATGATATCTCAAAATGGAAGTTGATAAATAAGGAATAAACGGTTCCATATAGCTAGATCAAAACATGAGGATAAAGGGAAAGAAATCGATTTAAGAATTTAAATGCTCCAAACTTGTAATCAAAATCAACTTAAAGCGATCGGGTCTCTTTTCAAGTTCAGAGATCATGCTTTGGCTTGATAGATCGAAACACTAACATTATTTCCCCTCAAGTTACTACATGCGTCTCGTCACTTGATTACACCATGGTAAATTGATGATCAAGAAATGAGAATAGTCATCAAGGTATGGTTTTCACCCCTAACTTGATGGTGTACTTTCAAGGTATGACCACTAACCTTCAATCCAAAAAGTTCGATCCCAACTCATTGTTGAGGATCCATAAAAATAAGACGAGGTAACTCATCATTAAGGTGAGGGAAATCACTCCTATCTTAACGATTAAGTTTACAAAAAAACAAAATATAACAAGATAGACTTCCTCGTCAAAATCCAGAATTCACTCCTACTTTGACGAGGTCGTTTCATTTGAGAGAATACAATCCATAAAATGAAATTATCATCAAGGTATGAATTTCACGCGTATCTTGATGATTGAGCTTGATAATAACAAGAAAACAATCAAAGATTGACATTTGTCACCAAAGTACGGGTTTCAATCCTATTTTGGTGAGATCATGTCATTTGTGAAATGTAAGTTCCAAAGAGAATAATTGAAGTCAGTCCTCGAGATAAGGAAATCACCCTAATCCAGAGGATGAAATTTCATAAAACACGTCATTGGAAAACCATTTATTGAAATGAATTAAGAATCATCACCAAATTAAGGGAATCACCCCTGTTTTGATGAGTTAAAATCATTTAGGAGATTCGAGTGTTCTTAGTCATAGATTGACTTGCAAACTGTTGCATCTCCCACGGTGCAAACGGTTCAAAGTTCGAATTAACAACGAAAGGAAAATATCCCAATTAGAAATTTAAAAATTTCAAATTACATCAATGTAACAAAAGGAAAATCACGATTACAAATCTTGAATTACATCATGAAGACGAAATCAAGGACAAGAATTATTCAACACCACATCATTGGTGGCTTGAGCTTGTTGAGCATTAATGTTGAAAGCACGTCCTTGAGCCGTAGGAACTGGGATGACAAGTTGAGGGCATCGATTGCGAAAATGGTTCGGATCACCACATTGATAGCATGCACGTCCCTGGGTAATCGCAGGAGGATGTTGGTGGACTGGTGCATTGGTCGGAGCTTTAGCAGCACTCCTGCACACGTTGAATGTATGACCCAAACCACCACAGTTTGTGCATTGACGACACTGAGTGTTAGCGGGATGATGGTAATTGCAGATGTTACACAGTGGATGGGGTCCGGTGTATGGCTTTTTCATTGGTGGTTGGTCGTTTACTGTTGGTTGACGAGTTGGAGGGACTTGATTAATTGGCACAGCAGGGGTAATCACAGCAAAGTTTTGGGATTTAGCCTTCCTCTTCTTGTTTTGAGAAGGTTCAGGTTTTTCCTCCTTAGGGGTTTCAGCTGAGGGTTTCTCGAGCACCTTCTTAGCACCCTTCCTAGTCAGGGTTCCAGCCTTGACATGATTGTCAGTTAGCTGAGCAGCTAACCGGATGGTATCTTCTAAGGTTGCAGGATTCCTACCCCACACCGTGTCTTGAATTTGCATGGGTAGACCACCGATGTATTTCTCGATAGCCCGAGTTAAGGAGTAACCAGATGAGGAACAAGTAGACTCAGTTCATGAAATCGGTTGGTATAAGCTAGATTTTCTCCACTTTCTTGAGTTAAGTCCCAAAACTCAGCTTCCAATTTCTTAATTTCATTTCTCGGACAGAATTCCCGAGTCATGAGCTCCTTAACTTCATCCCACGTCAATGCTAATACTGCATCAGTTCCACGGGTTCGTTTCTCACCGTTCCACCAAGTGAGTGCTCTCTTTTGAAGAACACTTGTAGCATAACGAACCTTGAGATTCTCGGGGCACTCACTATTAAGGAAAGTGTTCTCGATACTCTCAAACCACTGTAAAAGACCAGTGGCACCTTCGGTCCCGCTAAACTTAGTGGGATTGCAAGAATTGAAATGCTTGTAGGTACAAGCTCGTGGAGGGTTTGGTGCAGTTGGGTTTTGTACGACTTGATTTTGAACGGTGTTGTTGCCTTGGTTCAAATGGGTAAGCAGTGTTGGGATAACCGCAACAACTTCACGTGCCACTATAGCAGCAATCTTGCGGCCAGAGCTTCTGGATCGGGAGCGGTTTTGACGAGAAGACATGCTGTATAATATGGAAAGAAGAAACCTCTATGAGAAACGGGTAATTGGTTTTTGAAACTTTTCAACATAATAAAATCGTTAATGAGATTGTTTGAAATAACAATGAGAGGTTAGGAGTGTAAACGTTCGGTTCGCAAACCAAAGCGAATACGTTGACTTATCAAAGTATTTGTGTCCACCACAACCTTAATGAGGACATGCGTACCTATAAGCGAATACTCATCTCGAGGGTTCCCAGGTAAGGTAATCAAGTTGTATGAATACCTTGCCTAGACAGAACACCTTAAGATACAGGTATCCCACTCTTCCAGCATTGCATGTTCTCGGTCATGTGACACGGACTTTGACGAGATTTGAAAACCATGAATAACAATCGAGTTTTGGAGTTTGAAATCACTTGAATTAGGCACACAATGCCTTAGATTATGAGTTAAGATTCGTGTGTATATTGATAGATTCAAAGTGTAAGGAGAATCACATAAGGCAGATAATCACATAATCAAGTATAAACATGTAAAGCACATATAATCCTATCTATGCATATAAAATACATGAGAGGACTCATGTGTAAAGGTACTTAGTTATAGTCTAGGTCATTCCATTTCTAATAACCTAATTCCCTATAACCATGGCTCTGATACCAATCTGTCACACCCCGACCGACGGCGGAATCATCGGAGCGGACGAGGGAATGATTGATTATTCATAACTTATGATTGTCTAATTGTGTGAATAATATTAAAATCAGATTACAGGATAACATGAATTTAACAGATACAAATACAACAGTTAAAGTCACAAATAGTAATTGTATTTTGTATTGACTAAGTCCAGGTCTTATATGATCAAGTAGAAGTCCACTAGCTTGCTTAACCTGAAATCATGTGAGAAAATAAAGTCAGCTAACGAATTAGCTGGTGAGTAATCATAGTTTTGAGTATACATATAGATTGATTGATTGATTGAGAATAATTCAATTCACAAGGTAACGTTAAGACTTATATTGCAATAGTAAAGCATATAGATAAACCGACACAATAGAAACCCCTTGACTTGACACTCGCATATAATAGACTTGCACACAAACACCATAGATTGACTAATTGCCTCTGGCACAATCACCACTCGTAAGCCATATGGGGTGGGTTATCCAAACCAGTAGATCTACATTGTTGCCAGGATTGATTGATTGATTGAATTAGGGTTTTACTGTCGTCCAGTTTATCACAGTATGTTCACGTAATTGCAAGTAATAACATAACCTGTCTTGAATTGAATTGAGAATGAAATAACAATAGAATATCATGATAGAATATATTGTATCACATGATTTCCCCCAAATAGGAAATGATATAAAAAGGGGATATGAATACTCACTTGATTGATGAGATTAGAATCTGGATGTGATAGATTAAACACCGACGATTTCCTTATGTTTAACCTAAGGAATGGTGCCTCGAATTAGAATAATGATAATGTGAAAATTTGGGAATAAATTAGGGTTTCCATTTGATTTTGAATATAAACTAATTTATTTAGTTAAAAATGTTTGAAATAATTAAAGTGAATTTATTGAAAATGATTTTGTTTAAAATTTAAAATAACCGTATCAGTTTACGTATCTGTTTGATTTATTGTGGAAATGTGGAAAAATAAATAATTAATTTTATTAATTAATTATCACATAATTAATTAATATGTTTAATTATTATTAAAAGAAATGAAATTGTTGTTTGAAATGATTTAAATATAAAAATTTATATATTTAATCATTATTTAAACAATAATAAATATTATGTGAAATAATTAAAATTAATATAGTATCGAATAATAATTTAATAAATTAAATTATTATTAGTAGTTCACTTTTGTTTAATTAATTTTGTTTTATTTGTAGTTTTATTATTTAAAACATTTAATAAAAATAGATAAAATGTTAAAATAGATTCCAGAAAAATCATTTAGTTGTTTAAATATTTTTAATGATTTAAAAATATTTTTTATGATTTTTAGAATTTTTTTTTGGAATTTTTAAAGGCTTTTAAAACCTTAAAAAAAATGTTTAAAAATAACAGAGGTGGCCCGGGGTCGAACCCGGGACCTCCTGGATAACATGGGGCGCGGGTACCAGCAGGCCAAAGCCTGATCAGCGAACATAACCCAGGATTTAATTCATTTAAACCAAACCAAACAAATCCCCAAATTCATTTCGTGCCCTAGATCGATCTTTATCAAATTAAGCAGGGATTCGATCTTGATAGCTTCCGAATTCATGGGGCTTTTGTTCCCCATGAAAAACCGAACGTGTATGTGTGTTTAATTGCATGTATGGTGTTTGATTCGAAGCTTACCAATTGAAGAACAGGTCGCGACTCGTGGGGTAATCGTTTGATGATCAAACCACAACCATAATCAAATTAAACCTAGGGGAAGCTTCGTATGATGATAAGGAACAATAACCCCATGTTGATTTCGATTAAAATTGAGTGGAAGTTGGTTAAAATTGGAGTTGCAGGTCGACGGGTTAGAGGGTGATCGAACTCGATGTGTGTGTGTGTTTTAGATGAATTTGAGAGTTGAGTTCGATTAGGAATGAAGAAATGATCGAGTTGGTAGCTTTAATTTGTTGATTATTGTTGTTTGAGTGGGTTAACCGACCGTTGAACGGTCGGGAATAAAGTGGATTCGAGGTAACGAGCTTTGGATCCGTATTTTTCAATGATTAAACGTGCATAGGGTTCGAATCTTGGTTGTGAGAGTGTCGGGACCTTTAATTTGGGTCAAAACCATGTGATTTGGGTGTTTGAACTTCGCCGGAGGACCGCCGGAGCTCGCCGGACGGTCGCCGGAACTTCCGGTCGGAAAAACGAGGGAGAGGAGAGAGAGCAGTTGATTTTTTTCAAAAATTTACACTTTGGGTCCCTGTGGTTTATAAGGTTTGTTATTTTGTGTTAAAACTTATGTTTTAAGTTTCATAAATTACCATTTAGCCCCTGGACTTTATTATTATAATTATTATTATTATTATTATTATTATTATTTTGATTATTATTATTATTATTATAAGTGTTGTAATTATCAACATTCTAACAAAAATTAATATGTATATTTATATATACATATATGTATTTATATATATATATATATTTATATATATATATATATATTTTTACTGAAATACGCGATGTTACAAATAAGACCTCACCAGAGGCAACTGCCGATGATGGATACAATCCGGAGACTGGAAGTCCCCAGTACCAATACCAAGGGGCACATGCAACTACTGAGCCACACTCAGTGCATGTACATCCTGACATTGTGAGGAGGTCAGGTGATTCAGTTCACACTGATGATGACCTGAGCTTTTTCTTTGATGTAGTCGCTCAAAACACTATCCTAGAGGATGAGGTAAGCAGACTCAAAGAGCTGCTTGCCAAAGTGTCTCAGGATAGAAGTCCATCTGCCACCATTGACCCACAGATGGCACCTTCACCCGAAGGTCTCAAATACACTCAACCACTCCCACAAACTCGGCCACCTGCCTCTGCTTCTGGCACTAGTTCTCAGGAACAGAGCCCTCCTGAGCAGCTAGTTGCTCTCTTCCAGAAATCTCTGCCTCTCATCACACCTCTAATCACAGAAGTTGTGATGAAAACCATTGATGAGAGGCTTCCCACACATATACAACCCATGGTGGAGGTTGCTGTAGCCAAGGCGCTTGCTGATAGTCAAACCCCAACCAATGCACCCAAAAAGGGGGAGACATCAGTGCAAGCTAAGAGGAAGAGGGTGGAGGAAGAGAAAGAGGTGAGGAAAGAGGTGGAAAAAGAGAGGGTGTTGGTAGAGGAGACTGGTAGGGTAAAGGGGAAGGAGAAGATGAGGGAGGAGAGAGCTGAAATAGAAGTGGCTGAAATCCAAAAGGATTTCAGTGTCACTTATCAAAAGAAGAGAGGAGAGAAGGAGGGAGATAAGGTAGAGAAGGGTGATCCTGATCTAGCAGCCCTTGTCAAGGAGGCTGATGCTGAACAAAGCAGATCAATGGACTCTGTCATTGATCAGCTGTTCAGGCAAGGCTTTGACATGGACACTGCCTTGCTAGATCAGGAGATTAGGAAGATGGAGACAAGGGAGATAGAACACCGATGGTCTACTTATAGCCAAGAGGATAAAAAGAGACTCGAGGCTATGAGTAGATTCATTTCGAAGTATCTAGGGAGGCCAGTCCTTGATGTCAAGGCATGGACCAGGGACAGAATCTTGGCTATAGCCACCAAGATCTGTTCGGCTGGTGACCAAGATCTGTTCGGCTGGTGATTTCACAAAAGGGCTGGTCGCTGAAGCCCTTTCTGAAGCCGGTGCTGGGAACAGGACCATGCTAGTAAAACAAACCAAACCTACTCTTATCTCTAGGTTACTAGCAAGGCCTGCCAACATTCCCACACCAACAACCCAAACACAACCCACAAAACCAACCCCTTCACCATCAAAACCCACAGCCAATGATCCACCCTTGCAGAAGAAGAGAAGGGTGTTGAGGCTGAAAGAAGAAGAAGAAGAGGAGGATGAGGAGGATAGACTGCCTCTTTCTGCAGTCATCCCTCTACCTAAAGCCAAACCTAAAACCATCACTCCTACCTCACAGATGGATGCTGTGAGGGTTAAGTTAGAAGAGGAGGAGCAGCAGAGATTACATGATGAAGAAATGCTGCAAAGCATAGACAAAGCCTATGCTGCCACCTCTTCTATACTTAACATGAAGAAGGAAGCTCTGAGACTCTTCATGTGACAACCCGAAAATTTTTCGTGATTTAATATAATTTTTATGTGAATTTATAATTTATATTTTTATTATTATAATATTAATAATAATAAAAATAATGACAATAATACTAATAATATATTATTATTAGAAATAATCATGTTAATAATGATAATAATAATAATAATGAAAATATTATTATTAATAATAATTTATAAAATTATTAAATTGATTTAATAAAGTCCAGGGGTTGTTTTGTAATTTTTGAAACTTGTTTTAAAAAGGTTTAAACATGAAATAATAAAATTTCAAAACCCCAGGGACCATTCTGTAATTTATTCAAAAACCATTTCACTCGCCGTCGACCCTGTTCCGGCCATCTACTCCGGCTAACTCTCCGGCGATACCAAAACCGCCAAACCACGCGGTTTTAACCCGAATAAAACACCCCGACAGCTTCACATGAAAGATTCGAACCTCACCCAACCATCAATTTAAAAATTCGATCCGTTAGTGCGATCTAACTACTCCCGATCATGGTCGGCTCCTTTACAGCCTTGAATCGCACCAAAAAACTTAATGGTAATCGAATTAAACACATACACACAATGCTATAAATACTACTAATCTTTCAACACTTTCAATTACACCTGAAACAACACCATTCATCGAATTTGATTCTCTCTTTCCCCCGCGACCTGCAACTCAGTCGATCTCTGTCTTAAGAGTTTCAATTCACGAAATTGATTGAGGGCTTTTCATCATATAATCAATTAGAAACTTCCTGTGAAATTAATTTCATTATCATCAACAATTACCCCTAAAACTGATCCTTGCATAATCGCGACTGGTCTTCGAAGTGTTCATCATCGATCAGACACCTTTCTGGTAAATTAATTACATAAACTTGTTCGGTTTATCATGGGGAACAAAAGCCCCATGAATATATACATTAACATAATCGATTGGATGCTCAATTTGATCGATTTGTGTTCTAGGGTTCATAGCAGATTTGGGGGTGGTCTGTGATAGTGTTTAAAAGAATTGCAAACCAATTCTTACCGCGGCTATATGCCTGGTTCACTGGTTTCCGGTCCAAATGCAATCTTAGGGGTCAAGGGTTCGAACCCTGCCCTCAACAATTGTTTTTTTTATGCCTTTTTAAACCATTTAAAATACAGAAAAATAACTAAAAATTATAAAAACAGTTTTTATAAACTTTGTTAATTTTATAAGTTATTTAAATATATTCTGGAAAATTATTTCATTAAAACCTTATTCTTTATTTATTTATTTACTTATTTATTTATTTATAAATTGTTACAAAGGTTATAAATTGTTATTTTTATAAAATGGATTCTAAATAATGATTTAAATCATCAAATTATTAATAGACATTATATTATTAGTTATGGATTAATTATGATTAATAAACACAAAGTAGATTTTATAAATTTAAATATTTATAAAATCTTACAAAAATTTAAATTTACATATTTAAATAATGTCTACAATTTATTTAGAATATAATGATATGTTAAAATCATTATTAAACTAATCAAATTTTATAAATATTTAATTATTAATAAAGATAATTAAATGATCAGTTATATGTTTATAACAAATCCCCGAAAACCAAATCCTAGATCAATTGAACACCAGGTTCAAGATCTAACTTATTTAGGTTTTGGATTTGTATCTGTTTACTTATGTGAATTATAATTCCTTAGCAGGAATTTACTAGCTTGTCAACAACACAAGGACTGAGGTGAGTTTGTAATTGTTTCCCCCCTTTATAATGATTTAAATATTTTGGGGCTGGAATACATGTCGTGATTGAAACTTCAGATTATTTGTGAGTTCTCGTGTTTCCCTTTTTACTTTGGTTTTGGGATGAGGCATGCTCTTTTAAGCTGGAACTCTTATTTGTGATATTACTTACTGTTCTTGGGATGAAACATGCCCTTTTTGTTTTATGAACTATGATGGTGCTTTATGCTTGTGTGTGGGATAATGAGTTCACCTTATAAAAGGGTTCCGACAGGCTATCCATATGCAAATAAACTAAGTGACATGGACAAATTCAATGTGAAGGATTTGTTGGGCTTGTACTTAGTAAGTATGTGGGATAGCGGGTTCACCTTATAAAAGGGTTCCGTATCTTCACAAAATAAACCTTTCTTTGAATGCTCATTGACGATTTATCATTGTGTTGTATTTATGAACTCACCAACCCTGTGTTGACACTTGATTTTACATGTATTCCAGGTATCTACTAGGAGCTTATGGATATGCACATAGGATCATATAAGAGCTCCAGATACATATTGGTTATTAACAAGACATGATTAGAAGTATTGTTAAGAAACAATATATATATTTATTTCCGCTGCGTATAATATTTAATACTCTGATTATTAATGAAATGGTTATCTAAAACTTATCATATAGATAACTGCATCTCATGTGTAACTACTGTGTTCGATCCTGTTTGTTCACCCCTTCGTGATAGATTCCAGACCCGGAATTTGAGGGTGTGACAACTTTTAAGCAAACCTTTCAATATGATAAAGATAGAGTGAGGACTTGGCCTGATCCCAGGGTGGCTCACAGGATAATTAAGAAAGACATTCCTGTGAGATACAAGAGCCAACTTAAGAAGATTGTAGATGAAGTGATCTCAGTGGCTCTTGTAATAACACCCTGGGAAATTGTGGAAGAGTTCGAGAAGGCCTATAGAGCTAACCAATCACCCCACACGATGTTGGAGAATAGGGTGGTTAGGAAAGGGTTAGTCTATAAGAGGGTTGAGAACTTCCACAAAGATGAGCTCAACTTGTTGCTAGAAGGCAGACACCCAGATGAATTCGCCTATAGACAAGTTACAACAGTTGAGCTCAAGAATGGCAAACAGGCCAAGTTTGTCTCAGAGCTGTACGCCCATGAAGGACTATTCGAAGGTGAGGCTGAAGACCTAACCAAAGAAGAACAAATGACATTTCTTCAAGCCTACACCAGAGAATCCTACCGGCTCGTACATGGGAGGTAGGTCTCATGGATGGGACAACAGCTCTGTGTCCAATTCCCCAAAACAGAGCTCCCATCCATACTTAGCCAAACAAATATCAGAGACCTCCTCCCAGGGCAGTGCTTATCAGGGTCAACTTCTGATCTGATCCAGAAGGAAATAGACCAACTTTTATGCCAACAATAAGTGGGACAATAAATAACTTAGAGGTTTTGGCTGCATTGGTTCAGGGGGAGTTTGTTGGACCAAAAGAACCAATGAGCCAAGATCAGGAAAACCTCTAAGTCCCACATGACATCACAACAACTGCTGAAGACCTTCATCAGCAGTTTGATAAAGTCTGAAGAATCAACAGCTGAAGATCAAGATCTGAAGTACAACAGCTGAAGATCCCAAAGTGCTGAAGATAAGTACTAAAGTTTGAAGTACTGAAGCATACAAGTACTGAAGACTTCAAGTACTGAAGACAAGTGCTGAAGATCAAAAGCTGAAGAACTGAAGAACTAAAGATCATTTACTGATGCACAAAGTCTGAAGACAAAGACTGAAGACATCAGCTGATGACATCTACTGAAGTCATCAGCTGATAAATCATCTGAAGCCTAAGTCTGATAACAAGTGCTGAAGCTTCAAAGTTTCTCACAACAGCTGAAGAAGTCTTCTTCAGTTGTTGTGATGGTTTTTCTTTTCAGTAGTTTTATGTTTTTCCCTTTAGTATTTGTACAACAGCTGAAGAGTTTGTTCTTCAGCTGTTATAGTTCAGTAGTTGTAAACGACTGAAGAGGTTGTTCTTCAGTCGTTGTAGATTTTCAGTAGTTTCATTTTTCAGTACTTGTAATAGGTAAGATTTTGTAAGAAGATGTCAGCTGTTGACATCTTCAGTAGTTTAATGTTCCATCAGTAGTTTGTTAATAATCGGTTGATGTCACTGTTAAGTGACATCAGCATTCGTCCTTTTTCTTCTATAAAAGGACGATGTGCCTATTGTATTCGGCGCCGAAACGTGTGGAGTTATAGAAAACATCTTTTGCAGAACTTTTCTCTCTCTCTATGTTTGTACTTTTACATGCAAAATCTTTTGTGTTCTTGCTGTAATCGTTAATTACTGTGCTAAATCCGCTGCGAATACAATCTGATTGATCAAACTAGAGGCTGAGATCCTGTCAATTTTTTACATAGACTACAAGACTAGTTGACACTTGTACTTGAGTAATGCTTATACTTATTTTATTATTTTCTTTCTGTAAATAAATCTTCTTTATTATAAATAGAGGCTTTTTACATATATTCTGTCTTAATATTTAATTAGGATCTATGATCGTCTTCCTCAAATTACGTGGTTTGACTTCAGTCGGTTCAACTCATTTCAAAACGTAAAAGTAAATACAAATATAAGTTCCGTTAATATCAATACCAACAACAAAGATGTTCGCTCATACTCGGTTTGATTCGTCACGACACATCAACCATAACTACATTCGATATGACCTACTATACCAAAAAAATACTCCAGTTTAATATAACTCCGCTTTTAAAAAATATTTATATCGAAAGGTTGACAAATAAAAACTAAAGTCAAACACGCATTTCGTTTTAAAAATAGAACAAACCAAATTATTCACCTGGAACACATTGTGGAGTGTGGTTGTTTTTTTTTTCCCGTACTAAGGTCTTCAAAATAAAAAATTAAAACTAAACACGTATCATTGACTCAAAGCTTTACGAATAAAAGTAATAAATACAAGTAAGAGTAAATAAATTAAACTTACTTTATAATCTCATAACTTAGTGACCGACACGTTTGGTAGATTTTGTATCCAAGCATTCTAAGGCTCCACCATGCTTAATGATCTTGGGTCCTAACTCCTAACACTTGTCACACTCTATAGACCCGACCCATCATCTTATTTGATTCTGACTATAACCCTGACCCTGACCCATTTTCACATGCATTTGAGCCTCACAATGGCCCTGGCCCTAACCCATGACCTATATGGTGCTTATAATTTTATTATCATGATCGTGACCCCCTACCTCTCTTGATGTGTATGTTTAAGTTAAAAACTAAAAAGTAAAAAATTGTCATGTGGAAAGTAAACCCACTTTTAGAAAAGCAAGAAACCAGAAAATTTAACGGGTGTTTGTAAAGATATACTAGGAATGATCATTTAAAACCATCTATTGAATAGGGATGTAATGAGCCGAGCTGAGCCCGGACTTGTTTAGACTCAACTTGACTTGTTTTAACTTTAGGAAGCTTGAGTTCGGCTTGTTCGTAGTTTTATTTCTAGACCTCAAGCTCGGCTCGTTTGTCATTAAATTGTGATTTTCTTATAATGATTTTTAAAATTATTTATAGTTACACTTATTATATGTAACATTCATATTTTTTTTATCATAATGGTATATATACTTAATATTATTTATATAAATATATATCATACATAAAAAAATTATACAAATAAAAAGTTCACTTAGGCTCACGAGCCGGCTCAAACTCGGTATTTAAAGCTCGGGCTCAAGCTCGTTAGTAAACAAGCCATAATTTGAGCTCGACTCGTTTCAAGCTTTTTTTCGAGCCGATCCCAAGTAGTTTGCGAGTCAAGTTGAATCTTTTACACCCAAACCATTGAACTTGTATAGTCTTGTATGAGTCGTATAACCTAATCTCAGTGGTATAACCTAATCTCAGTTTTGTCCCTATCACGTCAATCAAATCTTGTTCTTTTGTATAATTCTTGCATAGGGGCATATGATTCGTATAGATCCTTAGCGTGGCCCCTCAACACCGCCATTGGCCACCCTAACACGCCATTGGCCACCCTAACACGCCATATAGCGTAATCCTCATGTGAGAACTTGCCGCGACTCACCCAAATAAAGATGACCTTTAACTAGCCGTTGGAGTGTGACATGAGCGTCCCTTTCAAATGTATCCACATGGTGTAGTATGATATGGTTTGAAAAAACAAATTGTAATTGGTGGGTTTTATGATATAGTGAGGGTTTATGACATGAGTGCCCATTTCACCCATGTATAACTTGAATAGCTATACGCGACCAAACAACATCTGACACTGACACCTATACGGATCAAACCCACACGACTCGTACAGGTGTCAATGGTGTCCAAAGATCCTAAATCGATGTACAATTAACACGCCCATCTTAACCCTAACCCTGATCCAGTCTGTCACAAAGGCAAGTTCTTTGAGGCCTTAATGACTAGATCTTAATCAATTCCACCATAGCCACTCATTTTGCTGTTTTCATACATTGTAAATTCACATAAACAAAAGAGAAGCCAACCCACAACGTACAACATTCATTGCACGCTGTACAACCCCACACACCATCTGGAATCTTTAACCGATGATAGCGGCTCAAAACAACTCACCAAAAGTCAAAAGACAACCAACGTACAACCTCTAATGCACGATGTACAAACCAAACGATATCTCAAAGTCTCAAACACGAGATATACGAAATTGAACATTCGAATTACACACAAAATCAGTATATATGACCACATCCATTCAAAATTACACCCAAAGTTTATTCTCATCACGGATCCAAATTGTATGAATGTATAATAATAACAATAATAGTAAAAACAGTATATAAATTGATAAATGATAATCATCATCAAATATCAAACTAATATGAATTAATTACTTCACAAAACATCGTCTTATAATAATAAATAAAATAATAACAGGAACAAAAGTTCCACACGCGCTGCCATAGTTTAACGACGACAGCGCGTGATGGCACTGCAGCCCCGGAGTAGGGTTAGCCTGGCCCCCGGAGCGGCAGTTGTAGTACGACGCCCCGCGCCTCGAGCACGGGACGTTGTTCCTACTCAACGCACCGTAGCTGATGTACCTACGGCTGGACGCTAAAATGCGCCGGTTGGTTTCACTGTCCATCGATAGCTCCATATCGTCGATATCCAGATCTCCGCCTTCAGCGAGGCACTCCGCCATAGATCCGCGGCAGCCGGCGGAGACGGTGGTCGGAATCCAGCTGAGACGGTGGTCTCCGGTGGTGGAAGCGGCGGCGACGGCGGGAGATGCGGTGGTGATGGTGTGGATTGTGAGGATTACAGCACAGATCGTGAGGAGACTTAGGGATTTCGACATTTTTGCAGTGGTGATTCTCTCTGTAGATCGATCTATTGATTGATTATTATCGTTTCTCTCTCTTTGTTTGAAATTGAGATGAAGAGAGTTGCAGGTGAGTGATAATGGAGGCGTAAATGGAGGTTTTAAAGGGAGCGTATTGTGTGAAGGTGGGAGTGTGTGGGTGTGTGTGTTTAGTCCTTTGAGTTTTGTGTGTATGTTATTTTACACCCTTAAGTTAAACTACAATGGATTACGAGTTCTTTTAAGTTTTATTGGTTTTATTGCATGTATTGTATATGTCTTTTGAGTAAAACAGGCACACAAATGGAGTTTTAAAGACGTATTTTTCATTGAGAGTTTGTGGTATGGTAATGTAGATGGAAGCATTGTGGTAGCTTGTAACTTTTTACTTGTTATGTTTATTGGTATAATATGTTTTAGTATGATTCAATATTTTAAATGATAACACTCGTGAGAAATTAACAAGTGTGGTTTGATATGTGATTTGATTTAAGGATACTTTGGAAAATGTATATTGTTAAATCTAACAATATACATTTTGTTAAAATTCTCTTTTGATGTATATTGTTCGTATAAGTTCATTTCTAATGATTTTTTAAAGTGTATAGATTTTATAGACATTGATATGTGATTTGATTTAAGGATACTTTGGAAATTGTATGACAAAATCCAGTTGTGTTTTAAAATAAATAAACCCAAATAATAAGATAATGTTACTAGTTAACTGATAAAATAAATAACAACGACCAACTTTAATAAGTATAATTTAGAAAATAACATGATTTGGGGGGTTAGAATTTTCTCTAGTCTTTGAACATTAATTGAATCGAAACATTGTTTATGTGATTGCCATTTTGTGTTTTTGTTGATGATAAAGTGTGATGCATTTATAGAACTTCAATAATTCAACCCTCCGATAAAAAAACATGATAATATTCATAAAGTATTTTATAGTCCCTTTATAATATACCCATTCATCATGATCCTGACATCTCCCAATCAAATGATAACAATCAACTCATTCACAATCATAGTATTGTAAATTGCTGTTAAAAACTTATCAATCTCTAAATCCTAAACTTTTGTTTTTAGTATGATCAGGATCACTATCCAAAAAGAAGATTGCGGCACAATTCGTTATTTGTTTACATGTCATTTTATTGTAATCGTTTGTTTTGAAAATAGATGCTACCTATTTACATTGTTGCTTAAAAACCAAAATCTTTGAGATGATTATTTACATGTTTAAGATTTCTTACACTTCTAAAGGACTAAATGCTCTTTAAACAAAGCCCAAGTGCCAAAACGTAAACATTCACATAACATAACGTCATCGTGCGAATTTGCCATCGAAGTTCTAGATATCTACCAAAATGCCACGACATTAGGTGCCGTTACCAATTTGACCTTTGCATATGTTTGATGATAAATGAGTGATGCTTGCCCACTAACTTTGAGCTGTTTTTCTGTTTTTTTGTCCTTTTTTTAATTTTTAATACCATTATTCTTTCAGTTTATTTTTTCATTTAATTTATAAATAATACTAGCTTATGTATTTGTCTATTTGACATACAACTATATAGTTATATAATCTTTTATCGACCAATTTTACTGTTCAAATTAAAAAATTAACATGTTCAAGATATGTAATTTAGTAAATTCGATTTTTCAAGATATTAATAAAAAAATTGGAATACAAATTTTATAAATATATTAACAGTCGCGTTATCAGTTATCATAAATCTTCCTACTCTAATAAAGGGTATCTGAAATGACACGTGTCAACACCATAATCATTCTCACCAAAATTTTCCCGCCTCTCTCTCTTATTAAATAATTACATTAATCTCCTTATTCTAATAAAAAGGTATCTAGGAGGACACATGTCAACATCATATTGCTCCTCAATATTTTTTTCCAGCTCCTCTCTCCTATTTAATAATAACATCAATTATTAATAATATTATTTAATTTTTTTTATTAAAATAGCTTTTTAATAAATTAAACAAGAGATATTTTTACTACTGTTATTTCTAAGAATTTTTTTTCTTCATATTTTAAAAAACTTTTTAGAACATTAAACTTTTTAAAAAATACAAATATTTTATAAATGGTATTTTTAAAAAGTAAAACTTTTATAAACAAAAAATAGTTAAAATTGAGAGTTATAGAAGAAAGTTTTTAAGTATCACATTTTTAAAACGTTTGTTTTAAAATAAAAAATTTATTTTATTTATTATCAAAAAGATTTCAATCATATCTAATTTCAAATATTAATTTATAATTAATAATTTTTTATTCTATTTATTTCTTTTTATTCAACCCGTGTAATACACGGGTTTACTAAGGTAGTGTTTAATATTGACGGATGCAAATAGTATTAAAATTTTGAGAGAATAATCTTTAGATGCTTAAACCCTTTCAAGAATAGTATAATATTCCTTTTCCAAAATCAATGTGTTTGTGGACCCATTTTTATACAAATAAAAGGAAAAGAAATACACCTGTTTTCAATCAAATGCTTTAAATTAAAACGCGGAAACAATTGATTGATTCACATTGATAAAAACATATTATAATTAGTTGTTAACACCTAAATATTAATGAAACTGTTTAAACTATACCATTTAACAATTCGACCGTATATTCCAATAATTTGAAACGGCTTAATGATTTATTTTATCAAACATAATATTCAAAACTTGAACGTACATATTTGTTTTAGTTTCAGAACATATAACCGCCTAATTCATATAAAACCAATTAAAATAAAGAGTTGTAGGAATCATATAATTAGTTATACACATTGAAACTATGATGTACAAGGTAATTGCATAGTCATGTAACCGTCTAACTTTCTCTATCTCAGTTATATTTTTAAATAATACGTACAATTATGCTTATGTGTTTTTCATGATTCTTTACATAAAATTAATAATGAACGCGTTTGTATACATTATTAATTCTATTATCACAATTAGCTTTTGTGTACAGATAATTATCTAAGCCTCGTAGTTATTAATGTTTTAAAGCATCAAAACAGTCGGTTTAATTTACGGGTATTTGACAAATTTATTAACATAAGCTGAAAAGTGGGAGTTAATGAACGTAGACAATGTTGGGAGATGAATTAAACAACTTGTTGCTATTATCGCCTCACTATAATGTATGGAGATTGGAGACTAAGGTGGTGTTTGTTTTTCTGAAAAAGAGCTTCTGAAGCTCTTTTGTCTGCGTCAAAAAGAGGCGGGCAGACGTTTATGGTCTGCAGAGTGTTTGTTTTTCTGAAGACATTTCATTAAAAAAGGTCTGCGTGACCTTTTCTCCAAGAAGAGGTGGACTAAAGTCTTCAGAAATCTTCCCACCTCTTCTTCACATTTCAACCCCAAACCCCCCAAATACCCACACTCCCGTCGCCTCCCCCCGCCACCGGGAACATACTCGTTCGAAAACATACTCTCGAAATTGAAGGTCGGACGGCGGTGATTTGGGGTTCAATCGTCGAAATTGAAGATGTGATGAACAAATTCTTCGTCGTCGAGAACATACGCTCACCTCCCACCGCCACCGGACCACCGCCACCGGACTACCGCCACCGGACCACCGCCTAACTGCTCACCGTTCACGTCACAGTTGAAGGTGATTTGGGGTTCAGTCGTTCGAAATTGAAGGTCGGACGGCGGTGGTGGTGGCAGAAGAACCCCGGAAACGGGTCAAACCCGCCAGACCCATCAAACCCATCATCTTCAACTCTCAACAATGCTTACATTGCTCTGCAAGCATGGAAATCAGCCATTAAAGATGGCCCGAAAGGGATCTTGAACTCATGGATCAGGTCAAATGTGTGTGATTACAAAGGTGTGTTTTGTGCAGATTCATCTGGAAGTGGTGCACAGTTGCAGGCATAGATCTTAACCATGGTGGTCTTGAGGGTATTCTTGTCAAACAACTTTCACTCCTCAAAGACATGTCTTTACTTCGAAGATCAACAGGGGTGTGTTTGTTTATAATAATAATAATAATAAAATAATAATAATAATAATAATAATAATAATAACATTGCAGATGTTAAAAACAAACAGTCTTTTTCTTGCAGACTGCAGACGTTTGGTCCACCTCTTCTGCTACAGATGTCTGCAGATGTGGTCTGCAGACTGCAGACGTTTTACCTCTTCAGAAACAAACAGCACCTAAGTTGAATGTTGAACCATCCGATTGTGTCTAACCAATATAAAGCCGTTTGGGTTGGGTTATTACTTATTAGTTGAAATATGATTTAAAACAACTCATATGAAAGTACACCAACATTAAGGTTGTGATATGAATAATGTATAGATAGAAAACCATAAATTTATAATAATGTGTTTTCATATTTAACAATTTTAAAAACTACCTTTTACAGTTTCAATACTTTCTTAACCGGTTTTGTTTGTTATATATCTACTTAAAACGTCAACTAGTTTGGTGTATACAATATTAGAAACAGTGTATTATGTAGCGCTTATTGTTTTATTTTTGTAGTGATTAGAAGTTGTATCTGATTAGCTTTCATTTAAAATAAATATGTAGTAATAATATGCAACACATCATGAGTATATTTGTAACTAGGTTAGAGCCCATGTATTACATGGGTGGAATAAATAAAACATATCAAAATCATTAGTTTTTTAAATATTTTATTTTCTAAATTTAATTAGTTATTGGTGAAATAAAATATAATAAATATTTAAAAGTTATAATAAAAATAAAATCTAAAATTATTACTCTATATTTAAAGATAAAATAAGTATAAAATCATATAATTTAGTATATATTAATAAATTATTAAAAAAAGAATATTTATATTTTAGATGTTTAATATTTTAATTTACTTATTTAAAATAATTATCATTTAATATGAGAGAGACAATAAACATAAATGTTTATATATTTGTTTTAAGATATTTTAGTAAAAAAGGAAAGTCAAATTGATTATTTTTATAATTTTCGTATTTATTATGAGAGAGAGGCGGAAAATGATTTTTCGGATATGCTAAAATGATGACACATGTCATTTGATATGCTAGATTGATGACACGTGTCAAAAGAAAACCTTCTTTTATTATATGTTATAGATTTCAAATGATGTCAGGATCTTAATATTATGTTACTAGCTTTAGTAACCCGTCTAATACACGGGTTGAATAATAAAATATTAAATTGAATAAAAATTATTAATTATAAAACGACAGATTAAACATGATATGATTGAAATTATGTATAAGTAATAGTTATAAGTAATAAAATAATAATATGAAATTTTTAATTTTTTTATTTTTCAAAGATAAATTAGACATTTTGTTTTAAAACAACATTAAAGTTTTTTTTAAATTTCCTTACTATAAATCCCTATTTTAATTATTTTTTGTTTTATTAAAAAATTACTTTAAAAACCAATTTTAAAATATTACGTAAAAATAATTTTATTTTATTAGAAAAAAATCTGTGTATAATAACTATCTATATAAAAATAACATTAATAACAATTTATCTTTCTTAATTTATTAAAAAACTAATTATAATATAAAATAAATAGATAATATCATTAGTACTTAATATGGTTATTTAATAGGAGAGAGAAGCGGGAAAATTTTGATTAGATTGAATGTGGTGTTGACACGTGTCATTAGATGAGTCTAAAAGTGACATGTGACAATTATAGTTACCATTTTATTAGAGTAGTGAGATTTCCCCCTCTTCATCCCTCTTCATCCCATCCTTCCACACGCCTTCAAATATTGGTTAGTTGTCGTTGGGGGTGCAAACGAGCCGAACCGCTCGCGAGCTACTCGAGATCGGATTAATAAAAAGCTCAAAATAAGCTGAGTTTTATCACTACTCGAGATCGGATTAATAAAAAGCTCAAAATGAGCTGAGTTTTATCACTAATCGAGATCGGATTAATAAAAAGCTCAAATGAGCTGAGTTTTATCGAGCTCGAGCCGAGTTCGAGCTTGAATAAAAGCTTATTTAGTTATCGAGCCCGAGCTTCATATATCGAGCTCGAGCCGGCTCGCGAGCCTAAACCAGCTTTATATATATATATATATATATATATTAATATATATATATATATATATATATATATATATATATATATATATAATATATATATATAATATATATATATATATATATATATATATATATATATATAAAATTTAATTTAATTTATTAAATACGTTATATAAATAATATTTATTATATATGAAATCATGATAAAAACAATTAGAAAATATGTATAATGTTATTTATAAAATATATAATTATAAATATATATTAAAATTAAATATAAAAATATTAAAAATAATTTATAAATAAATAAACGAGCCGAGCCCAAGCCGAGCTCGAGCTTAAAATAGTATTTGTCGAGCCGAGCTCGAGCTTTAAAAATAAAGCTCGAAACAAGCCAAGCTCGAGCTCTCCTAAGTCATCACGAGCCGAGCTCGAGCGAGCTCGGGCTCGACTTAGCTCGGCTCGTTTGCACCCCTAGTTGCCGCCATCTACTCCAATCATCCGTGTGTCAATTTTTATCCCTTTTCTCCCACTCGTCCTGTCACGGGAATGTATTGTACATTAAATTTATTTAGTTTCCATTATCGTCATTGTGGGGTAATGATCGTAGTTCCGTTTTCACAATCATAGCAAATATCATTGTAGCTCTCGCATCATCCTCATGGCCATGTTTCTATAGCTGTTGTTCCGCTACATACTTTTATCACCCTTTTACGTTTAGGATTTTTTTCCGAGATCATGTGTGCTTTGAAGGATATAATCTTGATAGGTTTATAATTGAAGTGATTATTTTGGACAAAGTAAAAGGTCAATGAGTGAAAATAAAGTTTGGTTTAATTAATTAGTAGTTATCGGTTTGATAGAAATAGATAATTATTAATTATCATTATGATTATTTAAATAGTATTTGAATTGGGTTAGAATTCGTTTATATCTACTAGAAATGTAGGGTTATGCATTTAGTTTTATTAAGTAAGTTCAACAATAAGAAAAGAGTCGAAATATAGGGGCATTTACATATTTTCCCTTCCTAAACTCTTTAATTACATATTTACCCAAGTTAAAAATTAATTACATATTTTCCATTTCTAAACATATATATATATTATATATTTACCCATTTTATTAAAGTTAGTTATTGAATGGTTATTGTATATAAAATTTTACTTTTTTTAAGCATTTCTTTTCTTAAGAACATCAAACACATATTTACTCAAATTTGAGTTTTCTATATAAATAAAAACTATATAATTATAACTCCAAATACAAAAGTTCATGTCAAAACAATAATCAACGTAGTCCAAGTTATATCTCTAAATACAAAACACAATTGCCAAAAGTTCAAACAATTATAATAACAAAACGATAATTAAATACGTAAAAAATATAAAAACAAGATAAAATAGTCACTTGATATGTTAATTTAAAAAAAATAACAAATATATAATATATGTGTATTAGGAGGGGAAATATGTAATTATTTTATGCCTCGGGGAAATATGTAATTTAAGGTTTTAGGAATGAGAAATATATAAAAAAATCTTGAAATACATTACTTCAAATATGTGTTTACATATTTTCAAGGTGATCCAATTGATTACTCAAACATACTTATTATACCAACATATTTACCATTTTTCGCTCCAGCCTAAAATGTTCAATTTCCTTTCGCTCCCTCTTTATAAATATGATTTGATTTCGTCGTTTTTATAATCATCCACGTAACCTTGTTATACTTGCACAGATAAGATGGGATTTTCATCAAGGGTTTCAAAAGTAAACATTTGACTAGCTCATTTTGTTAAAACGAGCTATTGATTTTCAACCTAATTTTATTAACTTTCAACCAATAATAAGATACTAAATACCCTATTACCGACCAACCAACCAACCTAATAATTCGTGCAAGTAAACGACGAGTTAACAATGTATCTGACTTTACCAGAACTTGGGTGTGAAAGGTCGGCTACAAGCTAACCGTGAGAGGCCGACTATGGGCTAGCTGTGTTACCCATTATTTAACTTTGGTTAAGTCATGACACATGTTTAGCTTTTCATTTAACAAGGACCTAATCTTCTTACGCACCTCTTCCATCCCCAACGGTGGCAGCAACGATGTCAACGGGTGGGCGGTGGCGGTGTCTCCTCATGCTCTTTAAAATAGAGTATAATGATTAATGAGAGAGATGAGGAATTTGTTTCCGACGATAAAGACGCGTGTCTTGAACACGCAAGCCAAATAAAGCCACGTAAACACAAAGAAAATGTTAAAATACCCCTGCTACTGTTCATCAACTTGCAAAATTAATATATAAGATAATTTCATATGATACCAACCAATAATTGGATAGGCTAAAGACAAGCAAGGTTAACGAAAAGGTAATATTTGACTAACTTCGTTGCTTCGTTAGTTGAAATCCAAAAAAGAGCACTACAAATCAATTATATACAACTAATTTTAGTAAACTCGTGTATTACGTATGTTGAATAAATAAAATATTAAATATAATAAATGTTACTTAATATAAAACGATATTCTAAGATAAAATATGATTTAAATTACGTAAAGTAAAAACTATAAAATTTCCTTATTATAGCTCTCATTTTTTATTATTTTAGGTTTATAAAAAGTTTTTTTAAAAACACAAAATTTCAAATATTTCATATTTATAAATAATTTTGATGTTTTAGAAAAAAAATATTTTATAAAAATTTGTTTATTTAAAAAATAATATTAATAAAAGACATCTTTCTTAATTTATTAGAAAACCATTTTTAATCTAAAAATACTTAAATAATATTATTTGTAAACAAGGTAATTATTTAATCGAAAAAGAAACGAGAAATTTTTATACAAATAAACATGATGTTGGCGGATGTCGTGCATAGTTATCATTTCCCTATATATTTAAAAAGCAACGCGAATGAACAGTATCTACAGTGCCAAATCCCCAATTCCCAACCAAAATCGCTGCTCTTTGCGAGCACTCCATCGACGGTTTGTTTTCCGCCACCGGATTTCTTATTCACCGAAATCCATGGCTCGTCGAACTCCGTCGCGATGAAGTGGAAGAAGACGTTCTCCGGGCAGGATGCGTGGCAGAGGACGGAGTGCACGGCAGCGATGGAGCCACGGAGATGAGGAAGATGATGAGGAAGAGGATTATGATGAGGATGATGAAGATTACGGCGGCGGCGGTGGTGGAAGCCGTCGTAGAGAGTAGTGCGTATATTGGCCCATCGTCGTTACACCGACCACCGGAATTAAAGGATTACAATTTGGCGAAGCACCCGGAGATCGATGTCCCAAACTTGCAGGTGATTAAGCTTATTGTAACACCCGAAAGTTTGACCTTTTTACAGGTTGTGCGACTGAGCCTCAGTCGCCTGTGATTTATGCGACTGGAGGTTCAACCGCATGCTATTCGGCCGATTGAAGCTCAACCGTACGATTGGAGTTCAACCGCCCGAATGAAGTATGAGCCGCATGGAACACGTGCGATTGGGTCCAATCGCATAGTGTTTATGCGACTGAAGGTCCAGTCGCCCCTGGACCAGATGCGACTGAGAAGTGGGTATAAAAGGGGAACAGCTCCACTCTCCTCCCATTTTCAGTCGGGGAGAGAGAGAGAGCAGTGGGCGACAGAGAGAAGAGAAAGAAAGAAGGAAAGTGCTGCCCGATTGTTGAGAAGCAAGCTAAATCGAAGCTCATCAACTTCTACCTGATAATGTGAGTTCTAGGACCCCTCATTTACAAGTTGGTATCAGAGCCAAAGTTTAAGCGAAATGGGTAAATTTTCATAATAAACCTAGACTTAAACTGAGAATGGGACAAGGAGAATGAGAATGCCATCTGAGTAGTCGCGTGCCATCAGGTATTTTCTTAAAAGATTAACTGGTTATTATGTGCGCATGTGATGTGAATTATGTGTACTGTTAGACTGAGATACTAATGTAGTCAGGATAGGTGATGCTCGGGGTACGAAGAGTAGAGTAAGTGGCTAATCACAACTGGCCACTGTAATTAGGGACTTACTATACTTGACATAAACTGAGCTAATCCCTTGAATGATCGTGTTGGTGTTTGAATCTTTCAGTGTGTGTCAAAAGATGGCTAGCGGTGAACCTTCTAAGGTTTTGCCAGATAAGGGTTGTGGTGAACGTGGAGCTGAACCGTGTGTCACGAGAAGCATGGCTAGGGCGGCTGAAGTGGCACTTGAAGAGCCTAAGGCCCCTCATCTGGAGGGCAGTGATGATGACACTAGTTTGAGGGTCGCCATGAAAGAGGCTGTTGTTGAGGGAGTTCAACAGGCCTTACAGGCAATTCTGCCGTCCATGGTGACTGAGGTAATTAGGGCGGTGAAAGAGACAACTGCTATCGAAGAAAGCACGAAGGATAGTGACGACAAGAACTGGCACAGAAAGCGGGTTGGACGTGACTGGGCCACCCACAACAAAAAGGTTGCGAGGGCGGAGGACTGGTGTGTAGCTTCGTCTGATGCTAGGGCGAGGAAGTGTGATAAGTGTGCCAAAGAACACCTCGGGGAATGTAGATGGGGGACCAATGTCTGTTTCAAATGCGGGAAGCGTGGTCATGTGGCCAGAGAGTGTAGGGTAGTATGGTGCTACAACTGCAGGGGAAGGGGTCACATAAGCAGGGATTGCAAGAAGCCAAGGGCGGAGGGCGCAGGACCTTCACGGTAATGCCGGGACAGGCTAGGATGGGCCCCGATATCGCGACAGGTACGTATCTAATGATCAAACACTGTCTCCTGTGAGTTGTTTGGTTCCGGGGCTAGAAAGAGTTTTGTTTCTGTTATTTTCTATGCTAAGTTGCCTATTAAGACCGGGAGTATTGATGAGCGCTTCGATGTAGAAACCGTTAAGGCAGGTCCATCAGGACTTCTGAGATGATAGGAGACCACGAGGTGGATTTAGAAGGTCATGGATACCCGGTTAGACTACTGGTGATAACCTTAGGTGATTTCGAATTGGTTCTTGGAATGGATGGGTTGGTGGACTTCGAGGGCAAATATAGTGTGTTGCGAGGAGATGATTCGAGGATAGCGCCTGACGTGAGTTCGGTATCTGTTTATGGGAATCGGGTCACGATGATTTCGAGAGTGAACTCAGAGGCGGTTGCGGAAGAAGTGTACCAGACCATGCAGACGATCCTACCGTCTGTAGTGACCGAGGTGATGAACACTATTAGAAATGGTGAGAGACAGGGAAGGGAGTAGACCTTCGGGTGAAACGATGCAAATCTTCGACTTTTGATGGTGACGGCACTGCTGCTGCTACTCACCGGTGGGTGAGGGAAATGGAAGCCGTATTGAATATCAGCGGGTGCCGGGAGGATCAGAAAGTGAAGTTGCCGCTCACTCTTTCGTCGACTCTGCTTTGTGCGGGGAGGGACGACATAGTCCAAGTTTAGGGTAGTCGGGCTACCGGGAGGATGAGATGACCAGAGTTGAAAGGGTTGGTGATTGAGGAGTTTTGTCCCCACCGTGAGACGAATAAGGTTGAAGGGGAGTTCCTGCAGTTGGAAGCGGGGACGATGACGCATCACCAGTACCCCATCAAATTCAACGAGATGGCACGGCTGGTGCCGGATCAGGGTACACCTCTCTCGCGGAAAATCAAGAGGTACATGAAGGGCTTGCCGGCGGACATCCGTAGGCACATGATCACTACCCGGCCAAGCACGTTCAAGTCAGCGGTAAATCTACGGGAAGGTTGCACGACGAGTGGGAGGTGATGGCAATATCGGGC
The DNA here is from genome assembly GCA_024085815.1 of Flaveria linearis. Classification (NCBI taxonomy): domain Eukaryota; kingdom Viridiplantae; phylum Streptophyta; class Magnoliopsida; order Asterales; family Asteraceae; genus Flaveria; species Flaveria linearis. The sequence goes on along the minus strand of JABSNV010000289.1, from coordinate 58,151 downwards.
GAAGCGGAGGAGCGAGCTTATGTTAAGAAGGGAAAGGAAGGCGAGACAGTGATGGTGGGATGGTGGCAGAAGGTAAGGTGATGAGGGTCAATGATCGCAAGAGGATAACAAGAAAGGGTGAGGAATGCGAGGAAGGGTAACAGAGGGTAAAGGCAACAGCTTTTGCCATAGCCAAGGGGAGGGTAGAGCGGACTCCGACTGAACGACAGGCATAGTAGTAGTTCGTTCCCACTGCCTACTGTTGTGAGTTGCATGATAGGAGAAGGAACGTCGACGAGCCATTCGATGTAGAGATTGCTATTAATGGATTCACTAGGTTACCTAGTGCCCTAGAAGATTGAGCAAAGCAATTGAGAAAGCTGTGTCACCTGTTGTCTGTGGGACAGTTTCATGCTTGTGATTGGTTCATCGAACGATAACGTACGCATAATTTCACCGTTGTAGCAAGCAAGTAGAATGGAAGGTCGGGAACAAAAGAAAAAGATAAATTTGGTTTGGGCCATGAAGGTAGTCGATTGCCTTCCAATCAAAGTGTACCTACAAGGAACTTGAGAGAAACCGATCTCAGTACAGCGAATAAAGTTTAATAACTTTAAAATCGGGTACATTTCATTACATAATACTTTTATGGATGATAATACGTTGTGACTGACGATGAAGTTAGCTAAGTCTGTAGCCGATAAGGCGGAGAGCGTATTGCAGATAACGGTGACGGTGAGAGTGAGATGATCGAAAAAATATCTTTTAACGGCTTTGGATTTCACTTTTATATTAAGTGTAGAATTCTTTTATTAAGTTGATTGATCAAATATGCATAAATAGAATTATATATTTGTATATAATGGGTCAAATCTACTAAAGCACTACGTATAAAGTATATATACATATTAATTCGATCCGAACTGAACCGAGCGGACCTTTGCTCGTGCTTGGCTCGTTTACAAACCGATCCGAGCCGTTCGACTCGTTTACAACCGAGCAAAAATTCGAACGAGCATTTTTCGAGCAAATTCCAAACGAACGTCGAGCGAGCGTCGAGCGTCGAGCGGTTTGGACAGCCCTAGTTCTCAAGTTGCAGTCCTAAACACCTAAACACCATTTCTTCCCAACCCTAAATCAACTCAAGTTCTCACTTCTAAACCCTAGATCGACTTCCAATAACACGTTTCATGGATATTAAGTCATGGAATTAGAGTCTTAATCACAGATCCAGGTTTGTATCTTAGTTTTATCAATTTCTGTTACATATTTTCTCTCATGTCGATCATCGTCTCTATCGTCATCCGCTGTCGCAACATTTCGATAAAACCAAAAACAAACGTAGGTTCAGATATGGATTGATTTATCTCCTGTTAATCACCCATGGCTACTCCATCTTCCTATCGCGTCAAAACGGATACATTAGCAGTAGTAACACCACCGAATTTCTTCCAGTTTCAGTTGCTTCTTCCATTTACGATTACCATTTACATCCTTCTCCTAAAACCCTAATTTCACACCTGTCTTTGAACTGGTTAGAAGTCGTGTAATTGCTTCGGGAATCTCCTCGTTATGTGTCCCGAGTTTGCTCTGTTAGCTGTGCTCTTATGCCTTTATTCACTCTGTAAGATCCACGAAATACTTTCAAACCACTTAGGAATTGATATACAAAGCTCATGTGAAAGCTTTTTGTTAGTTTTTTTATATCTTACCTTAACTAATAGGTTTCTAGCTAATTTAATGAAGATACAAGTTGCTTTTTGTTTGCTTTTATGACATTTGCTTAATTGCTCATGTTTTGCAGTAACATTTGAAATGGAAAAGCCCAAACCGCGAAACCAAACCGGAACCAAACCGGTTGCAATGGTTCGGTTTGGTTTGGTTTTTACTTTTGATTGGTTCGGTTTTGGTTTTAAGTGATAAAAAACCGTTACTAACGGTTCGGTTACGGTTTGATCTAAAAACCGCGAAAACCGGATCGTGAACACCCCTAATTGGAACAACACATAGCACGATTAATGAAAGTCTTTTCATCAGTCGTTGGATTCGTAAGAGGGTCATTATTCATACATAAAGAACATCAAACAAGGGCCTGGGGTAAGCAGCAACTTTACGCAAGTTGAAGGCCTTGTTCTTCAAGCAGTAAGGTTGAAGGTTCTCAGTGACGCTCTGAAGCTCAATGATTATGACGCCGAGCCTTTGCTCGAATACTGTGATGTTCCTTTTAATTGTAGTAACCGTGTTCTACATGGCATGTTTGAAGTCGCAGGTGCTGGTCAATTGAACATTGATCAGTATGCATGGGTTACCGACGGTGATAGTCCAAGATAGAGCAGAAGTCGAACATTGATAAACGATGTGGAGCGATAGAGTTTCAAGTGATGGACTGGAAAAGGAATGGGACAGTATGGCCCGTGGAGGTTTAAGGAACAACAGGTTTCGGGGACGAAACCCGTTTAAGGGGGGTGGACTTGTAACACCCGAAAGTTTGACCTTTTTACAGGTTGTGCGACTGAGCCTCAGTCGCCTGTGATTTATGCGACTGGAGGTTCAACCGCATGCTATTCGGCCGATTGAAGCTCAACCGTACGATTGGAGTTCAACCGCCCGAATGAAGTATGAGCCGCATGGAACACATGCGATTGGGGTCCAATCGCATAGTGTTTATGCGACTGAAGGTCCAGTCGCCCCTGGACCAGATGCGACTGAGAAGTGGGTATAAAAGGGAACAGCTCCACTCTCCTCCCATTTCAGTCGGGGAGAGAGAGAGAGCAGTGGGCGACAGAGAGAGAGAAAGAAAGAAGGAAAGTGCTGCCCGATTGTCGAGAAGCAAGCTAAATCGAAGCTCATCAACTTCTACCTGATAATGTGAGTTCTAGGACCCCTCATTTACAAGTTGATACCAACTTGTAAGGCCCCGCTCACCGGGCGCCTTACTGTTGGTCATCATCACACATAAAACATACATTTAATACATGATCATAAAATACGCAGCGGAATTTATAAAAACATGCCTTCTCATTTCATCATAAAAGCTTTTACATTATGTCTTGGTTACAAAATACAAGCTTTCTTTACATTGCCTATCTATACTATGATTGCTGCTGATGCGTAAGGAAACGAGGAAAATCTCGTTTATTCGAATCCTCAGCAATCATAGGGTCATACAGCGACCTCTACCGAAAGAAACTAAATAAAGAAAATATATTCTTCTTCATTAAGAAGATATTAAATTCAAATATATATTTTTCTTCATAAAGAAGATTTCTTAAATAATCCCGTTTATCAGGATTATCAAGAAATCTTGCACTTGCATGCAACATGATGTGTTGCGCGCATTACGGGCCCACAACACATGATGTGGCAGCATAATCAAAAAGTGAATGCCATCCCAAAAGAGCCGAGTAGCCGCCTCGTGCCATCCTCAGCAACACTACCTGCGAACTGGAAAACACATAAAAGTCAGCGTTGCTGAGTGAGTTCTAGTTTTGTAATAAAACATACTTTCATTCTCATTAACTGTCCTTCCATACATGTGTTCACACATCATACGTACACGTAGATAATATTATTATTATCTCATCATTCATTACTTACTTTCATTCGTGTACTAGTCATCATTCTCGTTCACTTTCATACATACATACTTTACATTCTTTCATTACTTTCGTTCGAACGTTTATTTCATTCATTCATACATTCGTTACGTTTGTTCGAACGTTCTTTACATTCGGTGACATGTGCAATACCCCCTTACATCATACGTACTGCTGGTGCTGGACCTGTGGTAATCAACCACGAACGTTACGCACATATGCTGATCCAGTCACCTGGGGTAGGTACATGCACCATTTATCTTTCCACTTTCATTCGTCAAGCATGCAAATCTCTAAGGGTCACTTCTCATCTCTGCCCTCATGGTTCCAACCCATGAGCCGACAGTATACTGTAACATACTGGTGCCCCTATGGCTCTCAGTCCATAGACCGACACCTGGTGCCCCTATGGCTCACAGTCCATAGACCGACACCTGGTTGCCCCTATGGCTCTCTGTCCATAGACCGACAACCTTGTTGCCCCTATGGCTCTCTGTCCATAGACCGACAACACTTCTTCCGAGGTCACGTTAACCCCGCGAGTGATCGTCACCACTCCTGCTGTAACAACTATACCGTGACAGGTCACAAAGACACTGCCCCGTTGCTCCTAAGGCAACTATGGCTCACTGTCCATAATCTACCATAGGGCTCGTAATAGGCCTAGTTACTAGAACCAGGCACCATTTCCAAGACTTCTTAACCGTCAAATCCATCTCGTGCCCCTTAGACCATGCAAGACTTTCTTACGTTCATTCATTCAATTCATTAATGCATGCATTCATTCATTCGTCATGTTCCTCTTTCATTATCTTTCGCTTTACGTTCTTATTACATTCGTTTCATTCGTTCATTCATTCACGTAAAGTTATTAAAAGATAACATGCATTTACATAAGGAACATAATTATTTACAATTCATCAGTATTCACTGTCTATCATGTCAACATCCTACTTAACATACATACATCATACATACACTTCTCTATTCATTCACATCAGCCCTGTTCGGGCGACTGAACCTATCTCAGTCGCATGTCCTCCATGCGACTGGACCGTGCGATTGGGCTGTCATGCGAATGGGCATACAATCGTGCGACTGGACTTCCTTCCGTACGACTAGACACTATGCGACTGGGTTATATGCGACTAACTCTTAACCGTACGATTGAACTACCCTGCGATTGAACCTATGCGACCGAATCCCCCAATCGCATAGACCATCATGCGACTGAGGCTCAATCGTGCGTCTGAGCCTCAATCGTGCGATTGGACATCAACTATTCCTCAATCGGCCGAATGGCCCTTCAGTCGCATAACCCTAACTGGGCAGCGACTGGAGTTCTTTACCCACTGCAGTCGCGAACCCCCATTCCCACAGTCACCATAAACCCATTTTCAGCCCAATTCGACCCTCCCAAGCCTCAGGATTCCTACTAGGACCTCATACAAGCATATACTAGTCCTAATTCATACCATAAACACATTATTCAAGATTTTACCCAAATGGGTCAAACTTACACTATTTCAAAAGTAGGGTTTATATGTGATTCCAGCCCCAAAATCGTTAGAAAACTTGTAAATGAGGGGTCCTAGAACTCACATTATCAGGTAGAAGTTGATGAGCTTCGATTTAGCTTGCTTCTCGACAATCGGGCAGCACTTTCCTTCTTTCTTTCTCTTCTCTCTGTCGCCCACTGCTCTCTCTCTCTCCCCGACTGAAAATGGGAGGAGAGTGGAGCTGTTCCCCTTTTATACCCACTTCTCAGTCGCATCTGGTCCAGGGGCGACTGGACCTTCAGTCGCATAAACACTATGCGATTGGACCCCAATCGCACGTGTTCCATGCGGCTCATACTTCATTCGGGCGGTTGAACTCCAATCGTACGGTTGAGCTTCAATCGGCCGAATAGCATGCGGTTGAACCTCCAGTCGCATAAATCACAGGCGACTGAGGCTCAGTCGCACAACCTGTAAAAAGGTCAAACTTTCGGGTGTTACACTTATGCAGAGCTTCATATCGAAGGAATATGTGAAGGAGACATTCGCTTGGATGCACTATTATTGGTACCTCACCAACGATGGGATCGAGTTTTTGAGGACTTACTTGAATCTTCCTTCGGATATTGTGCCTGTGACTCTTAAGAAGTCTGCTAAGCCTCTTGGACGCCCCATGGGTGGACCTCCGGGTGATCGCCCTCGGTAATTATCAACGATTGTTGATTGTTGTTGGATTTTTCCAGATTTTGTGCTTAATTGGTGTATTGTTTGTGCTTAATTTGTGTATTTTGTTTGCGTATATAGTGGACCATCGAGATTTGAAGGGGATAGACCTAGGTTTGATGATATGGATGGGTATCGTGGTGGACCGAGAGGGCCTCCGGGGGAGTTTGGTGGTGAAAAGGGCGAAGCTCCGGCCGATTACTAGCCTGCTTTTAACAGGGTAATGTTTTTTTTATATAAAAATGTTTGCATTGATTGTTGGTTTGGTGCTGCATTTTAATGTTTTGTGGTAAGAGTCTCATGAATTAGGAGTTATTAAACTGCTCTTTGAACCAATGGAGTATAATATTGATGGTTTTAACTCATGGTTGGACATTTAGATGGCTTGAGTTTTGGTATTAAACTTCTCTTGCATGTTTTTGTGATCGAAAATTGTCTTTTTTGATTTCCCGAGCTTTTATTACATAACTTACATTGTGAACCCTTTCAAGTAAAGGGCATTCTTGGGTTTCTTATAGTTGAATGCATGATTGAGCTTTTAGTATGTTTTGTAATAGAACTTATGTGTGGTTATCTTGTTTTGATTTTATAAACATAACAATGGTTAGGCTGAAATAACAAAGGTTAGGCTGAAACATGCTCACTAAATGCAAAGTTCGTGTTTATAGAATCTTTGTTTTTTGTACTCTTCTTTAACCTTTTTACTCATAGATGAGTGAGTGTGCTCAAAATACGACTTACACATATGATTGGCCATTTTTTCATGATAAGTATTTAACCATCTTGCTTTAGCAATAAATGATCTTTAAGTGGAAAGCAGGAGTGAGGATATGATAGGAAAACTGGATGCGAGCCATTGGGTCCCAATTGGGTGGGCCAGAATATCTGAGCTAATTGAATCAGTGCAGATTCATGCTGACTGGACGTCACAGCAGTATGATTTCATGGATGATGATAAGGACCTTACGATAGCAGATCTAGCCGCTCCCTATTGGGAGCGGCCAGCTGGACCTGTATGGTGGTGCCATGTGGCTGCAGGCCATTCACACATTAATTCATGGCTTAGTAATGCTTCATGGTTGCATCCTTCAATTAGTATTGCTTTGAGAGATGAAAGTCGGCTCATAAGCGAGCGAATGAAACACCTTTTATAAGAGGTACATTAGCTGTTTTTATTTTTGAGATCCCACTATAAAATGTCTGATTTTGGTTAAACCTTGCCTAGGTTCCTGTCAGAGTCGCTGGAGGTCTGGTGTTTGAACTTCTGGGTCAATCAGTTGGTGATCCACATAAAAATGAAGATGATGTGCCCGTTGTCCTTCGTTCATGGCAAGCACATAATTTTTTAATAACCACATTACACCAGAAAGGGGTTACACCAAGTTTAAATGTATTGGGTGTCATAGAAGTTCAGGTTCTGACCAATCTGTCATTGATTTTTAAGTTTGTTTATTTATTTATTTTCAGCTTACCAGATTATTCTTTACATAGGAACTTTTTTTTGCTGGTGGTAATAATATTCCCCGGACAGTTCATGAAGTTATAGCACTCTTAGCCAGCCGGCTTGCACGATGGGATGACAGGTCAACTGATATATTTGTTTGATAAACATTAGCCCCTATTTTGGAATTCCATTACTTTTTATGTATTATTATGCAGGTAGCTTGCAGGTTGATTTATATTGTGGCTTTTGTAGTAATGATGTGAACAACCCGTGAAGATCACTAAAATATATAGCATCCGGTATACTAAAATCAAACATCTCTCGCGCAACGCGCGATCCGGAATATCACTAGTAATGTTTAAAAAGCAATTGAAATGAATAGTGATTTTTTGTGTTTTAAATCTTGCCATACAACTTTTATTTTTTTGCATTTGTGCCCCTTTTTATACTTGTAATTAATGGGTGTGCCCTAGATTTGTCTTTACTATGTTTAGAGAGAGGGAGACGGAGAGAGGCGAACGACCACTGCCGCCTCCCGCCAACAACCGGCTGGCGATTGTCGGTCTCCTACCTGTCGCCGCCTGCGTCACGCGGAGCATGGCCTTTGGTGGTCATCCTATCTGTTTCGATCACTCTTTTTCATGTTTGTGCCCTCTGGTTTGTGTTTAGAGAGAGAAAGACGGTTGTCTTGCGGTAATTATCGCATGCCTCAAGTGAGGGTCGTCACCGTCGTCTGGATGGAGCGATTACCGCTGCCTACCTCCAACGAAGCTCCGTCGGTATGTTAGGATGTGTTTGGTGGTCGTTTGGGGTTGCTCTCAGATGATGGCCAGTGGCGAAAGGGGTTGGGTGGTTGAGGGGAGGTGCTTGATTTGGGTCGCCGCAGGGGTGCCACCGCCTCCAGCTTCCTTTTGGGTTGCGCTCCGACGATTAACAGTGACAAAGGGGTATTTCCATCATTTTGGGTTTTCCTCTATTTAACCCTAGCTGTTGTTTGAAGTGAGAAAGGGAGATGAGAGGTTGAGGGGAGGTGGTCGGTTTGGCTTGCCGCAGGCGCGCTACCACCACCGTAGCACCACCACCTTCGGCTTTCTTTTCGGTTGTTCTCTGACTTGTTTTTGGGTTTTATGGTGGCCAAGATGATTGCATGCAAAAAGAGAAGGAAAGGGGGTTGGTGCGTCGCTGCCGCTTCGGGCCGCAATTTGGTCGATCGATGGCAGTTTGACTCCGTCGCTTCTTGCGGTGGTGGTGGAGCGCTCCTTCCTTCCATGAATATCTTCTCTTTTGCTTCGATTATGTTGTCTGAAACTTTTACATTTTGGTTGTCACTTGGCTTGGTTCCCCTGTTTAAGGCATTTGGGGTTTTCAGACGGTTGTGGAAATACTCAACCAAATTTGGTTTCCCTGTTTAAGACCTTTGTGACGTTGGTGATGACGGTGGGGTCGATTGTCGGTCGATCATCCCTATGTGGTTTGGCAGACCACGCAATGGGCTTCTTGGTATGAGAGGCGGCGGCAATGGTGGCGCAACCATTATTGTTGCCCCTTTCTTTCATATCCCTCAGAAACCCATTTATTGTATAACGGTTTATACATGTGGTTGGGTACATGTAAGTTATCGAGGGAATGTGTCGATGATGATGAGGACGAAGATCTCATCTGAGATTTGGATTTGGCTCAATGTTCATCACTGGTTTCTTTGTTACTAACATGTCTCAAGGGCTGTGATGAGATTCAAGAGTAGCTTCAGTTGCTTAGGTGTGGCTACCAATTATTGTTAGCAGCCGCAACTGAACACTAATTCTAAGCCTTAAGTTATACATTTTAAAATTGTTTCAAATCGGTTATCATGCGCGCAACGCGCGTTGATGTTAAACACTAGTTTTATTAAGGGGTAACTTTATAGAATAGTAATCAAGTTTGAAAATTGTTATAATTAGGTCACTCATAAACTTTTTTGTTCCAATCAGGTCACTAAACTTTATTTTGATGTTCCAATCATGTGTATTTAACCTGAATAATAGGTAATAAACTTAAAAATGTTAAAAAAAATTAAAAATAATTAATAAATAGTTGAATATTTTAAAAAACTGAAAAAATGTTTAAAAAATCATAAACATTGTCCAAATTTTTGTAAAAATTGAAAAATAAAAATAAAAATTACAAATTCAGTAAAAATTAAAAAAAAAATACATTGTGTTCCAACATACCAATTATACCAACATACATCTATATATCAACATACATCTATATATCCAATTGCATCAATACTTGACATAGCTCGAAAAGTGACGGGTCGAAGGTGGGCACAAGACGGTTACGTAGGTCGGCTGCGATGGTGGTGGGACGGAGTCCGGCAGGTGGTGGTGCTGAGTCCGACGAAGGGGCGGAGGCCGGCGAAGGGGCGGCCGGCGAAGGGGCAGCCGGCGAAGGGGCAGCCGGCAAAGGGGAGGCCGGCGAAAGGGAGGCCGGAGAAGGGGAGGCCGGCGAATGGGGACGACGGTGTGGGGAGAGTCCGGCGAAGGGGGGCGGCGAAGGGGAGGCCGGCGAAGGTGAGGCCGGCGACGGGGAGGCCGGTGAAGTGGAACCGGCGATGGATTTTGTCTGCTGTGCGTACGTACGTGATTGACAGGGAGAAGAGAAGAAGAAATTTAGAGTTTTTTTAATATTATTTTTGGAATCTTTAATGTGATTTATTTATTTGTTTAATTTGTTTTAAATATAAAATAAAAAGTTACCTGTTTAGCAGGTTAATTATATAGGATTAAACACCACTTCAAAGTTTAATGATATAATTGAAATAGTTTCAAACATAAGTGACCTGACTGGAACACATAGTAAACTTGGTTACTATTTCGTGAAGTTTTCCCTTTTATTAAACCTGTAAAGATTTGTTTTTTTTTTGTTGTGAAAAGTTTCTTATGGTAATTTTCAAATGAGATGGCCGGAGACCGGAGTGCAGTTTCGTAGAACCTCGTTCACCGGCCGTTTACGACTTCTGACATCCACCGGAAACAATCTAACAAATTAAACAGTTTGAAAAACTCACAATTTCTCAATTCTTACAAACGTTTGAACAATGGATCATCATCAACCTCCTGCAACACCAACAATCCTCTTATACCATCACGACATGTTCAAGCTTCAATCCACTGCCACCCTCATCTCCTCATCTATTGTTAGTTCTATCATCTTTCATCTCACTTACAATTTTCCACTTTCATCTCCCAAACCCTAATTTTGTTAGAACACTGTTTGTGCATATGGTATACTTCTCTATACATGTGTTGTGTGATTGATTACGAACGAATTGTTGAACAGCGTTTACTAATTTTGTTGTGTGCAAGATAGGGTGACGATGGAAGACATGCGTTGGTATTGGATTCCACCGTTTTTCATCCTCAAGGTGGTGGTCAGCCTTCCGACACGGGCTTCATCACCGATGTGTCGTCTTCTCGCTTCAAATTCGTTGTTCAAGATGTTCGATCTAGAAATGGTGTTGTATGTATATGTTTACAGATTTACCATTTCAATCACTTGAGTTTTGTCATCTCTTATCTGATTCCCAGGGTCGTGAAAACGCGTCTAGGACCGAGGCGCAAAGGTGTGAGGTTTTGACTAGTCGAGGCGCATGGTGTATAAAAAGCGCACTTGAGGCGCCTTGGTACAAGGCGCCTCATATACATGGGAGAGTTTTGTACATCACATATAGCTTATTAGGTCGTGTATATAGGTTATGTATGTATAAATTTGTATTTAGAGCTTATTTTATACAGCTTAATTTTGAGTATGAGATGATAGGCACCTATGGGAAATATAAAAGAATCGTATATAATACATTGCGCCTCGTGTACGAAAAACGATGCGCTTTTGCGTGTTGCGCTTTGCGCCTCGTGTATGGAAAGCGATGCGCTTTTGCGTGTCGCGCTTTGCGCCTCAGCTCAGGACCCTATCGCCTTGTGCGTTTCACGCTTTTTAAAAATAAACCAAGCTGATTGCTGATCTTGGCTTAGTGCATCAATTAGGTTTATCATTATGGTGTTTTTGAGAAGACTGCTGAGGATCTTGAGGGTGGAGTTGAAGTTGCTCTTTCGGTTGATGAATCGAAGCGGAAGCTTAACTCGAGGTAAAATGTGTGTGTTTGTTAATTAACATCAGGTTTTTTGATCATGAATTATTCTAGTTAACTATGCTTTTGAAGTTTAATAACTTTAAGAGATGAATTAGAGAGATTTTGAAGCTGGATAATAGTTTGCTTACTGTAGAGCCAAGTGATACCTCTTTTATCTATAGATGAGAAGATTACTAGTGGAGATTCTTGATATTTAAATTTGTTACTTATTGCTAGCTCGGATACCTTTGCGATGCAAGATAGTGTACATGATTTTAGATATGAACTTGTGATACCCAGCTTAAGCTTCAGTAAATTGTGTATAAGTACAGGGAGTGGTTGGTAACTTATGTTATTTATTAGCACCATAAGGTTGATATTTTGTTTAGCATATTCTGTATATCTTTGTGTTAGTCATTCTAAAATCTCTTTCTGTTAATGTTTTGTTCATCGTATTCTGTTTATGTAGTGAAATGAACTGCTTAATTTGTCCACCTACTTCTTTCTTATGTAGTAGAATGTCACTTAACAACCTAACTATGCATAGTGTACTGATAGGGTTTAGGAACAATTAATGGATGAGGATTCGAATATTAGCTATGTAACAGAAGGAATCTAGAACAATCAATATAGAAATAACTTGTATTGCAAAAGATGGTGATGATAACAGAGAATGAAGAAGATGATGATAACAGAGTCACCGCCACAAAAGCGTCCAGGGCTAGGCCCTTCTCAATGCTATTGCAAAGAGCCAACAAACCTACTAATTCTCCTCCCCTTTCAAAGGGTTTACTAATACCTATTTATATAAAATATAAGTTGCACTAAACACCCTCCTAGAATAGACAATTGACATTTAAACTAAAAAGTAGCACATGATTCCTATCATGTACTTACCACATTGCTGGTGGGTATATGTTTCCAAAGACTATTAATCAACAAAATCTTATATTTCAGGTTACACTCTGCTGGGCATTTATTGGATGTGTGTCTCCCAAAAGTGGGATTAAGCCATTTGACGCCAGGCAAAGCCTATCATTTCCCTGATGGGTATGAAAACGATTAAACACACTACACATCATTATTATTTTCCTTTTCTTTTATAATGTGTTTTTATCTGAGGTCTAATATGACTAAGCAATATTTTTTGTTATCATAAACATTTACCATGAACAATTTTGTTTATGCTCTTGTTCTGTGTTAATGTAAATAGATTAGTTAGTTAGATTAGTTAGTTAGTCCAGTTATATTAGCCCGATAAATTGGCCCATGGGCCTTGATAGGCCTTAGATTAGGGTTTTCACCTCTATATATTGAGGTGTAGCCACATTGTAAGATTTCATTCAGTAATAACAATTATTCTCAGTTTGTTTACATGGTATCAGAGCCACAAGGCTCTCGGTACAAATCCTAGTCAGTTACCTGTCCCGCTCCTGTATCTGATTTCCCGTCAAGAAGCTGCTGCTGTTCACACCAAATCTTTTTTCGAGCAACAATTGCAACACACCACTGCTACCATACGGCTCGCCATCCCCCGATCTGCAAACCCCGAAAAAACACCACCTCCCCGCCGCCGCACGCGCCCTCACGCGCCTCCGTCTCCACTGCAGCTTCCCTCACGCGCCGGCGAGTGGCGGCGTGTGGCTCCGTCTCCGGCGACCCTGTTCACGCCGGCACGATCGCAAGTCAGTTTCCAGTTGATCTGAAAGGTCAATTTCCTGCTACGACACCTTTCTCGTTTCTGCTCCAGGTATACACTCGTTTTTTCAGATCTGTTCAGATTTAACCAATGGCTGAAGAATCTGTGAAAGAAACCAAACCCGAATCCACTCCTGCAAGTCAGATTGCTCCAGGTATTATCAATTACAACTCGGTTTTACGTATTCCTGTGAAACTTGACTCCAAAAATTGGAGTTCATGGAGTCTCTTTGTCGAAATAGGACTTGCTAGTCTTGACAAGGAAGACCACTTGACAACAATCCCTCCTCATCCGGTTACCCGTGAATGGCGTATTGATGATAGTGGTATTCAGATGGCGTTGTGGAATGCTATGGAGCCACAAATACTTACTATAGCTCAGAACTTTCCCACTGTGAAAGAAATGTGGGATCATTTGTCCTCATCCTTTTCAGCCAAAGAATCTCTGTCACATGCATTCTCTGTGGTTCAGGCATATAGTAGAGCAGAACAAGGTGATTCGTCCTTTACTGACTATTTCACTCGGTTTTCAAAACTCAGAGATGAACTCCGTGCGTTGTACCCTCCGACCACTGATTTGAAGCTTCAGGAGGAGCGCAACAACAAAATGGATATTATGATGTTTATTGCAGGCATATCACCAAAGTTCTCTAGTGCTCGACCTTTATTGTTGTGCAACTCCACTGCCACCTCCTCCGTTGCTTCCATTTACCATTTGCTTCGAGAGATGTACGGTTTAGGGACTACTACTGGAACCACCGACACATCAGCTATGTATACGAGTGCACCAGTTAGCAAAAACACTGGTCGAGGCAATCAGCCAGCTCCAAGAAAAGGTGTTGGTCGAGGCAATGGTATCACTTGTCACTATTGTCACCAGGATGGACACACCAAGTACAACTGCCCGAATCGTCCACCTGGGTCTCTTCCACCTCCTCGACCCAAAGCAAGGTTAGCTGCCTCTGATGATGCCCCAGATCATGCCAGTCCGGCTACCCCGACAGTCATTCTCAGTCAGGAGGAGTATAACAAATTTCAGCAGTTATTGAACCTTCCGCTCCACGCTCCTAGTCCACAAGCCAATTCAGCTCATTCAGGTACGTTCTCTAACCTTAATTCATCTTGGATTGTTGACACTGGGGCCACTCATCACATGACTGAGAATCAAGGTATATTATCCAACCTAAAGCATACCTCTCACCCTCCTGTTCGAATTGCTGATGGATCCTCATGCCCTGTTCAAGGCATTGGATCCATTAGTAACTCGAAGAACCTGACCCTTTCCTCTGTATTGTTTGTACCCGAGTTTCCCGATAACCTTTGTTCCGTAAGCCAACTTACCAAACAAAACAATTGCCTTGCCAAATTTTACCCTACTCATTGTGTTTTCCAGGAACTAGGGACGAACCGTCTGATTGGCACAGGTATTGAATCAGGAGGCCTATACCGTCTGTCCTTATCGTCACAACCTTCAGCAAACGTTTGTGACTCAAGCATCAGGGAAGTCCACTGCCGGTTGGGTCATCCCTCTACAGCGGTTCTGAGGCAAATGAGACCGGATTTATCTGTTTCTGTTAATTTTCATTGTGAGTCATGTCAGCTGGGTAAACACACCCGGCGTCCCTATCCCCCAAGAGTGTCTAGTAGAGTCTGTAACCCATTTGAACTTTTACATTCGGATATTTGGGGACCTTCCCCTGTTAAAACTACTCTTGGTTTTGATTATTTTGTTACCTTTATTGATGATTATTCTCGTACTACTTGGGTCTACTTATTGAAATCGCGTAGTGAGCTAAATTCCATCTTTCGAGAATTCCATGCGTATGTGCAAAATCAGTTTAACACATCCATTAAAACCATACGTACTGATAATGCAAAAGAATACATGTCAGCAGATTTATCATCATATCTCAAAACGCATGGTATCGTTCACGAGACATCTTGTGTATATACCTCTCAACAAAATGGCATTGCAGAACGCAAGAACCGTCACTTGTTGGATGTTACCCGCACTCTTATGATTGATTCTCATGTTCCTCATCGCCAGTGTTGTAAAAGGCGGTCTAGGCGGCCGCCTAGGCGGCGATTAGGCGCTAGGCGGCCCGTAACCTTGTCGATTAAGGCTAGTCGAAGCCATTAGGCGCTCGGCGGAGCCAGGCGGTACTAATCGGGCCTAGGCGGTGGTAGTCGGTGTAATCGGGCCTAGGCGGTGGACAGGGTCAAAGTCGGTCAACCCAATTTTTAGGCATATTTAGATCTGAAATCACCTTCTCCGGCGAACCCCCCCTCGCGGCGTGCTCCGGTGTAATCACCTTCTCCGGCGACCGCAGCAGCACCGGCGACCGCAGCAGAGCTGCGCGACGACCGCAGCAGCAGCAGCACCTTCTCCGGCGACCGCAGCAGCACCGGCGTGCTCCGGTGTAATCACCTTCTCCGGCCTCCCTCTCTGGCTCTCAAAGGGTTAGAAGTCATGAACACGTCCAGCGTATGAATTATTTATATGGTTTTGTGATTTCAGATTTGTGATTCACTGTTTGGGTCGGTGATTCACATATATATATATATATGTGTGTGTGTGTGTGTGATATATTGATTATTAATTGTGATTTGGTAAACTTTAAAACATTTTATTGTTATTTTTATGTTTAGTTAATTATGTTTGAAGTATAATAATCCTAACTATATATATAATTTATAAAAAATACATATAAAATCTCCAACCGATTAATCCCGATTAATCCCGATTAATCCCGATTAATCCCTAGTCCCCACCTCACCGCCCGACTAGCGCCTAGCGATTTTTACAACACTGCTCATCGCTTTTGGGGGGATGCGGTCCTGACTGCTGCTTATTTGATTAACCGCATGCCCTCCTCAGTTCTCAATGGAAAAACCCCATTTTCTGTTCTGTTTCCTACTCACAAACCTTTTCCTCTTGAACCTAAAATCTTTGGTTGTGTTGCCTATGTTCACGATCATCGACCGACTACCACTAAACTTGATGCTCGAGCCATCCGTTGTTTTTTCTTGGTTACTCCCGGGTCCAGAAAGGGTATCGGTGCTACAGCCCTTCTTTCCGTCGATATTTTACTAGTGCCGACGTTACTTTTCATGAGTCTTGCCCATTCTTCATTGAGTCCCCCGATTGTCTTGATGATCTCTTTCCCGATTCCGATCCTGACCCTGACATATCTACGTCACCCACTGTCCCTACCATTTCTATACCTCCCGTTTTATCTGCTCCTCCGGTCTCTGATGCTACACAATCGGATCCTGTTTCATCTGACCTGCCGGCAAAGGGTTCTCCGTTGATATTCACGTCTACAAGACGACATAAGGATAAGACAACGGCCCCTGATTTACACCCTTACCATGATTCTGGTCCGTCCTCTGTTCCTGATCCTGTTGCTACATCCGATACTCCCTTAACAAATATTTCACATGTCACCCCTAATACACCCGTCTATGACCCACCTGGTGCACCGTATCCTGATATACCCATTGCCTTCCGAAAGGAACCCAGACATCACACCCGTTACCCTATCTAGGATTATGTCTCCTATGCACACCTGTCACCCAAATGTCATGCTTATACTACTACCCTTGACTCCTACCCAATTCCCAAGAATGTGATGACCGCCCTAGCTCACCCAGGATGGAGAAAAGCTATGGAAGAAGAGATTGGTGCTCTTCGGGCCAACCATACGTGGGATCTGCAACCACTTCCCGCCGGGAAGCACCTGGTTGGTTGTCGTTGGCTGTTCACAGTGAAACCAAACCCAGATAGACCTGTGCCTCGCTTGAAGGCCCGTTTAGTTGCTAAAGGTTATTCTCAGGCTTACGGTATTGATTATGATGAGACTTTCTCTCCTGTTGCCAAAATGCCTTCGGTACGTATTTCTATTGCTCTTGCTGCCATTAATCACTGGCCGCTCCATCAGCTTGATGTCAAGAACGCATTTCTTCATGGCGTCCTTGAGGAGGAGGTGTATATGGAGCAGCCACCTGGGTACATCGTTGAGGAGGAGGCTTCAAAGGTATGTAGATTACGCCGCTCATTGTATGGTCTTAAGCAGTCCCCTCGAGCATGGTTCGGACGATTTTCTGATGTTATGGGAGAATTTGGGATGACTCGTAGTGCCTATGATCATTCTGTGTTCTTTAGGCATCACTAGGGCTGAAGGATTATTCTGGTTGTCTATGTGGATGATATAATAATCACAGGGGATGATGAAGTTGGGATCACAAAGCTCAAACAGTTTCTTCAGTCACAGTTTCAGATTAAGGATCTCGGCCGACTCCGATACTTTCTTGATATAGAAGTATCCCGTTCTCCACAGGGATTCTCCTATCACAACGAAAGTATGTTCTTGATATGTTATCTGAATGCGGTCTATTGGGCTGCAAACCAGTAGATAGCCCAATGCTCTCTACTGGAAAGCTGCTTCCAGAAGATGGGAGCCCAATGAAGGATCCTGAGCAATACAGGCGGCTAGTTAGGAAACTTAACTATTTGACCGTCACTCGTCCGGACATCTCCTTTGCGGTTAGTGTTTTAAGTCAGTTCATGGCCGCCCCATACACAGGACATTGGGATGCTGCTCTACGTGTATTACGGTATCTTAAGACCGCTCCAGGGTTGGGGATTTTGTATTCTGATCAAGGGCACTGTCGTGTAGGCGCCTTTACAGAAGAAGGAGATGGTGGAGTATCAGGCTTTTCGGATGCCGACGGGGCAGGTTGCCCTATTTCACGGCGGTCTACAACTGGATATTGTGTGTTTGTTGGAGGAATCTGGTGTCTTGGAAAAGCAAGAAACAACACACAGTGTCTCGATCTAGTGCTGAATCCGAGTACAGAGCCATGGCAGATGTTACATCAGAGATGATTTGGGTCCGTCGTCTTCTCAGAGAACTTGGGGTTATTTCAAACAACTTGATGAGGCTATATTGTGATAATCAATCTGCTATTCACATAGCCAAGAACCAAGTATTTCATGAGAGAACTAAACATATAGAAGTCGATTGTCATCTAATCAGGGATCGGGTAGTTGGTACGAAGGTTGAAGAGGCATCCATTCAACCAATCCATGTTAAGACAGAGTTTCAACTTGCTGATATCTTCACGAAACCACTCCGGAAGACTCAAATAGATTTTATATGTAACAAGTTGGGCATGATTAACATCTATGCATCAACTTGAGGAGGAGTGTTAATATAAATAGATTAGTTAGTTAGATTAGTTAGTTAGTCCAGTTTATTAGCCCGATAAATTGGCCCATGGGCCTTGATGGGCCTTAGATTAGGGTTTCCACCTCTATATATTGAAGTGTAGCCACATTGTAAGATTTCATTCAGTAATAACAATTATTCTCAGTTTGTTTACATTCTAAATTTTCAAATCTCCGTAGAAATTGTAATTTGCAAGGAAGTATTCAATGCAAGCTTGTGGAAAGTAGATTCTTTTATCACTACACGAACTTTAGTGAACCTGATACATTGCCACTTAAAGTTTATACCCGGAAGAACAAACGGGTCGGGGGTCCAGGGGATCATGGGGCATCTATGGAGCAGATCCAACTAGTATTTAATTCTTGCCTTAATCCTTGGCAGTGGAAAAGTTCAGAGAAGTGGAAAAGTTGACGGAAGTCGAATAGTCGGCAGTTACGAAGAATTCTGCAGTATTTATCTATGTTTTCTTTTCATTTGTTGTCATTCTAGTTTTTACCAAATAAATGTTGCTAGTATCTGTAATCGGAGAGTTGCCCCTCTCGAATTGGTCTTTTTTAATTGAAATCTGCACTTTATCTATTCCAAATTAGTCCAGGTTGTATCATTGGTTCCATTGCCGGGAAATCGATATGGCGCCCAACACCCGGAGCAATTCCGAAGGCAGCGGTGGTCCACAAGATCCCATCGCTACGCAGTTAGCTGCTATCGCTGCTCGCTTGGAATCGTTTGAATCACTTAAAGCCGATGTGGCTGCCCTTAAGTCACGTGAGTCTTCCAGGGACAAATCAAGTGGTTATTCTGGCCGGTATGAAGAGGGGGAAACGTCAAGCCGACAAAATCATCACCGACCATCTACTAAAATCACCCTCCCATCTTTCAACAATGGAGACCCGAGAGGTTGGATCTTGAAGGCAGAGAAATTTTTCAAATACTACCAGGTAGCAGATGAAGACAAAGTGGATGTTGCAGCCATGCATCTCGAAGGGGATGCCCTTGACCTGTATTCTTGGTTGTCGGTTGATCAAACCGTGACTTATTGGGAGGAACTTGTACACGCGTTGCATAAAAATTTTGGGCCAGCTGAATTTCAGAACCCGGATGAGCACCTCTGCAGCATTAAACAGATAGGAACGGTGCAAGAATATCGTCAAGAATTCGCCAAACGTTCAGCACGGGTATCCAATTGGCCCGATCACTGTCTGTTGGGTGTTTTTCTGAATGGTTTGAAGGATGAATTAAGGCTGATGTGAGGATTCACAAACCCAGAACGGTGTACAACGCCATGAGTTTGGCGGTGGAGTTTGAGTCTAAATTGAACAACATACGTTCGGGCAAGGGAAACTCGTGGAATTCGACACCAAAAACATCAACTAACGACCCTAAGCCTGTGGTATCATCGTCTCCCACTTCCATCAGTTCCCTAAAAACAGCCCCTCGAATAACGGAAACCGAGAAGCAGGCCCGCTTTCTACGTGGGGAATGTTTTAAATGTGGCGATAAGTATGGACCCGATCACCGCTGTAAGGCCGGGACTTTCAAATTATTGGAGGAGGCTCGTGACGAAGAAGACCAACAGGTTACTGAAGCCGAGAACCCCCCAGAAAAGACCGATGACCTTGCCGAAATCAGCCTACATGCAATTTTAGGGAAGTCCCATGCAACAACAATGAAACTAAACGGAGTTCTTGATTCGACAGAGGTATTGATTTTGGTAGATAGTGGTTCAACTCATAATTTCATCTCTGATACTCTTGTTCATGAATTGAAATTGACAACCCAAATTGTTACGCCTTTCGGTGTCCAAATCGGGAATGGAGATATTATTCGGTGTAACCGTGTTTGCAGGGATCTTACAGTTACACTGAATGAACTTAAGATTGTTCAAGATTTTTACCCGTTTTCTATAGGTGGGGCTGACCTTGTTCTTGGTATTCAATGGCTTGCCTCGCTCAATACGGTCCAAGCTAATTGGAAGGAGATGTTTTTGGTTTTCAGTTTGAACGGGCAGAAATATAAGTTACAAGGAGTGTCTTCGGGCCCTCAAAAGTCAGCAGCCTTCCAACATCTAGCTGCTGATATTGATTCAACCCCCATGATTCCAGCCAAGCTCCAACCCCTCATTGACAACTACAACCGTGTTTTCCAGGAGCACCATTCACTACCGCCTTTTCGCTCCCAAACCCATACAATACCCCTACACCCAAATTCTACTCCACCAAATATCCGACCTTACCGTTATCCGCATTCACAAAAGGCTGAAATCGAAAAGCAGGTTGAGGAGCTACTAGCAGCAGGGTTCATTCAGCCTAGTAACAGTCCATTCTCTAGCCCTGTATTGTTGGTTAAGAAGAAGGATAACACGTGGCGCATGTGTGTGGATTACCGGGCACTTAATAAGATCACGATCGCTGATAAGTACCCTATACCGAACATCGATGAGTTACTTGATGAGTTGTATGGTGCGACGGTGTTCTCGAAACTGGATCTACGTTCCGGATATTACCAGATTCGGGTTGACCCTAAAGATGTCTCCAAAACAGCGTTTCGAACCCATTCGGGCCATTATGAGTTCAATGTCATGCCATTCGGCTTAACTAATGCTCCTTCTACTTTTCAGGCTATCATGAATGATCTGTTTCGCCCGTTCCTACGTCGATTTATTTTGGTCTTTTTTGACGATATATTGGTTTACAGTAACACCATGGAGCAGCATGTTCAGCACCTGGAACAGGCC
Organism: Flaveria linearis; assembly: GCA_024085815.1. NCBI lineage: Eukaryota > Viridiplantae > Streptophyta > Magnoliopsida > Asterales > Asteraceae > Flaveria > Flaveria linearis. Next base: position 37,136 of record JABSNV010000289.1, on the reverse strand, counting down.
CTCGAACTACTATATAATCATCAATTCTTTGCAAAGTTATCAAAGTGCTGCTTTGGCCAGCCTCAAGTTTTGTTCCTGGGTCATATGATCACTGCCGAGGGGTTCATGTGGAGCAAGAGAAAGTGGCAGTCGTGCAATCATGGCCTATCCCCACTACAGCCCGTGATGTGAGAGGATTTTTGGGGCTTACAGGTTATTATAGGCGCTTTGTGCGTGGCTATGGCGTGATTGCTCGGCCTCTTACCGTTCTGACAAAAAAAGATGGGTTTAAGTGGTCACCAGAAGCCCTGGCAGCCTTTGAACACTTGAAAACAGTCCTCACTTCAGCTCCGGTTTTAAAACTCCCCGACTTTTCGAAACCTTTTGTTGTGGAATGTGACGCTTCCTCGGAGGGGGTCGGTGCTATCCTAGGCCAAAATGATCACCCGATAGCTTATTTTAGCAAAGGCTTTTCACTTTCTAACAAGTTTAAGTCTGCTTATGACAGGGAGCTTTTGGCTTTAGTTCTTGCGGTGCAGAAATGGAGTCATTACTTGTTGGGCAGGCATTTTTTTGTCAAAACCGATCACTACACGCTCAAGTATTTGCTGGAACAACGAATCACCACCAATGAACAACAACGGTTGCTTTTGAAACTCATGCCTTATGATTTTTCCATCATTTACAAGGCTGGAAGAGAGAACAAAGGAGCTGATGCACTCTCCCGGAAGCCGTCTTCGGGAGAATTGTTCAACATTGTTGTTTCACAATGTATGGACCTGCGAGACATTCAACACGGGTTGTCTGCAGATCCATTCACTAGCCAGATCCTCCAACAGTTGACCTTGGACTCAACTTCCTGCCCCGGCTTTACTCTAGTGGGGGAATATCTTCTTTTTAAGGGTCGTTTGGTTATTCCGGATATTCCAGCTATACGCGACAAGCTTTTACACGAAGCTCACTCCTCACCGATCGGTGGTCATGGCGGGTTTTTAAAGACATTAAAAAGGTTAACAGCTCAATACTTTTGGCCACGACAGAAACAAGATGTACGTTTATTTGTACAGCATTGTTTAATCTGTCAACAAAACAAATATGAGACGCTTTCTCCAGCAGGGCTGCTACAGCCCTTGCCTATTCCCGACCGGGTTTGGGAAGACATTTCCCTTGATTTCATCACCGGGCTCCCAAAATCCAATAAGGTGGATACTATTCTTGTGGTGGTTGATCGGTTAAGTAAATATGCCCACTTTATCGCAATGTCTCACCCCTTCACGGCTAAAGGAGTGGCTGCGGTTTTTTGTAAAGAAGTTGTTCGTCTACATGGAATACCACGGTCCATTGTCTCCGATAGGGATGTCATATTTCTTAGTCACTTCTGGCAGGAGTTGTTCCGTTTGAGCAAAACCAAGCTGAACATGAGTACTAGTTATCACCCACAAAGTGATGGGCAAACTGAAGTAGTAAACCGTTGTCTCGAAGCCTATTTACGTTGCTTCGCACATGAGCAGCCAACGAAGTGGAGTTCATTCCTCGCTTGGGCAGAATACTCCTATAATACAGGTTATCATACTTCTGCTGGTACAACCCCTTTTCATGTGGTTTATGGACGTGCACCACCTACCCTTCTCCCTTATGTTCCTGGTGAGACCATGAATGCAGAATTAGAACAACAATTGTTGGACCGTGATGATATGTTGAAACTACTCCGCATCAACTTGAAAAAAGCACAAGATCGTATGAAAAACCAAGCGGATTCTAAGAGGCGTGAGTTGTCATTTAAGGAAGGCAATAGTGTGTTTCTTAAAGTCCAGCCATATCGACAGCAAAGCCTTGCTAAACGTCGGTTTGAAAAGCTTTCTCCACGGTTTTTTTGGGCCGTACTTGGTTAAGAAGCGTGTCGGGCCAGTCGCTTACGAGTTGGCTCTCCCATCTACAGCTCGTGTTCATCCCGTCTTCCATGTTTCAATGCTCAAGCCTGCACGTGGCCAACTCCCTTCTACTCCTTTAACTTCGTTACCAATCACCCCGGATTGGGAAATTGACCTTCAACCCGAATCTGTGGTTCAACATCGTTGGGTTCGGGAAGCGGGGAGGTTGGTTTTGGAGCTGTTGGTTACCTGGCATTCTCGTCCCATTGAAGAGGCTACGTGGGAAAATTATGACTTGTTGAAATACCAATTTCCTTCCTTTCGCCTTGAGGACAAGTCGTCTTTCCGGGCCGGTAGTAATGATACATTGCCACTTAAAGTTTATACCCGGAAGAACAAACGGGTCGGGGTCCAGGGGATCATGGGGCATCTATGGAGCAGATCCAACTAGTATTTAATTCTTGCCTTAATCCTTGGCAGTGGAAAAGTTCAGAGAAGTGGAAAAGTTGACGGAAGTCGAATAGTCGGCAGTTACGAAGAATTCTGCAGTATTTATCTATGTTTCTTTTCATTTGTTGTCATTCTAGTTTTTACCAAATAAATGTTGCTAGTATCTGTAATCGGAGAGTTGCCCCTATCGAATTGGGTCTTTTTTTAATTGAAATCTGCACTTTATCTATTCCAAATTAGTCCAGGTTGTATCAGAACCTCAAGTAAAATTTTGACAATTTTCTAATTCTGACTATGTAACTGTTTCTCTTTCTAGGCCATGGGTTGAATATAAGGGAAGTGTTCCTCAGGCTGAACTGCAGAGTAAGCAGCAGGAGTTAGAGTTAGAAGCAAACAATTTGATATCCACAGGAATGAAGGTATGTTTATAAATTGTAATTATTATTTATAAACTTCTGCACAGATAGATTTATAATGTTTTTTTGAGAGTTTCAGGTTTCTGTTGCTGTATATTCATACGAAGAAGCTTCTATGTTGTGTGGTGGTTCCCTTCCAGATTACATTCCTAAGGTAATGTGTAGAGGCAGTGGTGAATCCAGGATTTAACTATGTGTGTCCAACTTAGTTGAGGCCACAATAAACAAATCATTCACATGCGTACATCTTCCATATAAAAGTGGAAAAATCCTATTAAAACAAATTTTAAATTCAAAATATATTATTGAACTGATCAGGCTTTATCAATTCTTTCTAGTCTGGATATATTCATGAACAATTTTCTCAGAAGGGTTTAATTACACCTTAATTCTTATAATGTATGTGAGTATGCACACGAGTGTGATTGACTCTGTACGTGTGATTCTAAACGACTAAAAGCAAAAGTTTTGCCTAAGATCTGTTCTACACATGTAAACTCACCAGATCTTAAGTAGAAATTTAAACTGGGCTTTTAGGACAATTTAAGTATGGATGCTGTAAGTGTAACAACTCACCTGATCTTAGGTGAATAAATGGGCTTTTAGGATAATCATAGTAAACTAAATTAGTCAAACACTAATTGAATAATAAAACTAGACCGACGAGTAATGTAGAAATTCAAAAATTAAACTAAACTAACTAGATGAAAAATTGTTGGTTGTGACTAGTGAATTTCTTTTTTCCATGTCCATGACCAAGGTGTCTCCAAGCCATGACTACGGTGTGTTCATATAAATACAACATATATACTCTTTAAAAATAATTTGAAGTCGAAGGTGTGTCCACGGACATACTTAGTCTTAACCTAGATACGCCTAGGTGCGATGTGGGAAGACGGGTAGGCTGGGCAACTTGGGTTGACTTGCAAACACTTGGTGTCTGTTTTCAATTTTCATATGGAATTAATGCCTTAATATGCAAAAAGAGTATTCTCACATTAATAATCTAAATCTTCGAATAATATGATCAGGAGGTAAATATTAGCGTACATTATTATTATCATTATTATTCTATTTTAGGTATTGATTGTATAGATAAGTATGGACTCTTAGAATCATAGTCCAATTATAATTCCTTTCACTCTATATATAGGGGTTGTATTCTTTGATTATTATTCATTCAGAAATCAATACCATAAACACTTTTAGTAAAATCCTACAATTGACTTTTCAGGTCAAATAGACAACTCTTTGAATTCTCACTCTCATAAACCATCCAACATGAAATAAGCACAACTTTCCCTTTACAGAAATATGCAAAAGTTCAATTTTCCCTGTTAGAGTGTGTTGCACATTTGCTGTAAAATTTCATCTTTCGAGCAGTCTCATTGAGATGATGTGGTAACTATGCAGGGAAGCACTCCTCGTATTGTGAAGTTAGGCGATTTTCCAGGATGCCCTTGTGGTGGTACACATGTTTCCAATGTTTCAGATATCATCAATATCAAGGTACTAAGTAACAACTGATAAGATACTTAAAAAATCAAACCAGATACAATTATTTAAGATGTTTGCAACAAAATAAATATACTTTTTTAGGAGTAAATATTTGTTTGTGAATTGTGATTAACACACCGTTGATAATATTTATTTTCTTGTTTTGGTAAAGAATCATATTCGTGCATGCTCGTACATCATTTTCATGAGATTTGATTGGTTCGTTCGTTTGTTTGTTCAGGTTACTCAAATGAGGACAAAGAAGGGAGTTACAAAAGTATATTACACTATTGGATATTAAGTCATCTTTACCATAAGCTGCCTTTGTGTTGAAGGCAGAGAAGGGGCCTGCAAAAGTATATTAAAACATTGGTTTTAAGAAAGAAAAACCCTCTACATTCAGTATAATATCTTCATAGTTTATAAATTATTCCCTTTTTTGTTGGTTGTAAGTGGTTAAGATCCCTAACAAAAGAAGTTGATAGGATCAAGAACCGATTACTCCCAAATTGATACTTACAGATAGTCGATTGTATACGCCTTTTACATTGTTTAGAACTGATATTGATGTCCGGTTTAATCAATCTTTATTTTCTGCTTAGAAGCATGGATACCAAGCAAACCACCACGTTGTGTGTATGAAACTATAAGGTCTAGAAAAGATGGGGCATATGGAATGTCCCCATGGGCATTACAAATCCATAAACATCATGTTGATATTGACTTACGATTAAACATTACCTTAGTTTTTTTCTTTCATCTCCTTTCCATCCGTTTCTTCATCTAAAAGATCGACATTCTCACAAGATTGTGACCATTTAGTTTACTATTTAATTTATTATTAGATTTGAGAAGTACTAGTTTAAGTAAAATTAAAAACGACATGGTGAGCAAATTTTTTTGTTCGTGTTGTACTTTTCTGGTCATGTTAGAATTATTTGCTAACACTTTTTTAGTCATGTTAGAATAATTTCGTGTATATAGTCATGAGGTACGGGCTTCTTTGGTTTGCGCAACAATGTATATATGATCTATACAAGATATGGTGTCACGTTAGTTCAAGTTGTTATTATAGAAAAAAATGTTACATATATGTAGACTTCTAGTCAATTATTTTATGTCTACATGGATAAGTTTTTGACACGATTATTAAGGTATAATGGTAAATAAATGTTTATTCTCATTTATATTTTTGTTTTGGATATTAGTCATTTTGTAGTTATCGACATAAGCTAAACACTTTTTTGCTTTACAACAATTTTTAAAAATAAACTTTTAATGCCCTATAGCTTTGAAAAAGTAGAAGACCTTCAATGTTGAGAATCTTTTTCATGAGAAAAGATTGTATTTAGATATAAAAGCATTTTTCTCTTAGGTAAGATGTGATAGTTCACAAATCAAACATGTGAACATGGATTCATTGAAAAATATTAATTCATGTTTTATCGTATTAATGCCTATCTAAATTCTAAGCAAATAAAATATATAAACCTAGACGGTAAGACATGGTGAGTGACATGATAGTTTAGAAGAATATCCGTATGTAAGGTTATATAAGATAAATTTTTTATTATTTTGGGTTAGAATATTAGAGTGGTCAATTAGGTCGAACAAACTTTTTGGTAGCACAATTGCGTATTTATAAATTTGAATCAAATTTAGGGATTTTTTTCACATTTATCATATATCTACTATATTACACGTTTATTTTAAGTTGTTGCTACACAAACACTATCCGCAAGGCCACAATAATGTACGCATGACATCATATAAGTTGTATTTTATCATACAGACCATATGTGTTTTTAGTGGCATCAGTCATCATTTTGTCAGTCAAGCACATTATTAAGGGCTACGTCATCAAATCATTTCTTTGTTTGTTATAGTCATCACACGAATCATGATTTTGCCCTCGTATACCCTTGTATGACCGTTATCGTCTTGTCATACAGTTAAGTCCGTTTACCCATTTTCACCCTATCATATGACGTTATTACATGTCGATGATGTCCAGCACGCCAGTGATCTACATCTATCACCAAACTTAGGTTATTAATATTTAATATTCAATTTAACCTCGAACCCGATATAAACCTCGATATATGTGCCACTACATAATCTTTTATCACACAAACATCCAAATAGTGATTCAATATGTTAGGCACACTTACAAACCAACAAAACCCCACTGTAGATAGGTGTGATCCCATTGAATATTTATATCAAGAAATCTTTATAACAAATTGAGAAGGTGTTTGCCTCTTGGCAGTCACAACTCACAAGAGATGAAAACTCTTGAACAAGTGGGACCTAAGTGGGACCTATTCGCCTTTATTTGGGTGGTTTTAACCGAATTCACCGATTTTCATGAATCCCACATACACACTTGAGTGTTGATCCTTTCATCTTCACCCCGCCATTTCATACTCTTTTACTCTTGTATTCTATTTTTAACAATCGATTCTACACCATCCGATCTTTGATTCCTTTTAAAACTCTGTTTAAAACCCCAATCTTTCACTCAACTCTTTCGTTTTCTGTTGTAATCTTGAGGTTTTGGATCAATTCATCGTCTTTCTGTTGCTCGATTCGTTGGGATTTGTTGAAGAGGTAAGATTCATCGTCTTTCTGTTGCTCGATTCTTTGGGATTTGTTGAAGAGGTAAGTTCAAGATTCTTTTTCTTGATTATTATTGTGTTTCTTGTGATGGGTATTTGTTAATATATGTTCTTTTTATTATTTGGGTTTTCTTGTTTTGTTGACGAATTATGAATTCGATCAAACCCTTTTGGATTAAACTGCTCTTGAGACTCTAATCACTCACATATTTTGTAATTGTAGTGGTTTTTTGTTGATAAATGTGTTATCTTTAATCTTGCTTTGATCTGTTTATGACTGTTGAGCCTGTTTAGGGTGTTTGATTACGTTTGATTACTTATGGATCTTGTTTCGTTTGATAAATGTATTTTTTATTTTATAATTTTGTAATTATTTGGATTCTGATTGCTGCATTGTGTTATTATATATTAATTTTGACTTGTTCTTAGGTTTTTTCTTCTTGGTTTATGATTCTTTAAACCTATTTGGCTTTCACAAATCTTGACCCTTATATGTCTATGATTTCTTATAAATATTTTTGTGTTTTTTTTTAATTTATATGTTTGCTGATGGCTGCATTGTCAATAAATAACTAAATTCAATTTGGGGTTGTTAATAATTTTGTAACCCTTTTAAGTTTCCATCTCTTAGTCTTTTTCTTCTGAATATATAATGTAATAAACATTAACAGTCATTATGATATTGATTTTGGTCCACAAGATTTACGGTATCTGGAACTTGTTTGCTTATGATTGTAGTATTAAAAGGGTGTTCTAGATATGTCTATCTATACGTGAGTGAAGTCAAATGCTGTAGTTTTCGTGGTATCATCAGAAAAAGCATACCACCATCGTTTAATGCCTTAATCTTAAGAAAGTTAAATATAGGGTGAATTACATAAACCTTGCCTTGACTTGTGGTGAATAGTCACTTATAGTTCTTTTGAAAAACACATATATTTAGGTCTTTGATGTGAATATCTTGTAGCATTCTAGTTCCTTGGTCTATTGGCTGTCTAAATGGGGGACTTTTGATAAGATGTGTATTTTCTGGTAGAGTTTTGTTATTGAATTTTAAATCTTGAGGCCTTTAGCACTATATACTAAAGAAATTAATTTTTTTTTCTTTCCAATTCTTCAGATTGAGATGATGCACGAAAAGTCAATTCTTGATCCCGGTGAAGAACTGGAAGTAAGTTTTGGCTATAAATGTAGCACAACTGATGGATACGATATTCCTTCAGGAAAAAAGCTTGTAAGAAATAATAGTTCATTTTCTTGCCTCTCGGGGGCTGCCATAAGTGCTAATGCAACGTTAGCAAACACTAATATTTGCAACGGTTTAATTAGCTCAGAAATCCTTCCATCATTAGACTCTCCAAAATCATTTAGAAGAATACCCTCTTCACCATCATTCACAAAACTAGATCTATTATCATCTTCTTTTCCAAGTAGCATGTCGAATTTAAGTTGCAGCCCATCTACCCCTGAAAATCTTGAATTTGATTCCTTTTTATCAAAACCCTTAAGTGCACCGTCAAGAAATGAAGATTTTCTTAATGCAATTGAAGTACAAGTGGCGGGTGGTGCTGCAGGTGAAGATAGAGTTCAAGCAGTTTGTTCTGAGGAAAACGGTTGGCTTTTTTGTGCAATTTATGATGGATTTAATGGACGAGATGCTGCTGATTTTCTAGCAGGCACGTTTTATGAAACAATTAGGTGTAATCTGAATTCATTAGACATTGAATTTGATAGTTTTCTTGGAGATGGTAACACAATTAGGCCTAAAAACCGAGTTCTTGATAGCTTACAGCGTGCTCTTAATCAAGCTGAAAATGATTTTTTACACATGGTTGAGCAAGAAATGGAGGATAGGCCAGATATAGTTTCAGTAGGATCTTGTGTTCTTGTTGGACTTATTCAAGGGAAGGATTTGTATATAATGAATTTAGGTGATAGTAGAGCAGTTTTAGCAACAGATGATGACGAAACAAAGATTGATGAGTTTAAGGGATTGAAAGCAGTGCAATTAACTGATAGCCATACGGTTGATAATGAAGTTGAAAGAAATCAACTTCTTAGCGAACACCCTGACGATCCTAGGACTATTGTGCATGGAAAAGTTAAAGGGAAGTTGAAGGTTACGCGGGCTTTTGGAGTTGGTTATTTGAAAAAGGTAAATGATTTTTTTGTTTATGTAAATGGCTTTAGGGGGTCTTTGGATTTGTGTTTTGGCACTGATTATCTGACTATAACGACTAGAAATTGTACTGATCAGTTTTTAATGTCCGCATAAACAAATTGTGGTTTTGATTATCAGTTAATTAGGGGTTACCTAACTAATTTTGATGTTTGGATAAACATATTCTATTTTGGTTATCTAACTATTTAGGGGTCAAATAATTGTTTCCAAGCCTATTGCAACAAAACTACTTAATGTTAATGTAAAACAAGCTTTAGCTATTGATTGTTATCTTTTTTATTTTCACAAAAATGTCCTTTTTGGTCCAAACACCCTTGTAGTCAGCCTTAAAGTCATTCATTTTCTGTATCCTTTTTAATTATTACTTTATGCAGAAAGTTTTGAACGATGCTTTGATGGGTATTCTTCGGGTTCGTAATCTTTCAAGTCCTCCATATGTTTCTGTACAACCATCCTTATATATGCATGAAATTTCAACCTCTGATCACTTTGTAATACTTGGGAGTGATGGTTTGTTTGATTTCTTCACAAACGATGAGGCTGTGAAGCTTGTTCATTCCTACATATCTATAAAACCATTTGGGGATCCGGCAAAATATCTGTTGGAGCAGCTTGTACTTAAAGCCGCTTGTTCTGCAGGTAAATTCATATATTTTATCAATTATGAAAGACATCTAAAGAGAATCGAACAGGTGGATTCAAAGTAGGCTAGAAGACATGTAAAGTTCTATACTTTTGACCAAAAAATGTCAAAAATACTGAAATATGTATTGTTGGGATGTAAAGATCCTTACGGGTCATGTTATTTTTTATACATTAATGAAAGATTATAAATCTTGCAGGTTTTAGTACAGAGGAGTTGAGGAGTGTCCCTGCGGGCAGGAGAAGAAAATATCATGATGATGTAACCGTCATTGTTATAATTCTAGGTACGAATAAACGCACTACAAAGGCTTCAACTTGCATATAGTTTGTTCCCATTGTTATTATAGGTTGTAGCTAGTACCGTACAGTTTTGCATTCCTCGATATTATTTTGTATCGTCTCGTCCTTTATTGTTTCTTAATGGATTTTGATACATTACAAATATTATGCTATATGAATCTTTCTGTCAATTTTATATGTCCCCTTCACCCTCAGCCCTCAAAAGTCAAAAGAGCTGGCATTTGACTTTTGAAAGTCAAATGAGTTGGTTTTAAATTAAATGGTCTGGATGAAGCATATTTTAAAGTGGCAAGAACTTTCTATACAAAGAACAAACTTTCTTTGCATATGGTTGGTGATTGAGCAATTTGAATATATTCTGTGGGTGGAAAACACTTGATGGATTATTCCATGTTGATCTGATTATTTTTTATGATCTTGTGTATGCAAAGAATAGATTCTGGAGGATCATATTCTTGTTTTTCCCCTTTCAAACCGGTTTTTAATCCAAACTGGTTTGGGCCAATTTTGTTTTGACTTTCTTTGACTTTTTGGGCCAAAATCCTGTTTTTTGCACCTGCAGCTTGTATCAAGTTTAAGCTTATAAACATAGATGGAACTAGATGAGGGTTATGACACACTATTATTGGATTAAATATTTAATCACACATAGTGAGATGGGAGAGAAGATGGTTAAAAAGTTTGTTTATATATCACCATTAAAGTAATAGTTATATGTAGAGTGGAAGAGATTAAATGATAAATTAAATTTATTAAACGAACCCTTAGAACTTTCTTTTTTTAAACGTGTTTGCACATGTTACTGTAGGTTTTAGTACTCTGGGAACTCTTTGGAGACTACCTGAGTTCAAAACTCGGTTAGGAATGGTTTAGGAGGCCTTAAAATGGGGTTTGTTGTTAAAAATATGTATATAATGTTTAACGTTAAAATATGTATATAATGTTTAACTCAATCACGTGGATCTCTTTCCTTCGGCTCGTGATTGAATCTATAGAGGCCTTAAAATGGGGTTTGTTGTTAAAAATATGTATATAATGTTTAACGTTAAAAATATGTATATAATGTTTAACTCAATCACGTGGATCTCTTTCCTTCGGCTCGTGATTGAATCTATAGAGTCTGGTCTGGCCTACTTCTAGTCAAATATCTTTTCTCGAGCTCTTGAAGGTTGCTGTTGTTAAATTTGGTATTGGTCTTGCCTTATGAACCACCCGTGGTCGGGTAGTTGTTTGTTTTCATTTTTGTGATGTTGGTTATTTTTCTGGGATAGGGGTTACACATCACTAGTTATTACAGATTTTAGAATTTGTGATGTCGGATATCTTTGAAATCATGTAAAATTTTTAGATTGAATTATTTCGTTGGTACTCATGAAAATTTGATCAAGTTATTCCAGGAGAGTTTCTAGAACGAGATGAATCTTTTATTAAAAGAGTTGTACCGAAATTTGACCAAAGGCTTTTATATATACGTGATGAAACATGACAGTTCATAATAAACATTACATCTCTTAAAAAGAATCAGTTATATGGTAGTTATAACTGTCAATTTGGAATTGATATAGTAGGAAATAATACATCAGTATCAAATTGTTATGCATTAGCAAATTTGCTACGTAAAACCAATTTCCTACGGATAAACACACAAACACAATCATGTAAATTTTCACCCTTCACACAGCTTAATAAACGGAAATTGCGTGAACGTGCACATGTAGAGCTTTGTGTCACCTATATCTATGCCATTTTAGCGTTTATTTTAGTTTTAAAAAAAACGGACTGTTTTATTGTTAACTAAAAAAGGTGTTTAGACGTGGAAGTTTACCAAACTAATTAATATACCTTTGAGTTTGAGAAATTATTTACCAACTGAACTGAACTGAACTCGAAGCTCGCTGAGCTTGAGCTCTTTAAAATTAAACGAGCCCAACTCAAGTTCAAACGAGATCAGGCTCGGCTCGTTTAAAACATATTGATGCAATGAAACTAGTATTTGTTATTGTTGTTCATAACAGCAGACAAGACAAAAGGTTTATACAAACGTTAAATTTAGGGCCGTTCCTATACAAAGGGAAAACTTTAGCCTGCTTGCTTTTACTCTAAAAATACATGTATCCCCCACCACAGATACTAATACAAACCAACAACCCTCAACTCACTATATTCATGTATAAGATACTACCACAAGTCAAGCAGTGCCACCGCCACCGATGCTGCCGCCTGTGCGCAACCCTTGGAGACACATGTGCAGCGTTCTTTGCACGTTATCCGCCACAATTCTTAACCTCCCTTGATTCACGTCTCCACCCGTAGACCCGTTCATAGAAGACCCGTTCATAGCAGACCCGTTCATCTCCACAGTCCGAATCACCCGCTGTTTACAATGTTCCCAATCCTCAACCCGAAGCCAGCATGACCGCCCACCATGGCTACCTTCCATTCCAAGAAAACTCACACTAGGATTTTCGCCAAACGAGTATTTCAACCTTACGGAGACGCAGTATGGCAACCACGCTGCACCACCAGCAGCGTTAATGTGAGGTATGTGAGCGGGATCAAGAACAACGGTCAACCCAAAGTCAACAGCATTGTGAGGGCGGTCATAGTGGATGTTACTTTTGGAAGCTGAAGAGTTCTCTGAATTTCCATCTGTGTATAATCCCGAATGATTTTCAAGGCATAACTCGATTCGTGATCGTTGGGTTGGCGGAATATCACCGCCTTGGGCCTGAGCTAAACTTTTCTTCCATGCTATTAGTTTTAAGAATTCTCTTAAGACGGAAATTGGTAATGTGAGAAGAGTGATGAATGATGCAACACGAGATGCATCATACGGTTCAGATGCAACACGACGGCTAAAGTAGTCACATATTTCACTTATTTCAGGTTGAGTTAATTCATCTTGACCGATTACCGAATTGTTCTGCTGTTGTTGTTGTGAAGTATTATACCGTTTTACACTAAGAACTTGGAGAAGAAGTTGAACCCTGTGAACACTGACAGCAAATACATATCCCCTGCAAGAAAATAGTTGGTGAATGCAAGATTAAGATCAATTATAAATTTATAAGTTCATATCATTGCAAAAAAGATCCATTGTTCTTCAATATTAAACAGTGAATTGGCGGGTTGAACAATGGGTTAAAACGTATACGGGTCAATTTGAACTTTTATGCTTACCCCACAAAGAAGCGCAAGGCGGGCTGCTCCTGATCCAAATTCAAGAGTGAACCTTCATTATCTTTTAGAATTGATCCAAGGATTTCCTTCAAGAGTTCTGGTAATTGTGCAAATAGCCATAATACACCAAGATATTTCAGAATGCCTCTAAGAACCTTTTTGAGAGCAACAAGAGGAACCCAACCACCACCATAACCACCATCATCCCCAAGCCCAATAATGGCGGTATTCAGCTCCCCTCTAACATGAGCAGGAACCGCACCAGCTCTACGTACTAAAAGTGAATTTGGTGATGCTGACATGGCACTTGTAGAACGGTTAAATCCAACGGATTGGTTCCCTGCGCGAGACATACCAGTAGGCCCTGCTCGGGTGCCATTGGTAGCTGAGACTTGTGGACCAGAGGATGCAGCCGAATTGTTGGAATTAGTTGGTCCAGCTGACGGCTGACCACCAGCGAAATTAGGGTCCAACCCGTTAAGCTCCTGAGCAACATGTTCCATGATGAAGGGCCGAAATTGTGGACAAGGTAATGAACCTCCAACTGTAGGACCACCTTTTGGCGGTGTTGCCGGTTGCAACCATACTTGATCACCAGCAAAACACCTCATGTCAACTGCAAAATATTTCCGGTATATTATCCGAATCCAGTAAGGGCCACGAAGAACAAAGGAGACATCAATAGGCAATAGTGAACTAGGAACGATTCCTGGGCCACCTCGGCTAGCCACAGTAGCAGCAGTCAACATGGCAGATGCACCAGGGTTCCCACCAGGACCAGTACTGGGACTATTACCAGCATTCGGGTTTGAACCATTTGGCATCTGCCCATAAACGTTTGCTTTTGATAGTGTCGCCCCAGATGAAGCAGCACCAGGAACCCCAGAAACTGGAGCAGCCCGTGCAGGACGTGTTGCAGCAGCAAGAGCGTGCAAGGGTCCTGCTGTCAAACGGATGCAGTCCAAAAGAGATGAAACTTCCCTCCCGTTGATAAAATCCTCTAGAAACTGAAAATACAGAGTTTTAATCAATCAATCACATTTTAAGACACAATAAAAGGCTAAAATCTTTCAGTTTGCATGATTGAGGCTTAAACATGTTAAAGTTTGCCATGGCCCATGAGTAAGTATAATTTCAAAATATTGCCAATTAACAGGTCAAACTGGTTGAATGATAAAGAGGATAAATGTAAAAATATATCTCAACTTGCTTACATGATTATAATATATGGTTACATTTTTCTATTACTTTTTCAAGTTTCATATCCATTATACTATACTATTATTTATTTATGTTAAAAAAATTATAAAATAGAACAAAAGCCCCCCTCCCTTCCCATGCCACTGACGATGCACTTGGAAGTTTGAAAAGTTATAGATATTCATATATTTTGAAGGTTAACGGATTTACTCAACTCAAAAAATAAAAAATATTTGGAAATCTATCTGCAGAAAATGGTTACTTGGGTTTTTCTAAAATTTGCTTTTGTTCACGTATGACAGAAGTAGTTTACATCACATCCATGTCAACCACTTCTACCAGAATCCCATTCACAAAACGTTCAAGGATTTAATCACGCCAAAAAAAATTTGGGAAACTTATCCAAGAACCTAGAAAAAGTTCTTCGGTTTTTCTAGCAATTGACCTAAATAATCTACTCTCTGTCATTTTTAAAAATTTAAGTACCACATTAAAACATACCTTGGTATGAGGCCAAAGTTGGTCAGGAGACACATGCATTGTACACCCACTTTTACCAGATTCCCATTCAACAACAAAACGAGCAAGAATCCCTGAAACCCGGAGCCAAAACTAAACCAAAGACTCATTAATCCAACGGCCTCAATTTTAAATGCCTTCCTCATCTGTTCAGAGTATTTATCACCCACTTCTAAACCACTGACAGTCAATCCCTTACTGTCACCTTTGGATTGACTTTCTTCTGTTTTCTCATCAGATTTAGCAACCAGTAGTTTCCTCATTCCTAAAGCAAATGTCCGAGCATTAGATAACCGTTGAATATCTGCCACCAATTTCTTAATACTATCAGCCTCAACGGAATTATAAGTCAAAACAACACCATCAGCATCATAACGAATATGAGAATCTATATCAGATGTATTAGCAATCCTGACATTAGATCCCCATGCGGTATTAGTGCTTCCCTTTTGAAGCTCAAATAAGTCAATGAAATGTTGGTCGCTAATTTTGACATCCCAATACATGCTTCCCGGTTTTTTACCGAGTCTTAAACATATGTGTTCCCATGTATCGTTTCTTGCAAACGGGAGTTTAAACCATATGTTTGATGAAGCCGTTCTTAGACCAATTTCTTCCGCATATGGGATGTCAAGTGCATCCATTTGACCAGTCAACCGAGCATGTTTGATGCAGAGTGAACAGTGTCTGACCACATGTAAAAGAGCTGATACGTATATACTCGATGGTGCATCGCCTTTATTTGCTTCTGCTATAAGATTCACGTATCTATATTTTTCAATACTACTAACATTGCTCGACTGATTTTGTGTAGGAGTTGTGTTTGTGAGTTTTCTTCTTTTAGAAGATTGTTCAAGGATATCTGAGGATTTGAGCGACGGAAGTAAGTCTAACATGTCCGACAACGTGCGCTTTCTTGATCCATTTTCTCTGGGTACTTGAGTCATGGGAGAATCTGATGTTGAAGCTGAAAAATAAAGGAGCAACCAGTTTAAGCTACAAGACATAATTCACCACTAACATTCTAAAGTTTTAACCAACATTTTGCCATTTCTAGCTATAACCAACAAGCTAGATCTGTAACAAAATATGCGGTTTTGCACAAAATATCAACGTACTTTTTAATCTGTCTTGTTTGAGTTGTTAAAGATGGTTATGCACCTTTTGGGTCATTTTGCAATCAATAAATTAAACATTTTGACATAAAGCGTAACATTATACATGAATGTAACAATTTTGGACAAAATAATATTAATATATTAAATTATCGATTTTTGACAGCCGGTTTTTTTGCATACAAAACCCAAATGAGACATCAAAGTCGTCTTTTAATGACTCATATGCACCCGTAGAAAAGAGTGCTATAACTAAAATGAAACAAATAAGGTATCGGTATCTTATGCAAAACGATCTAAACAAAAGTTATATTATTTCAATAACAATCTAAATCTTCAAAAAGATTTGCTTTAGATTTTAGAAGATTTTATGCATTAAAAAATACACTATGGCCGACTTTTGATTCATTTACTTTTAAGCTAATCTTTTTTTAATTTCACCCATCTGATAGGTGAATGATAAATAACCCAAATCAACCCATTCATAAGTAAATGGGTTGACATTGCCTTCTTTGTTGTAAAGTGAAAATTTAATATGGTAGATCCAGAAGCGTGACACACCTGGAGTTGAAACAGAATTTCTAAAAGAATTCCCTCTTGCACTTGATGCAGAAACTCGAATGCCACCAGTGATATAAGAACCGACTTCAGCAGAATGTGGAGATCTAGAAGCCAGATCTTGATCAGATTTTGAAGCTGACAGTTTCTTCATGGTTGTGTTTCTAGAAGTGATTGAACTGGTGGAAGCAGATGGTACCCTACCCTTGTAATTGTTACTAGCAGGATACAACGAACCATTCCAGTTTGAACCTGCACTTGTAAGATTCACTGAATTATCAATATGAGAGCTTATTGAACCTGAACTGTGATTGTAACTCTGGGCAGAATATGCAGGCGCAGAGGCTTGTCTTTCTTGCTCAAAGATTTCGTCCACTAGTGAAGAAAAACCAGATAGACCGGAACCTTCGACAGTCAAATCAGAAAGAAGACCATGATTAGAAGCCTGATTAAGGCCCGAACCATTTGAAGAGGATGTTAGGGCATTATAATCAAGAAGGCTCAAATTTAGTTCGCTATCAAGCAGGTGCATTTGCTTTGTATCAACAACTTTAATGCGGGTAACAGATGATTCGGCTTTTCCTGATGGATCTGGCTGAGTTTCTAGCAACTTAAAAAGAGGGGTAAAGTTGTCTTCAAGTTGCATGAGCAGAAAGTAAGAGCTCCCACAGTCAGGAAATCCCATTAGAAGCATATTTGAACCATTTAAGGCATGTTTTGGCACCTTCACTGGAGAAAAGCTGTGTTCATACACCTGTAAGAATATGTGATATATGATGAAACCTTTATGATAATTCATTCAATCTTCATATATTTCAAGAGTTCTAATAGAACAAATGTTATTACCTGAAGGCCTAAAAACCTCCCTATACAAGCAAATAAATGCAATAAACTCTTGCTTCTTAAGCTTATAAATGCTTCAGCTGCGGTCATAGTTCCCTGATTTAGTGCTTCCTCGCATTCTCTTAATGCTGAAGATGCGATTGTACTTTTTGATGAATGAAGGAGAAACCGCCCCGTCCTTCAATAAAGCAAAAAAGTATAAAAGGTTATCAGAAGTTTGTTCTTTCCAGATATCATGTAGAATTATACCTTTTTGAATAGGTAAATCAACTCACAAAGAATGCTACTGTGCCTTGTGAAATAACACTTTTTTTATAAACACAAAAGAACTGCCAAAAGAATCACTGCTTAAGTGGCACAGTTTATTGGAACTTCAACCAAGTGGACTTACTAAACTGAACAATGCCATCAGCAAACATGTTTCTAATAACCAGTAACATCAATCATATTTAAAATTCAATGAGCACTCAGTACAGATGTAAATAGTAATATAATATAACACCATATTTGAATATATTTGTGTGTATATGTATATATCCATGAGTTGAAGTAAGACCTTATGTTTATTCCAAGTGTAAAAAATGATGAGCCATAGGCACGCATACGTAATACTTCCTGCCCTTCAGAATCCAAAATGTCATCCTGCAGAGAGAAATCAAGCAAATCAATATAAGCCACCAATGAAATGAGCAGAACCAACTGTATAACGTATAAGCCATGAAAGTGTTTACACTATACAAATGACAGTTCTTATAATCAAACTGCAATACTGACCTTACTGTAACCAGCACCGGTTTGATCGATAGGGCGATGAAGAATAACATCACTGCTGGCTCTACAGATATGACTGTTTTGCCCCAATTCTTTATAAATTTCAAGCAGGCGTGTATATTTATTACAACATATAGCTCTTAGTAGCAATTTCTCAACATCGATACAGCTTTGGTCTATGAAAAATTCTGCCTCCCTGTTAGTTACAGGATCAATCACAAATGAACTGTGGATACACTTGATTTGCAGATCTGGCCCTGGTTCAATCTTCATAAAAGGACATGATACTGAGTCTGATGTTCCAATGTTTTCATCAAAATCCAACCAATAAAGAATCTTTAAACCAGGTGTCCGTAAACCCCCAGAATCAGTCTCTCCATCTTGACCCATTTGCATAGAACCAGCAGCACTACTTTGACTAGGACCTGAATTACCATCAGATATAAGCTCAAACCGAATTGCATCTTTCCATCTACCGACCCTAAGTTCTCTAACTTGTCTTATGACAGTGTCCATGATAAGAGCTACACAAAATTCATGTAAAATAGAATATAGAATTGCAAAAGGATTTTCAGAAGCAGCCATTCTGCGCTCTAAATCATCTCCAAGAACAAACCGCCTTGTTTCTTCAAGCTTCACTAGACCACTTTTTTCACCAACTAGTACCTCCAAATGCAATATTCTCCACATTGACAAGTGTCCACGGTATCCGAGAGTTAGTAATACCTTGAACTCTCCTGGAACACAAAGATTTACTGTACCATCACAGATTTTGACCTCAGAGAATTCTTTGGGAAGTGTGGTTTCAAGTAATTTCGACCTCACAATAGTATCAAGTTTCTTAAGCACAGGTTTTTGTTGTCTTTCAGTTAATGCGCTTTGAATACCTACATCCTCTGTGCACTTTGGCAAGCGTTGGTAAGTGCCAGTAAGAAGAACCTCAACGGCAGATGGAACATCATAAATTGGAGCACGAGCCTGTTGTAGTCCCTCATGCATGAAAAACATCGAATCTGCAGCTTGAGTGAAACATGTTTCATGACTTGATAAGGTTGATGCCAGTTGCTGACAATATTGTATAAGTGGTACCTGCATACCAGAAGGCAGTATATTTAATTAAAAACATGTATGTGGTTAGTGTAAAATGATAAGGTAACCCTCCCCCTTCATACATTTTTTACTTAAACAAATTAGACTTTTATCAAAAGGTAAACACAATTTTAGATTTACACAGTAAGTTTTTGGGTACTTTATGTTAAAACAGGATAATCAATGTGGGAAAAACTACATTAGTATAACTATGCAATATGCACATGCATGCATATATAGTATAAGTTCCAATGGTGCTAGCCGGTCAGCCGGTCAGCCTGTTTGATAGTGGCGATGTTGTGGTCTGACCGGGTCCGGAGGGTCTGACCCGGACCATAATAATCGTGATTCTGACTGGTTGACCCACCGCGAATCCCCATCTCCTCCCCTTGTGCTCCTCTTCTGCCGCCAACCTCCTCCCCCGCAACCCACCTTCTCCTACCCTGCCTTCCTCCGACCTCCGCCTCGCTCTCCTCCTCCGCGAACCCCATCTCCTCCGGCAGTGTTGTGCGCCGTCCTAACCAACGCCACCGCGAACTCCCATCTCCTCCGGCGATCTCCCCAGCGTCGTCACCTCCCTCCACCGTTGTCGGCGGTGCCATCTTGTTTCCACCGTTGCCGGCGGGTCCGGGTTCGTATCATCATCAGCCCTTCGTATCTCTTGTTCACCTTCTTCACCGGCGAGGTGTGGTGGTGGAATTGGGGGTAGTGAGAAGTGTGTGGGAAAGTGGGGGTTTCAAATAGGAGTCGGTTTATTGATTGTTGGTGTGTGGGAAAGTGGGGATGTGGGGTATCAAGCTTTAATTATATATTGATAGTTTTTTATTTATTGCATTAGTGTTTTTTATTTATTGTTATTGAAGATTGTTTTGTGAAGTATGGTTTATTGGATGATAAAAAACTATGTGTTATTAATTTAATTTTCTAATATTTGATATGCTTTTATCATTCAGTCAGATACTGAATCAAACAACCAAGTTTCAATCAGATGCAGACTCAGTCAGAACTTCTAACTGGGTCAGCTTCTGACTCAGTCAGATCTTACCGAGTCAGTGTAATCAAACAGCCCCTTATTGTGTTCTTTAAAACCACTAAGAGAACTATATGAGATAAATGTTTTCAACGGTCATATATGATAGGTGAATCAATTTTAAGAAACACATTTGAGGCTTTTGGTTGGTAACCAGAAATGATGAATTAAGCATTCCAAGTAACGATTCAACTAGTAGTTGTTTCCATGTAGCTGACCCGTTTCCACCATTCAACTTTGACATTCACCCACCCAGAAAGAAAGGCGATACTCACTAAATGTTCAAACATACTATATCATTCCGTCTCACTCTATACCATAACATGTAGAAAATATCAATGTTAAACAAATAAACAAACAAACAAACCTACCCAATTAAAACTTACTTGACGAGTAGGGTCTAGGGAGGGTGAGATGAAGACAAGCCTTACCCCTATCCAATGGGATAGAGAGGTTACAACCAGAGAGACCCTTAGCTTAGTAAAACCCTTTTTTCCATACTACGTATATATGCATGAATAAACAATACCATAACATAGCAAAATACCATATTACCATAAAAAAATATCACAGTTAATTTTTTAGTAAAGGCAAACAAAGGTAAGTGATAAACATCCCTAAGACTAAAGTAGCACACGTCTAAGACTATAGGCGCCACTACCACTAAAGATACATCTATGCTAAAGGCAATCTAGAAATTATCTAAACCTAACACCTAAAACTAATGGCAGGCATAGGAAAATGTCAATGTTACCAACACTTAAATCTTATCGTTGATCTTTGCCACTATTCCAAACTCTTCTCTGTGTCAGAATGCATAATCAAAAACCATCAGAACTTCATATAGCATCCACAGGGATTACATCACATTCTTAATCACATCATCAAGCACAGTTTCAAAACCTCGTCTGTTACCTCAAAAGCAGAAGTATATCGGTTTCCAATACCAATTTGAAACAAATTGATAGCTAAAAAGCACTCTAGTAATTTCCTCTCCAACTAGGGCAAATTTGTTCAGTGCCACGATCAAAACTAACTTTTCATATCGTATAGCAAAACAAACAATCTATCTTCTCATCTACACCAATATATATAGCATAATTGTCACTATCACAGACAATGATATAAGATTCAAACCTGTTGGCACCACTGCGCAAGAACATTGAGCCGAAGCATACGCTGCTGAGTCTTCACAAGATACTTCAGTATCCCAATCTTCTTCTCCGAATCCGACATTTCAGAAGACTTCGATTTCTCCACTAATTCCTTCAACGAAAGGTACGATTCCTCCGCAGCTCGACTAACCAAAGTCGAAAATTCCACCGACTCTTGCCCTAACTCCGCCATTCTACACCTCTACTATCACCAACCACCTCCTTTCACCGATTATCAATAGCCTCAACACTTCACTGAACACATACCGATTCGAATACAATTAGGGCTCGAAATTAGATAAACGAATCATGTATCTCTCCTCTTTATCGTTACGCTATCACTCACGCCGCCGCCGATCGGAGATTACCACCACCGTCGCCACCAGCTGCACCGCCGTCGGCTGCTCCGGCGTCGCCGTACGTCTGCTTCCGCCGCGAATCTTGTGCTTTTGGAGTTCTGTAGTTCGCTGTTGTCACCGGTGATCCTTTGTTACGAGAATGTGTGTATATAATGGAAAGATCCCGGTTAAAAGGTGTGTTTGACAGAAACTCCCCTCGTTGTTATATTCTTGCAAATGTTATCCCCATCTTAGGAAATTTTGCAATTTTACCACTTTTGTTTGGGCTTTTGGAGGATTAAAAGTCTACGGGCGCCAAACGGATCGTATTCTCAGGTTGTTGGGTTCAACCCGACATAACCTGAAAATTTTAGATGAACCCAAACACGAACTGAACCTGAAAATTTTAGATGCCCGAACACGAACTGAACCCGAAAATTGTGTCTGAAGTGTCAACCTGAACACGACATGCAAATTTAATGGTTGACACAAACAGGAGCTGATTGACTTGAATGTATAAATTTTTATATTTGTCTTCACATATTTATACTTTAAAAGTACTATTTTTCAACTAAAAATACCAATTAATATAAAATAATTATATATTAGTTATAAAACCTTATGTCAATTTCTATTTTAAGTTTTAAAAATTAAAACAAAACACAGAAGAAATTTAGTTTTATGTTAATTTCTATTTTAAGTTTTAAAAATTAAAATATAAAAAAGAAATTTAATTTATGTCAGAATATATACAAAAAAAATAAAATAAATAAATAAATAAATGGGTTAAATGGATTAACCCGCGAATCCGTCGGGTTGAACCTGAACCACACAACCCAAACCTGACCCGAGCATGTTTATAGTAAACCCAAACATGTAAATTTCGTCTTAGGTTCGTATCGAGTTTTCAAGTTGTGTCAAAATTTCACACCCTTGATTAAAACCAATAATAATAATAAACAACTTTAAATTGAAAAGGAAAATGGTGAGTTTCATATTCGATTTCTAGTGTGATAAGAATCCTAATGGGTAATTTTAACATCCTAAGTTTATGAATGTGTATCTCCAACAAAAAAACCAACAAAACAAATAGGTGATGAGTAATTATGGGTATGAGATACAATCTTATAGTCATACATGAGACCATGCTTACGGAAACTTAACTATTTGTCACACATACTACAACTCGTTATAAATAACTAATTGTGAATTTTATAACTCAGTATATTTCTTAACTTTTGTGATTTTCTAAGGTTTAGATCGAGTTATGACTATTATGTATTACAATCACATAAATTGAACATCGCTATGTATATCCAATCCAATTAACTTAACGATGAGATGATGCTATTAGATTTAACGATTAACCTTGATCAACAAATATCCGCAGTCGAGGTCTGTTAACGAAACCCTATGGTGCATCACTTGTTACGATACAAATGATAAAGGGCCAGATATGTAATAGTGTAGGGTTTTAGTAGTAGTTAGTTCATACATGTACTTAAGAAGATAGATATAATTGAATCAACAACGATCTCTTTAAGAGTTTATCTCTTTCTACGAGAATTCACCTTCTTCTACGTTTCTCTTTTACATTCTTGATTATCAATTGTGTTCATAGCATCACTATGCAACTGTCAAGTGTTTATCACACAACTATGATACTCGAAACCAAAAATCAATCAAACATTTATAGCACGTGTAACAAAACAAGGTTGATTATTTATTATGATCTCGTGGATAAATGGCATCAACAAGTTATCGTAATTTACGTAAGAGGTGACGTAACTTTTTCATAACTTGGGTACCTGGGTGAGTTCGTTCCATCATTCTCTTCTTCCTGTTTTTATTATTCTGCATCACGAATATTCTCTTGTTGTAGGCATTGTTTGGGCTGGGTTAGGAGGACCAGCACTGTTTTAACAGGGAGAGCCATCCCCTGTCTCTATCTGTGGGCATCTAATTGTGTTCTTAATTTGGGTGATCTATTTATATTTTTGTTCTTAAATAGCTACTTGTTCGTTTAATTTGAGTGATCTATTTATATGTTGTCATTTGGACTGATTGTGCTGATTGTTAGGTTATATCTCTGCTACTAGTCTGATTGTTAGTTTATATCCCTGCTTCTAGTCTGATTGTTAGTTCATATTCTCTGCTCCTGATTTTAAATATCTACTTGTTCTGATTTTAAATAGTTTAGATTGGACTGATTGTCTTGTGATTTGATATATTTCTGTTGCTGGTGGTAATTGTGTTCGACTGCTTCTGTTTATGCTTTATTAGTGTGGCATCCTCTTTTTAAGGTGTTTCTTGTCACGTTGGGTGAGTGAGGTATAATAGATAACAGGAGACATTATGTTGTCCCGAGATCATGTACGGTGACGAGAGATGCAACTACAGGGAATAAGGGTTATAAACTACGAGTGGCATCGTGGAATGTAGGAACACTTACTGGTAAGTTATTAGAGATAATAGATGTGTTAAGGAGTCGTAAGGTCCAGATAGCGTGTCTCCAGGAAACTAGATGGCGAGGTGGGAGGGCAAAGGAGTGTAATGGGTATAACTATGGTACTCAGGGTCAGATGGAACAAAAAATGAAGTAGGTTTTTTAGTAGCTAAAGAACTTCAGGATAATGTAGTGGAGGTTAGAAGAATCGATGATAGACTGATGTTGTTAAGGATAGTAATAGGAGAAGAGGTAGTGGCTGTAGTTAGTGCGTATACACCGCAAGTTGGACTAGGGGATACGGAAAGAAAGAAGTTCTGGGAGAGTTTAGATCACGTTATGGGAGACATACCCCGAGAAGAAAAAATATTCATAGGAGGAGATTTTAATGGGCATATCGGTAAGGACAACGATCATTTCCCGTTGGTGCATGGAGGCTTCGGGTATGGTCTGAGGAATGACGTCGGTAGGGAGCTTCTTGACTTTGCATTAGCGCATGAACTAAGCATCATAAATTCGTTTTTCAAGAAAAGAGAATCGCATCTAATTACGTTTAGCAGCGGCGGGAGACACACACAGATAGATTATTTGCTGATGAGGAGAGAAGATCGTAGCTCGTGGAAGGACTGCAAGACAATACCGGGACAGACAGTAGTCACTCAACATCACATGTTGGTGGCAGATATACGACTCAAGAGAGCAAGTGTCCAACCAACTAAGAGAAGTAGACCTACGATCAGATGGGGACAACTCAAAGACGAAAAGATTACCATCTTTAGAGATAAAATCATACCAATGAACCCGAGTGAGCCACAGGAAGACGCAAACCAAAAGTGGGAGGCTATGGCAACTACAGTCATTCAAGCAGCTAAAGAAACGCTTGGGACTACAACAAATAGGAAAATCGGTCACAAGGAATCCTGGTGGTGGAACGAAGATGTACAGGAGAAGATAAGAATTAAACAACAAAGTTTTAGAGAGCTTTTACGCTGTAACAATGAGGAAGAACGAACAGAGCTAAAAGATAAATACAAAGAGGCAAAACGAGAGGCGAAAAAGTCTGTGTCAGAGGCAAAGAACACAGCATACGAGAGGATGTATAAGCGATTAGAGACGAAAGAGGGTGAACATGACATGTTTAAGATTGCCAAGGCAAGGGAACGTAGTAGACAGGACTTGAGATCGGTGAAGTTTATAAAGGACGCGGATGGAAAGGTCTTGGTGAGGGAGAAAGACATCAAGGGGAGATGGAACACTTACTTCGATAACCTTTTCAACATAACGAACCGTAATCAACAAGCGGAGATAGACGAAACAACTCAAACGACGCAACAAAACAAGTGCTATTGTAGAAGCATCACAGTCGATGAAGTTAAGAGAGCTTTGAAGAAAATGGGAAGGGCTAAGGCGGTGGGGCCAGACAACATCCCGATTGAAGTGTGGAAGTGCCTAGGAGATGAGGGCCTACAATGGCTAACGGACTTATTCAACACTATTTTTAAGACAGGAAAGATGCCAGAGCAGTGGAGAAGCAGTGTCATAGTCCCCATATATAAGAAAAAAGGAGATGTCCAATGTTGCGCAAATTACAGGGGAATAAAGCTATTGAGCCACACGATGAAGCTATGGGAAAGAATTGTTGACACGAGAATTAGACGAGAAACTCAGATAGCGGTAAACCAATTTGGATTTATGCCAGGCCGCTCTACAACAGAAGCTATACACGTCATAAGGAGGATGATGGAGAAATATAGAGAAAAGAAAAGAGACCTGCATATGGTATTCATTGACCTAGAAAAAGCATATGACAGTGTGCCGCGGAAACTCATCTGGGAAAGTCTACAAGTTAGAAAGGTACCAGAAAGGTATATCAAAATAATAAAGGATATGTATGACGGGGCAAAAACATGTGTACGAGCACCTGTCGGAGACACAGACTACTTCCCGGTGGAAGTAGGACTCCACCAAGGATCGGCATTGAGCCCATTCCTCTTCACAGTGGTGCTGGACGAGATGACCAAGTCTATACAACAGCCAGTCCCATGGTGTATGCTGTTTGCGGATGATATCGTCTTAATATCAGAATCTAGGACGGTGCTTAACGAGCGACTAGAACAGTGGAGAGCAGCAATAGAACGCAGGGGCTTAAGGATAAGTCGCGCTAAGACAGAATACATGCATTGTAACTTTAGTGGTGAGGCCGAAGAGGACACCCAAATCAGTATCCAAGGCATGGCGGTCCCCCGGACGTCTAGGTTCAAATACCTTGGCTCGTACGTACAGGAAGATGGAGAGATACACAGCGATGTAGCACACCGTATACAATCAGGATGGTGCAAGTGGAGAGCAGCATCAGGGATTTTGTGTGATAAGAGGTTCCCGGCAAAACTAAAGGGAAAATTCTACAGAGCGGCAGTACGTCCAGCTATGTTATACGGCACAGACTGTTGGGCCATAAAGAAATCGCACGAGAGACAAATAGAGGTCGCAGAAATGCGAATGCTGAGGTGGATGTGTGGACACACAAGATTGGATCGGATAAGAAACGACGTCTTTCGTCAGAGGCTAGAGGTGGCGTGTATCACAGAAAAAATAAGAGAGGGAAGATTAAGATGGTTTGGGCACGTGAAGAGGAGAACGATGGCAGCACCAGTCCGAGCAGTAGAGAATATCAGCTTAGAGGGTAGGAGGAGCAGAGGTAGACCTAGGTTGACTTGGGACGAGGTTATTAGGAGAGACATGATGGACTTGCATCTCTCTGAGAACATGATCGAGGATAGAAGTGAGTGGAGGCGTAGAATTAAAATTAAGGACTTTTAGTGGGTTTTGTGGGTGGGAAGGGTATACGGTGACATATGGCCGTACCCCACACGTTAGGTGTAGTTTTACTCATCTATCCTTTTTGGGTGTTACATGCGCATTATCTAATTCTTCTTGTCATATATATCATTGTGTTATATGCTTCGTATTATGATGGTTATTGCCTTTGTTATGCTTTGTTATATGCTTTGTATATGCGTTGTATATGCTTTGTTATATGCTTTGTTATGATGGTTATTGTTATTGCCTGTGTTAACGAGTCGGGGGTCTCTTCGGAAGTGGTCTCTCTATCTTTCTAGATAGAGGAAAGACTTGCCACCATATACCCCTCCCAGACCCTGCTCTTCAGCGGGAGACACTGGGTATGTTTGTTTGTTTGTTTGTTTATACTAACAAAAATCAAACTGATTGTCATGTATGTCACTTGAATTTTACAACAGAACTCTACCAAAATCTGGTTAAATCTTTCTTATAGATTTTCCATCATACATAAAAGTGTATATTAAGTTGCATACATTATTAAGTCTGCACACATTAAGATCACAAATTGGTGGCTTTTACCCCCATAAAGCGATTCTTCAATTTTGAAGTGCATGGTTAGGGTTGTAAAGAAACAAAATGTTTAGTGAATAGTTCGTGAACCGTTCGATAGGAAGTTCGTTTATGTTCGTTCGTTTAATAAACGAACGAACACGAACAAGAAAATTTCGATCGTTTAGTTAAACGGACGAACATGAACATAGGCGGCGTTTGTTCATTTATGTTCGTGAACGTTCGATAATGCGTTTATTAATGTTCGTTTGTGTTCGTTCATTTAATAGTTATTTTTTAGATAACATGTTAAGTACTTTTTTATCTTTGGTAATATTACATAATGTCTGTGATTTTAATTAGAAATCGTTATAAGATGGTTTGTATTTGTTTGTTGTAGAAAATTTTATTTATGTTCATTAATGTTCACGAATATTAAGTGTGTTCGCTTACTTGTGTTTGTATTCGTTTATGTTCATAAACAATTCATGACCAGATTCATTCCCTTAATGAACAAACATGAACAAGAAATCTCGTTCGGTAAGCGTTTATGCACGGTTCATACATAGTTCATGCACAAGTTATTTTCTTAATGAACGAACACAAACAAGGCTCCGTTCATGTTCGTTCGATTCGTTTAAATCCTACGCATAGCAATTTGCGATAAAGTTACATGTCAAGCAATCCTTTTCATATTTTACACCATGAACTGTCAGTGTGTTGCATCCCACACGTCTATAAAAACTACCAATTATAATACATCAATCAAATTCATATGACTAGGATACGACCATCAATTTTCATCCTCGTTTATTCAAATGCTCACTATGTCTCATAGAGTTATTTTAATTTCATTCATCATGGTTTCGTGTTAAATTAGTTCGGCATTGACTTATAAAAACTAATTTAAACAAAATGATGATGAATAAATGTCCAAAAGAAGATGAAGAGACAAGATGTACTTTGAAAAATGTATTACAAATTTAAAAACGTTTGTTTTCCACATCACTTTAAAATTATTGAAAAAAAGTTAGAAAATTACAGGTCATATTTTGTTAGTAACACAACGGTCTAAAATACCTAGAGACGTTTATAGAGAAAAAGATCCAATTTCACTACAAATATTAACATACCTTATCGTTTCTTTGCTTGCTTGCTTCGTGTTTAATTTCCCTAATCTCTTACATGACATTTATAAAAAAATCATATGTCACATGTGTGTACGCCAAAGAGCGATTGTCGAGAGTACGAATCTCGTCAACGGTGTGATCAACTGATCATGGATCAACTTATGAGGTGTGTTCCACGACGTTTCATGATTGAGGTTACCTTGAACCTCCGTGGAAGGAAACCATCGATCTACGGTTTTGATGTCGTCATGTCGTCTCCAAGATGCTGAAACTTATCATTGTGAGGTATGAAGATACATAAAATGGGACATGATGGAGCTAAAATAGTGCATACAAGCTTATATCTAGTAAACATGTTTGGAGATTAATATGTCTCTTGACACCATTATAGAGTCATTAAGGATTCGGTTCTCAATATTACGAATAATAAGTGACGAAGATAGAACTTCATTGGTCCTAGGAAACCACAAAGTTTTCTTTTCTACAGAATACGACTAAAATAAAGATATTGTAATTAAAAAGAACCGAACAAACATATATAGTACGCCATGGTCTAACTCACATATACAAACTTCACAACAATAACAACATAAACCAGTTGATTCATACACTACTTTCTTTTTCAATCACTCCAGAACTTGATATACAAATTCATAAACCTAAAAACCCACACTTCATGATGAACACACAAAACACGAATAATCAAATTTTGAAACACACTACATCAACTGACACACATGTTACAAACAACAGATAAAACCAATCATCGATCCATGATCATGAACGCAACCACTCAACTAAGAATCCCGAACTTCAAAGACATTTCGATTCTTTACCACAATATCATACATGTGCATGGACTTGAGGTTATTGAAGCTCTTCGGGAGAGATATGAGGTGCACAGTCGATCTTTTGTGAAACTGAAAAAGATTAGGATCGTCATAGTATCGTTCCCACCCTAAATTTGTGAGCATCCTTTCAAGCATCTCGTATGAGGTGACCACTTCATTTGTGGGCAGGTGCACCAACACCTTCCCACGAGAAGCGCCTTGCATGGAGCGAGCACCAGGGTTCTCCACGAGTCGAACCACACCATTCTTGAACACCCAAACACCAGACATGGTTGATTTTGTTTGAGGAAGTGAAGAATATTGATTAATAAGAATGTTGAAGATGACAAATTTTATTGGGGATTGGAGGGTTTTATAGGAAGATTGCTAGGCTAGAAGCATATATTCTATCATATCCACGTATATATAAATATGTATAAACAATTGTAACTAATGAGGAATGAAGTTGATGCATAAGTTATATATAGTATCTTTTCCTGGAAAAAGGCTCCTCACAACATGTGTGTACGTATATGATAAACCTATGTGTACATATAATAAACTATAGGTTTAAAACACATGATATAACTATATTTACACATATATATGCATGCGCGTACATGAAACCAATATTTAATACACAACTTGTTGGTTTTATTTTTATACATAAGGCGGTTATATAGCTACATAATTATCTCTCTTTCTCATTTCATTGTATATGTCATGTATGTGATGCTCGTACTTAGAAATTAGTTGTGTCATATAACCATGTATGCATGTTTACATGCTTTTTATATAAAAACATAATTCTATAAAACATCACCCTAATATAAGTTCTTGTGTGCATGCGTGAAGCTTTGTTGTGCCCCCTCCCCCTCACTCAGAAGCGAAAATTTATATGTATTGAGTTCGGTCTCTTTAATTTGGGTCTCGTAACTTTCGCCCCCAACCCCAACCCCAACCCCAACACACGCTTGTTCGGATTCCGCCACTGCTTGTGTGGTTAAGAAAAAAATCATTAGTTGACAAAGTGAGTTGAATAAAATCATGCGTGTGGTGTTAGAGCGGTATGTGTTGTTTGTGATTGTCACGAAAACCTTATACATGACAAAGAGTCCCAAAGAAGGAGAAGACTGTAATACTTTAGATAAATCTTACATGATTTATAGACAAGTGCGATTGCTATGTAAATAAAGTGCACGTCATATATTTTTTTGTGGCAACAAACGCAACAAATCTCATGGTTTTACGTGGTCACACAAACAAAAATCATGATCTGGTGACGCAAAACGGATAATCTCATGGTTATTATGGTGTTATAAAGAATGAAATTGGAAGCCTTGATTTTTGTTAGTTATGGTTAAAAAAAGAAGTGTATTGAAAGACCAAACTAGGGCTTTTTCCTCTAGTTTCATAATATGCTTTGCAATTATTAATTATATTATTATCTCAACATTAGATCGTATATAACCATACCGAAGTTGTTACATTTTGTTGGGGAAAGTACTAATACACATGTCATCTACAACGCATCTAAACAAACAAATCATCTAGAAAAAGGATTTATAGATGCTTAAACGTCAAATTAATACAATGCATCTAAACAAACAAATCATCTAGAAAAAGGATTTATAGATGCTTAAACGTCAAATTAATAGTATGATAAAGACATGACAACATGAAATGAAAAACAAAAGGAGTAACTAGCATAATCCATATTTTAATAACATTAGATTGGTTTTTAGTTTTTTTTATTTTATTTTTTTATATGTGTATCTTTACTTGGTATCTTCTTTGGTAGTGTTTTTGTGCTCCAACAAGTGGAAGAAAAGATGATAGTATGATATCATCATGACTATTTATGGTCCCGAGTTTTCTTTGTACATCAATTTTTTTAATATTACTTAACTTTGCATTAGCAAGGAATTGAGTCCATCATTTTAGGAAGGGTAATCACCAATACCATTATACTACAAGATCTTGAGGTTCAACAAGTATATTGAGTTTTGATCTTAATGATTATTAATTGTTGGTGATGAAGATAAGGTCATGAATTTTGGTAAATTAATAATATAGTTTTGAAAGAAAGAGATGGAGCGAATCAAGCATAGTAAAGTAAGGTTAAGATAAAATCTTTTACTCGAATTTCTTGTCAAAAGTAAAGATAAAATGAAATTCCTTCTCAATAGGGGAGCATCATCAACAATTTGGCATGCTTACCTAGGGTTGCTGATTGACGCATGGCGAAAACAAATTAAAATATAAAATATTCTAAGAAGAAGTTGTTTTCTTACCGAATTTCAATCACCACTATAACATATTTCTTTTATAGAGAATATTTTTGACCGGGTTTATTAAATCTTTGAAATTATAATCTATGACTGAAATTAGGTGCAAAAGTTAATGTGTGAATGGTTATAAAAACAAGAGTAAATTGTCATTTTCGTCCCTGTGGTTTGGTGAAAATTGTCATTTTCATCCAATAGTTTATTTTTTCGCATCTGGGTCCATGTGGTTTACAAATCTTGTCATATTCATCCAGTTCGTTAACTCCATCCAACATTCTCCGTTAAATGAAGGGTATATTGGTCATTTTACATATATGTTTTATTTTTCTATTTTTTTAAACCCCATTTAATATATCCCCTTTAAATAAATTGTTATTTTAGTCTATGTGGTTTGGACATGTTTGCCAATTCAGTCCAAAAATCCCACCACCTTGGCATAAAACACCATATCACCACCACCCGTGACGGAACCACTATGTAGATGTAGGGTACAAATAACCCACATAAAACCGGGCACCCGAACCCGAAAGCCCGGCCCATGTGGGCGGAACGGGTAAGCCAGCAGGACATGTGCCCCACATTTAATACATCGGAATCACCCCAATCATAACCGATAATCCAGTAACAGTCGGAGAATATAAAAGGTAATGGATTTGTCGGGGAATAATCCCTGTAAATCAGCACAAGATTGCAGCAGGCAAACACTATAAATACCAGGTAAGAAGGATCGAGATCCTCACAAAGAATACACACAAAGCTCCCCCTTAATTATCCCTATCACATATTTCCATTCAACCAATACTTACTCTCACGCCAGAGGGTCGTTCCAGGGATATTTCCCCCTTGGAACGCCTTAACTGGTGTTGTTTTCATTGTGCGTAGGTGTGAAGCTTCAGAGAGCATCGGTAAATCGAAGTTCAAAAAGACCGGAACCATCTAGAGTTGGACCTCGTATTTACACACCACACCACCACCACGCCGCAAAACCACCACCACTCCATCAGAACCACCAAATCATCACCACCACCCTATCATAAAACCACCAACACCACACGAGACGGGCACCGCCACCACACATTAGATCTCCACCACCACACATTAGATCTCCGCCATCCCACACTAGATCACCACCACCATGTAGACCCTAGAAACAAACCGTTAATCTCGAACTTATAACAAACCCCTTTGAAAACGTATATGGAACCCTTGAAAACGAGTATTGTAGAGGTATTAGTAGGGTTTGATATGCATTTTCGAAGTAGTATGATACAAGTCCAATATTGATTGTCGATTTTTAGGGTTTACATGGTAGCGACGATCCAATGTGCGTGGTGGTGTGGGCGCTCTGGTGTGGTGTTGGTGGCTTTGTGATGGGGCGGTGGTGGTGGTTCGGTGGTTCTTGTGACGGGTAGTGGTGTGGTGGTTATTTTTGGACTAAATTGGCAAATACGCTCAAACCCACAGGGACTAAAATAGCAATGTATTTAAAGAGTATATACTAAATCAGGTTTAAAAAAAACATATATGTAAAATGACCAATATACCCCTCATTTAACGGAAATTTTGGATGGAGTTAATGGACTGGATGAATATGACAAGATTTGTAAACTAAAGGGACCCAGATGCGAAAAAAACAAACTATTGGATTAAAGTGGTAATTTTCACCAAACCACAGGGACGAAAATGACAATTTACTCTAAAACAAAGCAAATAAAAATTATAAAATATAAGAAATAACCGAAATCGCCTATAGCATTTGCCACATGAATTCCATCTACTCTTTATGGGCCCATAGCTCCAACATGTATCAAATTATGTTTGTTTTAAGTTGGATCAATTTTACACCCTGGTTTTATTTGTCTAGTTTGTTGAGTCCTGAATCAGCTCCATACTATTAATTGTGTGGGGTGTTTGGTTAATGGATTGACGTTGAAAATTGATTAATTCAAACATTACCGTTAGATCAAATCTGTGTGAAATACATCAAATCTACTTAGGACAAACTTGAAACTTTATAACTTGAACACAACCTGTGTAATCTACTTATATAAATCAGTCAACACATGTTTAATTGTAAATGGCTTAAATGAGTCTTAAAAAGGCTAGTTTAATAAAATATAAATGAGTTGACCCGTTAACTTACAATTTCTATATAGATATATGTGTATAGATATGTATGTGTGTATATATGCACATATATATAGGGTGATGTGTATTATAAACACTAACATGAAAAGAAAAATAACCATTAACATAGATTGTTTGATTTTTTGATCAATAATCCATATTTTTATAATTACATCATTCATACATACAAATGTGTATGTTATATGTTATGTACTTAAACAAATAATCAGACAAATGTTTCATACGTTTTTAAAATGTTTAAATGTGTACATACATTACGTAAGTTACGTGTAGTCAGTAGTTATGTGTATGTTATAGTACATATAACGTATAATCTACACATAACTTATACATGTGTGTTATGTGCATATAAACAATTTTTTCATATATGTTTTTTATTTTAAGAACAAATGAATAAACACTATATTGCTATAATTTTATTGTATTTATTTATTATGATTACAAAAATGAATAATTCATTGTGTTTTGTGTGTTCTTGTCATGTAGAACACCCCCCACATGTGTGTACGTACGAATGTGCGTATGCAGGTACACATGTATGTATGCATGCATGTATGTATGTGTATGTATGTAAATGTATGTGTAAATGCGTGTGTGTTATCTGAACACACGAATCACTTATTCAACAAATCATATATGTTGACATGAACATGACATGTTGATTAAATGAGTCACACTCACCAATTTTAATATTTTCATGTTAAATTCATGTAATGTTAGAAATTACTAAATTGAATTAAATGATAACTTTGAAAATCTTAAATAATAATATTCGGTAATCTTTCAATACTTAACTTGCACGCTATCGTATTTGCTCAAATATTTATAATAACAAGGATAGACGACATCAATTCGTCAAGTAACCACTCGCTGCAAATTACATTTCAATAGAAAGGATGTTTGTTGGTTTTGCACAAAGGGAAAGTATGAAATTTAAAACCCAAAAGCTAACAAAAAATGGATTTAATATCATTAATTAGGTTAAAGGAATATATTGTCAAAAGAATAAAGGTCAAAACTTGCTAATGAGGATCAATCCTTTGTAAGCATATACAATATCAGATAGTTTATTGATCACAATGAAGCATAAGCATATCAAAAGGTTCATTTAATCCATAAAGCTCTATAAGGTGATGTGTAGAAGAATGTTCTCTCTCTCACACATATATACATACATACATACATATACACACATGCGTGTGGGTATGTATATATGTGTGTATTCTTCCGCATCATGTAAAGTTTTTTTATATTCTAATTCCACCTTTTCATAGGCTTATGTTTTCATCATGTAATGTTCACTTTATACATTCACACCTAAATATGCACAATAAATTAATATGTAAATTATCAATTTATTATGTCATGGCTGAGTAAGCATGTTAGTTTTTTAAATTATGCATTCTTACAAAATTAAAACAAAATTTACTCTGCTATAATGGCTAAGGAGACAGAAAATAAAAGACTTCTATCTTTTACAAACACGATAAAGACATACTATATAAATTTACATTTTTATAACACTAGAATGGAAAAAAAGAAAATGTCTATAAAATATTTTTTACATCTGTTAAAAGGAAAGAAAAATAATTAAAAAATGCTAGGCCATGTATATATTATATAGAGCATGATACTTTAGGTTTGGTTGGGAATATTGATGAAGTATTCCATTTGTTTCAAAGATTCAACGTACCTAATTTTAATTCCAAATTTTAATTCCACATGGGTAATTACTTGCTCTATGCTTAAGTACAACCGTGCAATCATTGGTTAGAATTAACATATAAATTGAGAGAAAGTTATGATTTGAGGGCATATTAGGATAAAGAATATATACACTTGCCTTTAGTTTTAAATTATTTAAATTATGTAATATATATTATTGGAATATGATGCAATAAGAAAATGTTTTTTTGTAAAATAATTATAAAAGATATGTTGATGATTACACCTTTTTCAGTTTAAGAAAGTTTATGGGTAAAAGAAAGAAGTTATGATTAAAATGGTGAAAAGGTAGTTTAACGCATCGTGCATCAATTAGAGTGATGAATGAATGGAACATAATATTTCTAATCAATGCTAGTGCAACACTTTCATATAACATATTAACATTCATGTATCACTTATTTAGCATGGGAAATGACAGTATGAAAATTTTACACTTCATTGGCTTGTGTGTACATGTACAGTATGACGGTTAATGTTTCATTTTACTAAACATTTCGTATTTTCAAAAACATTGAGTTCATTATCCACAAGAGAAATCCAAACAACAAAAGTAATTATTATTTATTACGTGATTTGAATAACACTCTAGAAGTTCTTGTTTCTCTTTTCAGTGTCTTCCTATATATATTTCCTTAAAACATAAGATGTTGGACCAGTTTGGATGTGCCGTTTGTTGCATCATGGGAAGATGTTTTGTACAGCCAGGTAGAAACTCATGTTAATGGCATGTACATCTTTTGAACGCATAAGAAGTTTGAACTAATAACCAGTGGCGGATCCAGAAAATTTTTTCACGGGGGGCGGAAACTTTTTAAGAGTCGGTTGACTAACGCGGTAACGGGTTGGACCGGGTCGGCTCATTAAAAAAAAGAAGACAAGCAAACTAAATTTCATAAAACCAACAAAAGCACGTCAAATGTCATTACAAATCAAAATAAATGTACAATATACCTAAAGTTATTCTCTACGAGATTTCATTTTTTGAAATCTTTCCATAACAACATCTAGGGAACATTCCTAAGTAAATCTTTCTCCATAAAACAAATACAACTATCGCTTGAATTTTCATCACCCATCCGATTACGCAAATCGGACTTCACGTACTTCATTCCCGAAAAACATCTTTCAACTGTTGCGGTTGCAACGGGTAATACGAGAGCTAACTTCAATAAACGATATACCAATTTAAATGAAAGATGTTTCTTTGTTTAAACCATTAATTGTACAAGACTTGATAAACCATCCAAGTTGGCAATCGACTATCCGCTTTTAAATTGTCGATATAGATCTCTAGTTCAACCGGAAGTCTTCTTTTATCATTTCATCGAAATCATTCGGGTACAACTCGGATAATCTAGTATTTTTGAAACGTCAAACCACCAAAATTATCACAAGGACTCAAACTACTCAAACAAACAAGTAAGTTGGACGTTACCTCGTTAAAATGATTCCCAAACTTT